>JAOTQJ010000096.1:2243972-2264969 GCA_025642045.1 Solanum sejunctum
GCTACTTCACAATTGAAAGAAGCGCAGACAGTTTAAAGAACCATTTTGCTTTATTCCATCATACCCCAAAGCCAAAATTATGACTTTATGAATACTCCTATTAATTGATAGGGATAAAATAATAATCTTATCATATTAATCATTGTCTGTTTAATAGGTGTGTCATGTCAAGATTTAACATCTAATAGTAAACAGAGGGAGTACTATATTACTCCATTTAAAGACAGAAAAAGGCTTAAATATGCCATTAAATTTTAACAAAATATTCATTTATGTCATCCGTTAAAAGTTTACCTGTCATTGTTGTTAAGAAAAAGACTCATTCATGCTATTATTTTTAAATAATAAACAATAACAACATTACCCCAATGCTTCAAATACTCTCGCCTATTGCGGGGTAAGAGAGATCGAATGTACGCAGTCTGCTCCCTATGTTTAAAAACATAGCGCGACTATTTTCGAATGACCTATGATAAGCGTCAAAAGTTGCATTGACTAATTGCTACTTCACAATTGAAAGAAGCACAGACAGTTTAAAAAGTTATTTTGTATTATTCCATCATACTCCAAAATAAAAAAATAATAAATCTTTGACTCCATTCGAAATTAATAAATTAATTATTTTTATATAATAATTTTACAAAATCATATTTTTACAGTTTTAATTTGATCACAACATTTATGACTTTCTACAGAAAATTCATCATTGCTGACTCAAAAGTTTTTCATGATAAAAATATGATATGTTGACCAGTCAAAGGGGCACTTATAGCTATTTAATAAAGGAAGATATTTTTATACTAAATGTAGTTGAGTTTGAAAGTGACATCCATTTGACTAAGTGCTACTTCTTTGACTACAACTTTGAAAATATATTTTCGTTTTATTTTACTTGATTTATATTTGACTAAAAAAAATATCAGTAGCACTACAAGATGGTTCAATGCTACTTCTTTGACTATAACTTTGGATATATACTTCCGTTTCATTTTACTTGATTCATGTTTAACTAAACGAGACTAAAGAATTATCGATAACGCTATAGGATGGTTCAATGCTACTTCTTTGACTACAACTTTGGAAATATACTTCTATTTCGTTTTCGTTGATTCATGTTTGACTAAACGAGATGAAAGAAAAATCGATAATACTATGAGACGGTGCAATTTTTTTAACTGAATACACTATTTTCAATAGATAAGGAATCACTAAGAGCGTATTTGATATGATGATAAGAAATAACGAAGTCTAAAATGAGTTTTAGAATAAAACTATCTCATATTTAATTGAAATAAAATTACAAAATAACTTATTTCAAAATTATAATGCATATTAAAAGTGAAGCAATAATACTAAAATAACTAATTCTAAGATAATTATTTCCGAAATAACTTGTTCACCAACTAACCAAGCCCTAAAAATCTAATAAGTAATGAATTCTATTGAATTCTAAATTCATAATTTTAAAAGTACAATATGTTCTCCGATCCTAACATTATTTATGAGAAGTCGGACCATGACACTACTCAATACTTCAAATCTTAAAAGATTAAAAAAAAATCCACCTAATCTAGTAATCAACGCTTCACAAACAAGAATTACCAGCATATAAAGATACTTTCTCTGTCCATTTTTACTTGATCCCTATACTATTTATTGAGATGTCCAACAATACTTGTTCCACTTTATAAAATCATAAAATAATTTTACACTTATTTCCTAATTTACCTTTATCATTAATTATAGTCATTTATCCACTACGTTTTTCAAGAGATACTATTTATTATATACTTTGGTAAAACCATCAAAGTCAACAAGTGCCAAGCAAAGTTGGAAGGAGGGAGTACATCATGTTCAATATTAAAAATCTTAGAGATCAAATTATCAAATTTAAATACCGAATTAGTCTTAGCTAATCACCACTCGATGAGAAAGCAAGAACGATACTAACATATCACGAATGATACAATACACATGATCTACTAACCAACACTTCATAAAAAAAGAATTACTAACATTTCATATTAAAAGATGTATCATGTTCGATACTAATCTTAAAGACCAAATTATCAAATTTAAATACTGAATCAATCTCAACTAATCACCACTCGATGACAAAGAAAGAAAGAAATATACTAACATATCATGAAGGACACACATATATTTAAATATTCAATCAGTCTCAATCAATCACCGCTCGATGAGAAAGAAAGAATTATACTGACATACCATGAAGGACACACATATCTATATCTCTATATCAAGAAAATTGGTTACAATCATTAGATCATAATGTTTATCATAATTAAACTCAATTTTGACTAAGTAAACAAGATTAATGATAATCAAATAAGTTTTAATTAATTAATTAATTAAGATTAAGAAGAATCAAACTTATAATGTTTATCAACAGCAATTGAAACATCCCAAGTGCAACTTAATCCTTTTGGAATAATGACAAGATCTCCAGCTCCAAATTCAACTATTTCATCATTTGAATTCTTTGTTGAAACTTTCACTTTACCTCTCAATAAATAACATGTCTCTTGGGCATCAAATTTTAATTGGTATTTTCCTGGAGAACAACCCCATCTGAAAATAATTTAAATAAAAAAAATTAAAAAAATAGATTTCCCAAGAATTAATTAATTAATGTAAGGCGATAAAAACATAAAAATATTATGTAACATGAAAATATATTATAAATTGACTAATTTTACGTTGAGAGAATTTTTTTTTAAGTAATAATATTATATTTTTTTACAACCCTAAAAAGGATCGCATATCGAAAATTGTGATGTAAAACACAGAGACATGATGATGGAGGAAAAAACATACTAACAAGAAATTAAAATCATATGATTGTGTACTTGCTACTGAGGTTTGGGAAAAAGTACCGCATCCCGAGGAGTATGATGTAGAACACAGATATAACAATCATAACATACTCAATATAATTTCATAAGTGAGGTCTGAGAAGGATGTAATGTATACAGACCTTATCGCTACCTCAGAGAAGTAGAGAAGCTGTTTTCTGTGGATCTCATCTCACAATAATAATATATCCAGTAAAATTTCATAAGTGGGATCTAAAGAGGATAGATTGTATGCAGACCTTACCACTACCTCGTAGAAGTAGAGGTAGAGAGACATACATATATGATGATGAAAAAAAGAAAACTAACAACAGATGAAAATCATATGATTGTGTACTTGCTATTAGGATTCGAAAAAGGACCGCATCCCAAGAAGTATGATGCAGAACACAGATACAAACAAGAAATTAAAATCATATAATTGTGTACTTACTTAGGCCAAGATTTGATGCCCAATTCATTGAGTTGAGATTCTGAAGGATTTTTTTGAACAATTATCCTTGGATTATTTGATGATGATGAAGAAGAAGCAGCCATGAAAGAAACAAAAAAAAATTGTTTTTATTATTTCTATATACATGCACTCTACTTCACCCCTTTGTTTTTTCTTGATATTTACACTTGATGATAATAATTGCAACCTTTTTATATACTATAAGGTTATTTATTAGGAGGACAGAAGAATCTTTTTTCTTTTTACCAAAAAAAAAAAGAAGGAAAAGAAAAGCATATGATATATATATATATATATATATCTTTTTTGAGACAGATAGGTTTGTTCACTTTTAATAATTTCAACATATCCTTTGACCTATCATATCCACACTATATATGTCATGTTCATAAAATAATTTGGACATAAATTATTATTATTATTATTATTACATACATAATGTAATTTTATAAATATGTGAAATCTAAGAAGATGGAGTGTGTCGTAAAGTCGAAAACTTTATATTAATTTTGTTGAGACACAAAGTCTCACATTAATAGTTAATGGGATGAGTGGTCTCCTTATAAGGCTTAGGTAATCCTCCTCCCTTTGAGTTAACTTTTGGGGTGTAAGTTAGGCTTAAGACCTTCTTCAACATGGTATCAGAGCAGGGGCCGTCTTATCCAATGTTGGGCCCCCGAAAAAATTATCCACGCATCAGATGCTAAGCACTGGGCGTGAAGGGGGTGTTGAGACACAAAATCTCACGTTGGTGGTTAATGGGATGAATGGTCTCCTTATAAGACTTAGGTAATCCTTTTTCCTTTGAGCTAGCTTTTAGGATGTGAGACAGGTCTAAGACCTTCTCCAACAAATTTACAAATTTTGTAAAGATAGAGAGATTGCAAAAGATATTTGATTTAAGAAAAGTACATTATTATTATTATTACAACAATAATAATGTATTTAATATAGTTTCCAGTGTGAAAGGGTGGTATATATAGGTCTTATATCTACCTCCAGCCCTTCCCACTCCCCCTTAAGAAAAAATAATATAAAATATAAAAAAAATATTTTTTAATAAATGTTTTTTACTCCATTCCTACGCTCGAACACCCCATCCTCCCACCCCCCAAAAGAAATTTTAAAATTATTTTTAAAAAATTCAATTATTTGAAAGTAGATCTAGAGTCAGGTATGATCGAATTTTGGTTTGAAAGTTGGAGTCGAGTTTAAACTTGAAAGACAAATCTTGGGTCAAGAGTTGAATTGGCTCTGGTATTAGATATCGAGGTTGAGTCCCGAATCGATTACTATTTCTTTTTTATTATTATTATTACAACAACAACAATAATATATTTATTATAGTTTCATAAGACCTTTCAATTCAATAAATCAGATCAACGTACATTATTGCTATTATTATTGTTATTACTATTATTTTATATTTTTAATGTTGGAATAGCTGGTTGTTGTGCTACAACTTGAAGTATTTTTTAAAAAAATTATGCAATCACGTTTTAACGTTTATTTGCATTTTTGTCAAATTAGCATACTTAATTATGGTTTTCATTCTACTATAATAATGGCTTTTATAACATTTTGTTATGTAGTTAGAGTCCAATTATAATTTTCATAATCTACTTGGTTTGAATTAGTCTGAAAAATTAATTAGCTTTATTTTTTTCAATTCGACTTTTTTTTTTGAATACGTATAAAAATAATTTTAATTTGTTCACAAGAATTTTTTGTTAAATGTGTATAAAAATAATTATTTGGTTTCCATAAATATTATAAAGTACTATATTAGTCACATGATCAATCTCGGATAGAGTCAAAGATTGACTATTTTTCGGCTTTAGAGTATGATGGAATAAAGCAAAATGACTCTTTAAACTGTCTGCGCTTCTTTCATTTGTGAAGTAGCAGTTAGTCAATGCAACTTTTGACGCTCCTCATGGGTCATCCGGAAACAGGCGCTTTATGTTTTTGAACATAGGGGTTAAGCTGCGTACATCTGACCCTCTTTCACTCCGCAATGAGAGTCTTTTGAGTCAGATGAATTGATGATATTGCTAGATATGACTTTCCCCTAATGTTACTCATTTGTATTTTAACAAATCGTAATTATAAATAGTTTTCTTTTTTAAAAAAATATTTAATTAATTAAATTTTGGATTGGAATCTCCAGTCAAAGTTTGACCCAAAATTAATCTTTGACCGACAGAGAAAAGTGGGGAAGACTGTTTGACCAACGAGTTGCTTTTTATCCTTTTTCTATTTTTGCTCTATTTCAATTAATAAAAATATTAGTAATGTTAATGTTGCTATGAATTTTCATCTATTTAAATACTCTCTCAGTTTCAAAATTAATTAAATTTTTTTAACTTGTTTCAAAGTTCAAAATAGTTGAATTGTTCAAAGTTCAAGATGAATATATGAAACTTTTTTCATATTTGTACTTTCATTATTGAAGTTTTATATTTTTAGGAAATAAATTACAGTACATATTTATGATTTCACAAAGGGCAATAACGAAAAGTATGACTTAAACTTTATCTATTAATTTTTTTCTTAATATATATGTATTGTAATAGAAATTCAATTAAAATGTGACAGAGGAAGTATAATATAATAAATTCTTACTTTTAAAGTGAAAAAAGTAAACTGTCTGGAGTCAAAGATTGATTATTTTTTGATTTTGGAGTATGACGGAATAAAGCAAAATGATTTTTTAAACTGTTTGCGCTTCTTTCATTTGTAAAGTAGCAGTTAGTCAATGCAACTTTCAATGCTCCTCATGGGTCATCTGGAAACAGACGTTTTATGTTTTTAAACAAAGGGGTAGGCTGCGTACATCCGCCCCCCCTCACCCCGCAATGAGCGAGAGCTTTTCGAGGCACTGAGGTATGTTGTTGATGATGATGATGAAAGTGAAAAACACATATAAATTATTTTAGGTTTTCTGAATTTCATATTTAAATTATTAAGAGAGTAATTTTTAATCTAAACTATCACATATTTGAATGATTAAGAGCGTGATTGTTAATCTAAATTATCACTCAATCATTAACAAAACATACGTCGACTATTTTTTTATGAAGTGTGTACTGAATTTTTTTTATTTTAGAAATTCTGCCATGTGGCACTCTACATGGAGAAGTAATTTGAAAAGAAAAATTGACATAAAATAAGATTAAATTAAAATTAAGGGTAAAGATTAAAATAAGATTAAATTTGAGTTGAGGGTCTATAAAACAGTCTCTCTACTTCTATGAGGTAGCGATAAGATCTGCATACAATCTACCCTCCCCAAACACCACTTGTGAAATATTACTGAATATGTTATTGTAGATTAATTTATTTCAACTATAACACCCACTATCTTCTTCTCAACCTTCTTAGCCATGATCCTGTCTTTGTTGTAACATCGATATCTCTAGCTTGGAAGGGAGAGTTTAGGATATTAAAGAAATCAATTAAAATATATATTTAAAAACTAATATCTAAACTAATAAAGCTATTATATATGTCAAGCGGACGAAGGTTTTATGAAAAAATGCTTCTAGGCACATTTTTAGAGAATATTTGATTTAGTCTACGTCTAAGTGTGTTTCGTTAATTATTAAATGATAATTCAAGTAGGAAAATTCACATTCTTAATAGTTCAAGTATAAAATTCAATAAAATAAAATAATTTAATATATTATCACCATTAATTCTAAATTCTTACGATGCATAATGTTATTATCAGAGTTGATGGTTACAAAATATTAATTTATTTTCAATTTATGTTATTTCGTTTACATATTTAAATTATCATTATCAAGATGATGCATAATATACACATTTTATTTTGTTTAAAAAAAGTGCTAAGTGCTAAATTACATATCCAAAATAGTTATTTTTCATTATTAATACATATATAATTATTATTAATATATTATATTTAATATTATTTTTATATACCACATATTAAATTATACTAGTAAAATTATAATGGGTCAGACTAAAATATGTCGAGTACCATATTATTTAAATGAAAAAAATATCTTGTCTTAGTAGATAAGGATAGAAAAAGAGGTCACGTGCAAATAAATGTGCAAACTAAAGTCCGTCAAAAGTGTCCTATAATTCCTTGTTTGCTTTAATAAGGTAGTTGGAAAAGGTCCACTACAATATTACTTTTTTCGTTTCGTATTAATTTTAATATCTAAAAGTAAATTATATAAAATGATAATTAGATCGTCTTTATTATATGAGATAGAGTGTTGATTAATTAAAAACTTGCATGTTCACAAGATGTAAACTGTGAAGATGAGAATTATTTAGATAAATGTCTGAGCATATAAGAGATGCAAGAATAGGAATGAGATCATTCGGCAGAAGTTAGGGGTGATCTCTATGACAGACAAATTGAGAAAAGCGAAATTATGATAGTTTAGACATGTGTAGAGAAGAAGTGTTGATGCTCCTATTAGAAAGTGCGAGAGATTGAATTTAAAGGTTACGTGGAGGGGTAGAAATAGACGGAAAAAATATTGGAGGGAGGTGATTAGACAAAATATAATGCAACTTCATATCACCGAGGACATAACCTTAGATAGAAAGAAGTGGAGATCGCGTATTAGGGTAGAATGTTAGTCGGTTAGTAGGGGTAGGATGAGGTAGTATCTTGTAATATAGTAGGATTAATCATGTCTTTATATATTATATTGTTATTGATCGTCATTTATTTTGCTATTTTTATTGTATTTATGAGTCTTAAATAGCTTTCCACTATAGTCATTGTTATCAAGTATTTTCAACTTTTGGCGCTGATATATTTAAATTAAAGGTCTTTCAAAAACAACCTAACTATCTCAATGAGGTAGTGATAAGATCTACTTATATATTACCCTCCCCGATCTGCACTTATAATATTTCACTGGAGGTATAATATTAGTTTGTTTTGAAAATCTTATTTTTTTTATTATTATTAAAATCGAGAAACAAACAGTTAAAGAAAACCTTGATAGTATGCCAATTCACACTGGTCAGAACTACTCATTTGAATGATTCATAAATCCTCATCAGAATAAACAAGGACTAAGGCATCCCTTTTAATTTTACATTTTTTCGAACAAAGAAAATGACTATAAGATAGAATTTATTTTTCAAGAAATTATTCGTCCTATATCTTAAGTATGTTTCATATATGTGGAACCTCATGTTTTTCATTTTCAATGTCTCCCTCGAATAAATAAGGTAGATAAGACTAGGTGATAAGTAACACCCTTCTGAAACAAATCCTCTTACATCTATATATAAACACGGATACTCTTTTAGCTTCTTATTTATATAAACATGAATGCTAAGACTATAAAATGTTAATCAGGAATCAAAGTTGTTCCACCACTGAACTGTCACTTTACCTCAGATCAATACGGGAAATGTGAATAACCTGTTCTCTTCTTTAAAAGAATCATGTGCTTCTGAGTCCTAGAGATGCTTGAAACAATTTTGTCAAGTATCAAACTTTCTAATGAGGATAAAGTAACATTAAAAGATCCTCCATCAGTCACTCATTGAATGACAAATAACTATTACAACTGAGGGAGATAGATAATTTAAATAATGGAATTGGATCATGACTAATTAAGTCCCAACCCAATATCAAAAGGAAAAAGCTAAAACACACCACCACAATACTTAGTCAAATCTCAAAATCTGGTATTACGAATACAAAGAGCAACTAATATAGTACAAGAGTGAAATACAACGCTGTCTCAACAAAAAATAGAAAAAATACTACAAATAGTAATAACAGTGAGCCTGGAAGCTAGGCCTCACCATTGAAACTAGGATAGATGCTCTACTAGAGATGATCAACTACCACGTACGGGACTTGGCTCTGATTTACAGGGGGAAACATAATAGGGATGAGTAATCTGAAATATAACCAGTAGGTTTAATTGACTGGTATTAGAAATTGAATAAGATATGTAATGAACTAGGAACTCTTTCACCTACAACACAAAACTAGTCCGGCAAGTTGCCACCAATATATATAGATATAATTCAGATAAGTATAAGTATCTCAACATCGTAAATCAAATACGTCCAATGATGATGAAATGCATGGATGGTACTGGTGGAATCAAGACTTTTGCACAACCCTGTTGGGCTAAGGCTACCAAGTAGGACTCATGGGGCCTCCCAGACCATATACTGCAACATCACAACCTTTTCACCTCATCATGGAGAAGAGAAATCACAACCTTTCCATCACCTCATGGATAAAGAAAATCACAATGTATCCACTATCCTGCCGTAAATGGTGTTACGGTCAAGGACTCAAGATACAAAGGTGTCTCATTTTCTTTAAAAAAAACATTTGTTCCCAATCTCAGGTGTTACATGTTGGCATAAGAATAAATGAATGCATGCAAATGTTACAACTTACATATATCACAACAATCCAATAGAATATCAAATAGCCAATCATCATAGTTCCCAAGTATAATGTATAAATCCACAATTAAGAGCCACAAATTCTCAATAAGCCTCAAATCTTATTAATTTTCCAATTATACCATGGTTCATCACATAAATGATACTATATAAATTGATACTAGTGAAGTCATATGGTATCATTTATGCAATGAACCATGGTATAATTGGGAAATTGATGAGATTTGAGGCATATTGAGAATTTATGGCTCTTAGGAATTATGATAATTGGCTTATTTGATATTCTATTGGATTGTTGTGATATATTAAAACTGTGACAATTGCATGCGTTCATTCTCATGCTAGCATTGTAACATCTAAGATTGGGAACAAATGATTTAACGAAAGAAAATAAGACTCCTTTAAAAGCTTTGTATCTTGAGTCCTTGACCACGACACCATTTACGACAGGGTAGTAAATACATTGTGATTTCCCTAATCCACAAAGAGGTGAAAAGGATGCAATACATTGTGATTTCCCTTATCCACGAAGAGACGAAAAGGTTGTGATATTACAGTATATGATTTGCAAGGCCCCCATGGGTTCTATCTGATAGCCTTAGCTCGACAAATATATACGACAGGCGATGCCCCAATCTTGATTCCACCAGTACCATAGATGCATTGCATACATCTCGTCATCATTGCATCATTGACTACACTTGTTTTACGATATTGAGATTTATGTACTTATCATGTTTATATCCATATATATTGGCGGTGACTAATTTTCCTGTTGCAGATGGAAGAGTTTCTAATGTATTTCATATCTTATTCAATTTCTAATATCCAATCAGTTAAACCTACCGGGTACATCTCTATGTACTCACCCTATTATGTCACCCCCCTACTTATCCTAGCCAGGTCTCATACGTGGTGGTTGATCATTTTTAGTTGAGCTTTTATCTCAGTTTCACTGAGACCCAACTTCCAAAATCACTACTGTTACTATTAGATTTGTAGTTTTTTCCTATTTTCTGTTGAGACAACATTGTATTTCACTTTCGTATGATACATTTCTATTTTCTATTGAGACAACGTTGTATTTCACTTTCGTACGATACCATGCACTTTGTACTCATGACACCAGATTTTGGGATTCAACTAAGTATTATGGTGGTCTATTTTAAGTTTTCCTTTTGATATTGGGTATCGTATCTGGATTGGGGCTTAATTAGTTGTGATCCAATTTGGGTTCGTAAATAGAGTGTGGAAAACGAATTGATTGACTATTGAAGGCAAGCTCGTAAATAGAGGACTATGGGTAGAGTTCAAGTGCGCTTAAAAGTAAACATGCCGACCTCAATTAACATAGCAGTTCGACATGCTATCTGTCCCATGATAGCTTCATCCGACACTGATATTAACAAAGCCACAGTTCACCAGACAACTGGAGTTTCTAGTAGTCTGATTTTTTCATCATTATATGGAGAGCAGTTACATGACAGATCACAAGAAAAAGAAAAGAAAAATTACTGCTACACAGATTGCAACAGTTCAGCAAATCCAGAGAAGCATTTGGAAACAATATAGATTACTTATCTTCTTCTTCAGCATCCGGTTCTGCAAAAACTGGTTCAGGCTGTGTATCAGCATATGCTGGGGCAATAAACTTTGGATCTTTTGCAGCTGCATCAGCATGCTTCAAGATTGCTTCTCTAGGATCTTCCTCCATCCAAGTCTCCTTTATCAAGCCACCTTGCTGCAAAAACATGCAGCAAAAGGTTATGTCACATTCGTGATTTCAACCCAGCATTAATAGCAACAACTGAAGTGAAGTGGACTATGCGGTTTTGTTTTATTAGGGAAGAGAGAAGAGAAGTACAAAGATCTATTGATATTACAGCAATATTAAACAAGGTCCCAAGAGGAAACTTTCCGTCTCAATTGCAGGACAGACGAGAGAATAAAATTCTCAAAGAGCATCCATCTCCACTTGTTCAGGGAAAAAACAGAACTTTTTCAGATGCACGAACTTGAAACATAAATGAATGGCCTACACATGCAGAAACCATCTCCCTTGATATATACAATGCGGATAGCATACATATTGATATAGTGTAGCAACTTCTGTATCTCTGAGGTAGGGGTAAAGTTTGCCTACACTATACCCTCCCTATACGAGTATGCTGCTGTTGTTTTCAATAGGTGGTGTTGCCTGTAATTTCCTTGATACAGCAGTTGCACTTTTCAAGATCATGTGTCCCTCTCTATTTTTCTTCCTTTCTAGGGGATAGAGTTGATGGATTTTAAGGGAAGAGCATGGTAGATGAGTTGTCACAAAATACACCGACAAATGAGGCTGAAATAAACTGCTTATGTCATCGTACCTAAATCCAAATAAGAAGCAATACGAATTAAAGAAACACTATCTGATAATTGTGACTTGAAGGTATTGGGTTGATTATAGATCTCAGATGAAGTCATACAGTTACTGACAGAGCGATCACTTAGGTTTCAAAATACAAGAGGTAGCATTGACTGTCAGTGGTCATGGAGGCATGCTGTGAAGTAATAAAAACAATCAAATCTCTAATACTCCACCTTTTCTCTTCCAGAAACTAAAGGTCAAGAATAGATAGCAAGGAAAATAAAGTAAAGAACAAAGAAAAGACCAGATTTCTGCAACCACAGATGCTGGTTCTTTTTGCTTTATTTTCAAATAAATTATAAATGATATAAGACAATGCTAATAAGGATATTACCTTAAGAAGGTATTGTGTCAACAAGCTTCCCTTGGTCGAACCAACTCTACCACCAAAACCTGGCCCTGTTATTGGCAGCTCAGGTTTATGAGACTTCAGTGGGTCCTTCAGTACTTTCTCTCTCTGACGCTTGCGACTAGGTTGATCTCTAAATAACGGTAATGCATGTGGATTATGAATAACTGGTTCTGCCTGGAAATCATCCACAGACTTTTTCCTCGGTGCACGAGCAACGCAAACTAGTGCTCCTCTTTCACTCAGTGTTGGATCATACAAAATGTGTGTTCCACCTTCATGTTTATCCCCAACTGTTGCAAAGATCTTGAGATAAAAAGGGAAAACTTTTAGACTAAAACCTCAACCATTTACGCATGCTAAGGTAGGAAATCAAAAACAGAGAGTAGGGAAAATTGGTGCACAGAGAAACGAGTTTCTAAAACTACATACAACTTTGCTTTCATTCCTGGGATGAAGATTTTTGCGGGAAGCAGGTTTAAGAAAACACATTACAGCATGGTTATAAAAAATGTATTCCCACTTCATGATATGCAAAGCAGTCACAACAACATGTATAGTAATCAGGTGATATGATGGAATATTTGCCAGATTGGAGTAATCAGAAACTACCTGATTCAGCCTAGAGTGCCAGGCACACTGCACAACACTGTATGTAGGAGATATTCCAACTCTTGACACTAGCTCTAGCTTTCCTCGATCGAAGAAGCTCAGCATTCCTCCAGTAGGCCCATCTTTTTCAACAGACGTCCCAGTTATGAATAATTGTTCATCAGGACTAAATGCAATGTTTGTTTGAGCATAATTATTTGGGAGATCATCGAACACTTTCAAGGGTTCTTTCATCTGGCGCAAATCCCAAACCTATGAAGCCAATTTAAGATTATTATGCATCAGAGAAGATGAATGCAGGCGTACAAACTAAATATCAGGCTCACGTTAGATTTTACTAATACCTTTAAGGAACCATCAAAACTTCTTGACAATAATATCTGCCCATCACTTGAAAATTTGACTCCTGTAATATCATCCGAGTGGGCATTTGCTACATATATATCTGGCCTGCTCCCCCATCCAGGCTTAAGATTCCATATCTTTAAGAAAGAAGTTCATGAGCAAGGATGAGCTGAGACAAAAAAACACAGAAAATTGAAACATGATATTTCTTGCACCGAATATTGGAAGAGATACCTGTATAGAACCATCTCCTACACCACCTGCAATGCGTTTTCCTTCCCGATCCCAAGCACATGTCGTTACAGGAACTCTTCCAGGCCGAGCAAGTTTTGGTTTAATAACCTACACATTGAAGCTAGCCTCAATCAGGCTTAGGTTCAGGCCGGAAACTGTTAAAGGCAAGGAAGAAAATACAATAGCAGCAACAAGGACATCAATGTTGCTTTGGTCAATGAAGTGCAAGAAAGATCCCCTGTTCCAGTTCCAAAATGAGAAAATGGAGTCAGGAGGCAAAATGACCCCAGAAGAGGTTAAAACGAAAGGTAAAAATGGTGTCACATTCTAGAGGCAGTAAGGTATTACGCTAGTGTTTGGTTAGATGACAGTTCATATTGAAAATTTATTGAAAGATTAACATATGGTATATCTAGTATCATCCTGCGACCCCAATGCCTCTCTTTTTTCACACATATGTAGAAAGGAGATTCCCACTCCATAAAGAAATAAATATAAGAATATCTCAATTACCCCAGATGAAGGAAATGACCAAATGACTCCAACCTGAACATGTTGCTTTTAAATTTACAGTAGAGATAAGGATTCCACTATAGCTCATATTATCTGAAAAATGCAAAAAAAGGTCCTTCCTCCAGTCACCCAATAGTGCGTGTTGTAGCAGTCAAAGGCATCCAGTTGTCCACCATACTTTGCAATATTGCCTATTTACTGAGGAACACAAACCTGCTTTTGACTCTTGAAGTCATTGACATCCCACAGGCGCAACGAACCATCCTCCGACGATGTTAAAATTGTCTCCTTCGTTTTAGGGTGCCATTCTCCGCATGTCAATCCAGATATATGACCTTTCGTATTCTTAAGATCACGTATATACATGTCTCCTCTAACAAATTCTCCAAGTGTAAGTCCATCGCGATCATAGATCTGAAATATGAAAAGATATGAATCAAGTTAAACCACACATGCATAGACCCTATTAATGAGAGTACAGAACCATGTATAGACTTGCACCTTTGCTTGGGCTGACCCAGTAACACATAAAAATCGGTCTGCTGTTGGACTCCAGCTCAAACTACGAACTTGATGCCCTTCAGATGGTTCCAACTGTCTGAACGACTGTAACCGAGCATTCATTCCTTGAAAGTCATACATCCGAACAGTATAGTCATAGCTACCAGAGAGAACCCTTGATCCTGAATGATCCACGGCAAGAGCAGATACAACCTGTCAAAAGCATCGAAAGCATCTCTTCAGAAAGACCCTCTAGGAAGATAAAGAAAGAAAAATTTAAGCTGAGGACATGATATTCCCGCTTAAGTTCTGTAGTGCATGCAGACACCTCACTTGATCAAGCACAATAATTAAAACCGCAATAACATTTTGATTAGATAACTAACTTCAACTAGATCTTCTTTGCAAGTTTAAACCCCCTTTAAGATGCTTGTGCACATAACATATGCATTCAAGTAAGTATAGGTGGAACACTAAATTCAATCTAGAAGAGGGCTGAACTTCAATCTTTAGGAAGATATCAAGACTCCAAAACAAAAGCTACAAACCAATCAACTATTTCTCAACCCCAATCAAGTTGGACTCAACCTACAAATCCTCTATACCTAAGTCCAGAGGCTTCATCATACTATCACTATTTTTAAGCTATCCATAATTTATCCAGCAGAGTTAAGACTGAATATGCTAAGCTCACCCAGGCGAAGTTGAACGAACTGATAATGCAATAGTTGAAGGAAAATATACATGTAAAATAAAGAAGGCATAAATAAATATAAAAAATGGCACCTTTGTATGTCCTTTCAGTACTATTTCATTACTCAAAGGTATCCGATACTGATTTTGTTCTTCTTCTTCTTCCATATCATCCTCCGAATCTGACCCCATTGAACCCGATGGCGGCGGAGGTGGCCCCATCATCGGTCCATCATCTTCTTCTAATGGCGGTCGTGGTGGCCCAATCATTTCACCATCCTCATCCTC
The DNA here is from genome assembly GCA_025642045.1 of Solanum sejunctum. Lineage (NCBI taxonomy): Eukaryota > Viridiplantae > Streptophyta > Magnoliopsida > Solanales > Solanaceae > Solanum > Solanum sejunctum. The sequence continues at coordinate 2,259,680 of JAOTQJ010000096.1, forward strand.
CTCCGTCTTCGCATCAACAGCAGGTCGAAGTGGCCCAATAATACCACCATCCTCCTCCTCCTCCTCTTCTACTTCCTTCTCATTAGGAGGACGACTCGGGCCAATAATCTTCGATTTAGGGTTTTTGAGAGAATTAAGCCAGGATTTTGAGGAAGAAGACAGAGCAGGGAAAGGTGATGGCTCAATTTTACCGTCAGCAGGCTGAGTAACGGCCGCGCCGTCGCTGGTGGAGGTTTTGTTCCGGCGAGTGGCGCTGTGAACGAGTTCGAGAGAGGTTTGAGATTTAGGTTGTTTACCGAACGACAACGGGAACTGTGCCCTAGCTCCGTCGTATATCTCTGCTTCGTCGTCGGCCATTTTAGGTTTCTCAAGCTTTTTTGATTCGGAGTAAATTTATAGATTTGGGGAATTTGTCCTGCCGCCATTAGTGTTTTGGAGCAGAGGAAAATGGATCCTCCCCGGATCCTGCTGGGTCCGACCCGGATAGATACTCTCGGTTTCAAGAGAAATGAATTTCTGAAATGTAAAACAACAACAATAATGTATTCAGTGATATATTTCATCGATTAAGGGGTAAGAGAATAGAGTGTATGCTACCTGAGACTATCGAGAGGTTGGTTTCAACTCTCTCTACTCAACTACATCAAACTTAAAGTAATAGAAAAAGAAAAATAATGAAGGAAACATACCTATAAATAAGAAAGCAATGTAAAGTCTATTAAAAAGAAACAATAACTACTATAAAACAAGAATACAATAAGAATACATAACAGAAGCATAATATATGATAAGAAATACAAGAATACAATTATTACTACAATAAGTATTAACAGGTTTAAACCCACACACGACAAGACAATTCAGCACTCCTTTCTATCCTAACAATGACCTTCACTCCCAACACATATGACTTATGACATATTTGTCCCATAATATATTTGTTATATAGTCATATATAATTTATGTATATTTCATATATGATCAAGTTATATTCGATTTTGGAGATTGTTATTTGTTATATAGTGGTGTATAGTTATTATATATTTCATGTATAGTCAAATTATATTTAATTTTTAGTGTATCGTAATATATATTCAATGTATAACTCATATATAGAAAATCTATATTACATATTCAACATATATTTCTATGACATTTAGCAAGCAATATTGTATAGTGCCTGCATTTTCTATAACTTTTGGCTATTTTCTTTTGAGATTTTTTCAAAAAAAGCAAACATTTAAAACACAACAAGGCAAAAAAAATTTACGATTTGCTAAAATTACGGTTTATAACTACATATTATAAGAGAGAGGCGAACGAGATCAAGAGAGAGAGGAGAGAGGCGAGGGAGATCGAGAGATAGTAGAAAGAGACGAATTGTATATATATATGTCAAATTATTGTAAATATGTAATTGATATACATATGTATTTCTATATCTTACAAGAGAGATTGAGAGAAAAAGGAAAGAGGTGATCGAGATCGAGAGGAGAGAGGCGAGGCGAATTATATATGTATCTCTGTTGAACTAAATATGTATATTCGTCAAATAATTACATACATCAAACTAATATATATATGTATTTGTATATCTAGCAAAACACTACAGAGAAGGGAGAGATATGAGGGAGAGGAAAGAAAAACTAACAATAAAATTATATTTATAACTATAAATTATAATTTCAAAACCATAGTGATATGATGCAAAAATATATAATATATTTGTGTAGTTACGTAATTTTTTTCTTTTTTTAATGTAAATAAAATGTGACTATACGTTGTAAACTATTTGATTTTTAATACTGAGTTAAAATTAAATAAAAAATAATAAAAAATTATTTAATAAGAAGGATAAGAGATAATTAATTTCAAAATTAATCTTTAAATAAATTTATTTTAAATTTTATTAAATAAAATTATAAAATAACATTAATTTCCGAACCAACTAAACTAAACCATTCACAAGACATCTCTATAATATCTTTACCCAAATCCCTAAATCCTTCTCCCCCTTTTGTCCTCCTCCTCAGCTATGTCGTCCAAAAAGGGAGGCGTATCACTACCGGACCGTCCCGGCGCCGGTGCCGGAGACAGTATCCTCGCTAGGTTTTCATCGTCCATATCTGAATCACCAATTGTGTACCAAGGGAAGCGAGCCGCTTCCGATGCTGCCTTCGTAGCCAAAAAGCTATTCAAGAGCACCGGAAAAGCGGCCTGGATCGCCGGAACTACGTTTCTGATACTCGTCGTTCCACTCATTATCGAGATGGATCGTGATGCGCAGCTTACTGAGCTCGAGATGCAACAAGCTAGCTTGTTGGGAGCGCCTCCTTCTGCAGGAGCAAAGTGAGCATTTTGATTTCTGTTTATTTTGGTCTTTAGGCGAGAGAATTCAGGGATATGAATTACTTTTTTAGTGTTTTAGGAACCTTTCAATAAGAGATGTTATGGATTTTTCTAATTTAGGGTTTTGAAGCCCAATTCGTTTAATGTGCTATGGATTTAATCTTTTCTGGTCTTAATGATGTAACGGATCCTATTTGGCAATTAATATGTCATCATAAGCAGGAATATCCGAATTTTGCTGCTCTCCATAAGTGAGAAATTTTCGGTTTCAGCTTCTGTGGATGGAAAAATAGTCTTTTTAGCGTTCTAGGGACTTTGCAATTATATGATGATATGGGGTGTTTGAATTTTGGGTTTTGCACACGACTTGTTTTGTGAGAATTTTCGATTTCAGGTTCTACAGATGAAAAAAGTCCTCTTTTTAGTGTTTGAGGTACGTTGCATTTATATGATGCTATGGGATGTTCAAATTGGGGGTTTTGCACACAACTTGTTTTGTTAGAACCCGATTTCAACTTCTGTGGATAGAAAAGGTCCTTCTTTTAGCATTTGAGGGACTTTGCAATTATATGATGCTATTGGATGTCGAATTTAGTATTTTGCAAACAACTTGTTTTGTTAGAATTTCTGATTCCTTCTGTAGATGAAAAAGTCCTCTTTTTAGTGTTTGAGGAATGATGCTACGGGATGTTTGAATTTAGGGTTTGGCACACAACTTGTTTAATGTTATGGACCAATTGAATGTTTCATGTAGCAGATCTTACATTAGCAATTGCCTTTTCTATCATTTCATTATGGTCTCATATGCAGGAGTACACGACTTCTAGAGGAATTCTAGTTGTTGTTAACTAGTTTGGATTCTCAGGCTTACATAGTGATGGTAGTGACTAGGGTTATAGGTTATTGAGCAGCTCGACAGTTGCCATGAATTAGCTTGGGGGATGTTGGATTGTGGTGTGTTGTTTCTAAATACCTTGGTTTTTTGGGTCATAGTATGAATATATGCTAGATATTGGTGTTAGATGAGGTTAATTTCACTATCTAGTGGTTACGAACGGGAAATTTATGAAATACAGCAAATCTGGTTGGAAAACTTCTGCTAAACCTGATTGCATAATGATGGTAAAATTTTTACTTTTTTATTTTTATATTGTGAATAGAGTGGAATGGATAAGAGGAATCACATAATGATGATGAAGTTTTTAGTTTTATATTGTGAATAGAGTGGAATGGGTAAGAGGACTCATACGGCTTACTCTAGCTAGTTTGGGATTGAGATGCTATTGAATTAAGCCTGATGGTTGAACTTAAGGACATCCTAGATATCAGTAGATTTAGTCCCGTGTCAAGTGTCACGGGCCTAGAGTCTTGGCGCGCAGCACTGCGCCCGTGCGGCGCCTGGAGGCGTCCCATACCTCCCTAGGCCAGCCTGACCATATAGCGTACCGACTGGTTTCGCCCTGCCATGGGCTCATCAGGGAAGCGGTAATAGCTCCCGACCAGTTGTGCCTCTAGTATGCTCCGGCTCCCTTCATCGTTATGTCCAAGACAAGCGACAAGCTCCCCAAAGTTAATCGGGTCGGCATGCCTAACTAGTCTAAGCCAATGAAACTAAGGCAGAAGGCCTTATTGCTAATGTTGTTCCCCTCTCCATGGCAGTTTGACACAGTCGGCACGTACGCTCCATCGTTACGGAAATCGGTCCGTAACACTCTCCCCCACTCAATGTTGCGACGACCTCGGCGCAATACGGTCGATGGAACTCTCCCCTCAGACTGCCGTACATCACCTCGTGCCTTCACGTCCTGAGTTCGCACCCTTTTCATGCTCGAAGCGTCCCGCACTTTATAGGGAAGGACTCTGCCCAAGGATTGACATGCTTTTATTCTAACGCCACTCCATCGCTCTGCCAGTGCCTCCTTCTCGCACCAAGCAAAGTATTCTCCCCTCTGAGAACTGGTCTTCACCACGACCATCTGGAGCACGCAGCCATGAAGAGCATGTCCTACTCTGATACCACTTGTCAGGGGCCTAGAGTCTTGGCGCGCAGCACTGCGCTTGTGCGGCGCCTGGAGGCGTCCCATACTGCCTCAAGCCAGCCTGACCATATAGCATACCGACTGGTTTCGCCCTGCCTTGGGCTCATCAGGGAAGTGGCAATAGCTCCCGACCAGTTGTGCCTCTAGTATGCTCCGGCTCCCTTCATCGTTATGTCCAAGACAAGCGACAAGCTCCCCAAACATAATCGGGTCGGCTTGCCTAACTCGGCCAAGCCAATGCAACTAGGGCAAAACTCCTTATTGCTAAGGTCGTTCCCCTCTCCATGGCAGTTTGACACAGTCGGCACGTACGCTCTTTCGTGGTTCTTCACGGTTACAGAAATCGGTCCGTAACACAAGGGAGAGGAGTGCTCAAGTGATAAAGAGTGGGTCATATCTAGCACATTGACCTTTACTTGTTTGGATGCGACGATTAGGCTTTCACAATCTGCAGATTTCTTACTTGTAAATTATGGCAGTACAAGTGTGCTCTTCATCACAGGTGTTTTGCCACCTCAAATTGCGATCTTATCTTGTTTGGATGCGATAATTTGACTTCACTATTTGCAAATTTCTTACTTGAAAATTGTGTCAGTAAAGTGCGCTCTTTGTCACAGTTTGGTACCGCCTCAAAATGATTACTTGTAACTTCCCTCAATCTGTAGAAGTCTAGTCCCTAATTTTTCTATCTGGAGATAAAGTGTTTCATGCACCAGTGCTGTTTCTCTTGCAAATCACTTTCTTAAAATTCTCAGTTAGAGGCTTAGGAGAATTTTGCTGTTGTAGCTACTGAGAATTGGTTTGTACAAGAGACTGATGTGGAATTATTCAATGGATTAGATTTGTTAAAAGAAAATTAATATGGGAGTCATAGAGGCATCTGCTGATGCTGATCGTATAAT
>JAOTQJ010000096.1:2270935-2293152 GCA_025642045.1 Solanum sejunctum
TTTCCTAATTTTTGTAGATTAAATTAATTTTTAGTTTATGTGTTTTTTTGAATAAATTTGTATCCACCGCTCTTCTCCGCCATTGCTGTTTGTGGAATCCGACCTCAATTCATTTCAGTGGTACTAATTTTAGATACATTAGTTGAATTTTTCGTGTTTTGGGGGACTTTTTAGTAACTCAGTAGCTTGTTAGGGAAGGTTCGATTCTCCGCCTTGTAATTATCGCTCTCATTTCAGTGGTACTAATTTTAGACACATTGTTCAAATCGATGTTGAATTTTTTACTTTTTTTTGGAGGGGGGGGGGGAGTATTTTTTAGTAGCTCAGTTCATAGCCTAGCTTGTTAACCCTCTCTCATTTTCCTAATTTTTGAAGATTAAATTAAGTAAATTTTTAGTTTATGTGTTTTATCAAATGATTATTCATATATATGAAATGATTTTTGTAATACAGATATAAAATTGGGTTATGTTGAACTAGTAACTGCTACAGTAGTTCTGCCTTTGTTCAGTTTTTTTTTCCTCCAAAAATAGGGTAGGGTTTATTGCCTTTGTTCAGATAGTCAAATAATTGAGCTACCGTACTCATTCTTGTTTTTGTTGCAGTGAGTACAAATGCGGTGTAAATTTTTGTTTTGTAACTGCAAAATGTTTCAATTGAGAGCAATGGGTGCAGACTGTATCCACTGCTCGTTCGAGTATGTTTCTTTTTGTTTCTTCAATTAAGTGTTCAGATTGTAATTTTTTTGAACTTTTTGGTTTGTGGGTATTTATTTTCTTTAGGGTTTATTGCCTTTGAATTGCTATTTGATAGAATTTCATTGAGTTGCTGTTTTGGGTGAATTTTCCCTGTTTAACAACTATGAGAGCTGGTTTGAAATTTACTAGGTGTTTGGTCATGTATTCTAAATATTTTTCACTTTATTTGGAAATTATGGAGTTGGGGTTGAAGATGGAGTTGTATTTGGTTATAACTTTTGCAAAGAATGTTTGGAATAATGTTCATGCTTGAATGTACTTAAAACATCTTTATCAAAAGTGAAGAGTGGAAAATGAGCTATAAGCTGTTTTCCAAAATTGATATACAACTTCCAAGTTGGATTTGGAATTTAAATGGCTGACCACTGATTTTCAAATAAATTGAAAAACTATTCCGGAAGAAGTAAATAGTTTTATGGCTAAACGGGTATCTGTTGTGGTGCTTTAGGAGTATTCTTGTGCGTAAATCACCATGTTTTTTGTTCAAATTTGATAGTACTTTCATAATCTATTTGTGTAGAAATGAATTTCGCCGACTTGGTATTCTTCAATGCTTTCACATTTTAATAGTTTTGGTGAATTTGCCGTGTTTAACAACTACAATAATAGCTTTGGAATTTGGATTTTATTTTCACTGAATTGTCAAAGTGATTTTGTGTCTGCATTGTGTTTCCATCTGCTGTGGAGCTTTAGGAGTATCATTTTGCATAATTTACCATGTTTTTTTTTCTCTGATAGTGCCTTTTTTGTTAAATAAAGGTGATGTAGGGGCCAGCTTGTGTGAACCACGGCTAACCCCAGGGTTTACCCGCTGCCTCCCATCAAGAGAGGTAGAGGCAACCTTGCTCGCGAAGACGTACGCAGATTGAAGGAATTCACCCCGATTCTGCAGGGATTCGTGAAATCAAGGTCGTTACTCTAGTTCTTAGATCACTTGGCCACTGGGTTATTCTTCTTTAATCTTGTGTAGTATTTTCAGTTTTGCAATTTGATTGTTCTAATAACCTCCATATCAAATTCCTTGAAATTGCTTTTTGCTGTGTGGGGATGAACTTTTAGTCTTGGTTATGAGAGATGCTCGTAAAGATCTTTGTATTTTTCTTATTGTCTTCCATGTTGGTAATATGTTAGATTCGGATCATATTAGTAGTGTTTATGTTTAATAATGATTTAGTGATATTATGGTGGTGTTGGTAGTTGTGGGATTCCCCTGGGCATGTTGTTGTTATGGTGTTGGTGGTAGTTTCATCATACACTTTGTATCTCTCTTTTACAATGAATTGAGGAATTGCGTGTGCCGAAGTTGCAACTCTTTACTCTTCTCAAGGCTACGAATCCAGTGATGCTTTTCATCTTCTATCCCTAATGAGGCTGCCTACATCCTTGGTGGGACTTATGGGGAAGTAGCTCCTGTTTCAAAAAGAACCATTTGGTTGAATGAGTTCTATCATCAAGCATAGTTAGTTTTACACGCAAAATAAAACTCTCCAGTAGCATGGCCCTGGTGTCATACCAGGCTTGGCTAAACTCTGGGGATCTTTCTGCCTTGATAGACATGTTATTTGGGCAATAGCAATTACATGTAACATAAGTTCCACAAGACAGCTATATGAGAGATTGGGTATTTAAGAGACTTTCAAACATGTGTATCTATACTGAAACATCTTATTTGCATTTCAAGTTAGTTGGCTATCCAGAATGAGCTTTTAGCTAATGGAGGAGCAAATGTATCTACTGTGCAATAGAGATACTTGTCTTAGCTGAATACAACATGAAACATCTTTAAAAGTGCCTGTCCTTTGATGTGTATAGACTCCTCGTTGGATGAACAAAGTTTAGACTAGGTTCAGCATTGTCTGAAGAGAATGAAACTAGATAGTAGATTTGTTTAGATTTTGTCCTTGACTGCTTGTGCTCGCTACCACTTTCTTTTGGAAGGTAAGAGATATTGCTGTATTATTTCATAGACATAGAATCTTCAAGTCATCTTTGTATGCCAGTAGGAACTTCGAGTACTTTTTATTTTCTTATTTTGTATAAGTTGGTCTGGGATGAGCTTAAATTTAGCAACATGGTCAATGAGGATTCATCCAACCGACCCCAGCTTGCTTGAGATTTAGGCATGCTGCTGTTGTTGTTATTGTTGAAGAATCTTCAGCTGTGTGGAAGCAATCTTTCTAGTGTACTGGATGATGTAAATAGTTTTCGGCTTAATCGAAGTACCTTTAAAGTTGTACTTCGGCATATTTGAAATTTTGCCTACAAATTTATACATCTTATTCGTTTTTCACTCTTCTAGGGCTTACTTTGATACTATTACCTTCTACAGGAGTGGCATAAAGCCTTAGATATCTTGGACTAATTCAGCTTTCAAATACTCTAGTGGGTCCTAATGTTGAATTTTCAAAAGCCATCTGATGGAGAAAACATCCCCCATTAGCTTTATGTGGCTTTCTTATGACTTACCTTAGGAAGTGATTTAATTTCTAACCAAAATCATGGTGTGAATGTTAGGATTACCTATTATATTTGGGTATCCATGTCCTCATTTATGTGTCTTTGGTGTTACAGTTTTGTAATTTTGTTGGCTATTTTACCTTGTATTCTTGTCTCCTTCTAAAGCAGATGATGTCAATGCAGGCTCTGTGACTAATAAAATCAGTTTGGATTAACAATGCCTCCAAACCCTAGGGTCGATCGTGCCTTTCGTGCTATGAAAGCTCTCGGGATTTCTGGGGAGAAGGTGAAGCCAGTGCTGAAGAACCTTTTAAGATTGTATAACAAAAATTGGGACCTAATAGAAGCAGAGAACTATAGGGCCCTTGCAGATGCAATATTTGATAATGATGAAGCAAAGGTGCTAGCCTCCGTCATTGATTTCTGTTTCTCTTCCTTTTTACCGAGTATTCCCTATGTTTCATTTTATGTGGGGATGTTTTACTAGGCATGGAGTTTAATAAAGGAAGGAAGATTTTGGGAATTTGCAGTCTTAAACATGCACGACATCTCTGTGGCTATAAAATCATGCAATTAAGGGTAAAAATGGGAAGTTTGTAGTTAAATTGTTTCCAAATATAGAAATATGTCATTCTTTTTGGAACACAATAAGAAGGAAAGAGTAGAATGTGACATAAAATGGAACAAAGTTAGTACTTTGTTTTCAATTGTCTGCCGTCTCTTTCATGCAAAGCTTATTTTACTGACGCATGCTTTCTTTCATTTCAGGAGGCAGAAAGTAAAAAATCAACTGAGAATGCCGAAGTATTGGACTAAGTTTGCTCTTGCTTTGTGGCCACTGTATTTCCTGATATGACATTTTCCTTAAGTCTCTTTACTCACCTTTACTTGCATTTTTTTCGGTTTCCTTCAGCAAGAGACTCTGGTGCAAGATGAGCCTGAACCACCTCTGAAAAGGCAGCGCTTGAAAAATCAATCAAGTCAGCCAAATGAGTCTCTTGAATCCCAATTGCAAAACCAGTCACTGGGTGTTTTTGATTCCCCTCAGTCCATGGGCAACGAATCACAGCCTGGATTACGTCCATCACTTGATAGAAGCAAGGGAAAGCAACCCATGTCTTCTGACCCATTAGTAGCACAGGAAGGATTTCCTTCATCTCAACCTTCTGACGTAGACAAGAGCCTTCCGGTTCCCAGGAGAGCTGGATCTACTTCTGGTTCTGCCATCCCAGTGTCACCTACCAAGGATGCTATTGCTAATCACACACTTATCAAACCTAAGGATGAGCCAATCACTGATGACCTGCCCCATCTTGAAGTTCCTGCTTCCATCGTCCGCCCAGGTAGAGACTAATCTCATTTTCATTCTTATTATTCAATCTTGTCATGGTAGAATAAGTAGGCGTTTGGACATGCAATTTTATCTCGTGATTTGGAATCAGGAGATGAAATCAGCATTTGGACATGCAATTTCATCTTGTGATTTTTTAAAATCACGAGATGAAATCCCAAATTCTCCAAAAAGCTTGATTTGGGAATTTCATATCATGTTTTACATTTTCCAATTACAAAGTTGACCTCCAAGATTATATTTTGTTAAAAAGAAATCCACCATTTTGTATTTACATAATTTTTTGTGAGAATACCAAAGGAGTGATGAAATATTCAGGGAATAGGGAATATGAATATGATGATATAGTTACTAATGATATTGACCATGTTCAGTTTTATTAACAAATAGTACACTGCAATTCATGTTTGATTTTACCTTGTTATTACACTAAAGTTAAATCATTGTATTTTTTGACTAGCTTTGTGATAATATTTTTGTTATGAACTTTTGTTTATTTGGTAAGATTGTATAAAAAAAGATGGGTAATTTTGATAGTTTTCGCAATTTATGTTTTTTTTTTTAATGCTTATGAGCAAAAAATAGAACTTAAAGATCCAAATATATATCCAAACAAAAACTTCAACTGTTCAACTTCATCTCATATTATTTAATATCATGATCTTCATCTCACATGGCCAAACGGGCTCTAAGTGTTGGGAGGAGGGACTCTTTTGGTTTTATTTGTGTTCTTGCTGCTGGTGTAGATGGAATAATACCTTCTTCTAGAACAGGATTGATTTGCTCTGCAAATTTTGTATCCACGGCACCAACTTCATATTATATGATGCCCTTAAAGTCAAATTGACTTCAATGAAGTAGTATTTCAGGATCAGCTCTAAGCCTTGTGTGTGTTTCCAAAATTCCTCAATTCTTCTACTAAACGTCAAATTTCCTATTTGCCTATCCACATTCAAGAATTGGTTGGCTTATCCATTTCCATGTGTTCGTGTCGCCATCTGTACAGGAAGTATTCCAAGCTATTCTGTAATGTTAAAGAAACATGAAAGTTGCTATTTGTAATTATGAAGGCGGAATCCTTTTTGTGCATGCATCCTTGTGCAGGGTACATCCTACTCTCCAAGGCTTCAATTGTGGGATTACATTGGGTATGTTGTTGTAGCCTTGCACAAGGCACACAATCATTCTGGTGGGTCAAAATTTACTTGGGCTAAAAATGAGCTAAAAAGCGGCTAATCACCCAGGGCCAATTCTAACTAAGTTTAATTTCTTTCTTTGTTCTTTTATAATTTTCTAAGCACCCCTAAAACTTCTTTTCTTTACTGACTGACAAGGTTCCTCATATGTATTTGGCTGTTGGATTTAATTAATAAATAAAGCCCATCTTGGGCGTATTGGATTTTTTTAAAATAAAAGGTTCCTCATGGCCTACATATCAACCTAGCTTTTAGATGGGCTGAAATCGGTTGAATTGCAAACTTGGGTGGGTCATGTTTTCATGTGTTTATTTTGCCATCCCTGATGTGCCCCTACAAACATTGTATCCTTGATCACAATTAGTTATATTTTTTGTTTGTGTTTTAACTTTGACACAATGAGCCGCTTTATGTTTTTAAACCTAGGGGTTAGGCTGCGTACATCCGACCCCCCCTCACCCCGCAATGAGCGGGAGCCTTGTGAGGCACTGGGGTATGTTGTTGTTGTTGTTTTAACTTTGACACAAGGCCTATGTGGTGCATCTTTTGCTTCTTTGAGAGCACGTTATTTGCCTTTCCAGGTTCATCAAGTAAAGGGAAGTCTTCAGTTGTAAGCGGTTCAAAAGGCAGACAAGATGATGGTAACACATTGGCAACTGTAGTTGAATCAGATACAAATGATGGAAATCCACCTTATCCAGGAGTAGCTAATGGCAAGCCTGAAACGAACACAGCTAAATCTTCTTCCGCCCTGGAGATGGCTTCCTCACAATCTGGAGAGGTGAAAATTATCTTGAATTATGGCTCGGTTCTTGGAAGATCAGATTTCCACATGCCCACTCTTGATGCAGTGGTGAAGTTAATGGACGATAAATGTCTGAAAGAATACAAAGAACTTGATCCTAATTTTTCCGTGATGAAAGTCATGACAGACATTTGTCAGTGCTTCTGGGAGATGGGCAGTGAATCAAAAAACAAATCATCTGACGAATGAACGAAATAGGTCCTATGAAGCATGGAGAAGGGAAGAACGAGACAGATTAACTTAGTAAGACTTACATTGAGCTAACAACATTCTGTGTTAAGCTCAAATTGAGCTTAATAACATCTTCCCAGAATTCTGCTGTCTCTCTTTTCTGTGTTCTTTTATGTCATCCTTTGGTACGCGAACTCGCTGTTTTTTGCACGCAGTTAAGAAGTTTCCTTTTCATAGAGGAGGAAAATGCCTAAATGTGTTAGTGAATGAACGTGTGTTCTTGAAAATGAAAGGCATATTTCCCTCCTTGACAAAAGGTTATTCCAATCTATGGTTAACTGAGTGTTGCAACTATGTTCTTTGTTTTTTTCAGTTTGAATTTTTTCATCCCATATGAGATGCGAGTCTTTCAGAAACGACCTATCTATCTCTATAAGGTAGTGGTAAGGTTTCTGTACATTTTACCCTCTGAGATCCTACTTGTGAAATTTCATTGGATATGTTGTCGTGGTTGATTTTTCATCCAGTCTGAATAGGACTATTTTTATGCTCACATTTGGGTACCCACATTAAAGTCTGATTAGAATTATTTTCATTCTCAGAGCTCGACTTGAGTCCTTTAATTAAGAATGGAGAGATTTTTAACCATTTCACGAGTTGAACTTGTTTGGAGAGATTTTAACCATTTGTTTAAACTCAAATTTTCTTTGCTTTGTTAAGCAATTTGGTTTAAGATTGAGATTTTTGTCATCGTTAGTATTATTTTTGTTTAGTTCATGGAATAAGGTGGGATATTTTCTGGATTAAATTTGGAGTTAAATTTATACTTTATTTGTATATAGACATAACTAATTTGTTGAAAAAAATTAAGAATTTTCTTTTTTAATTTTATTTAGAATTTATTTTTTTTAAAAAAGAAAGAATGACATGGTCGAATCAAAACATGTCATGTGTAAAAGGTGGTTTTGCAAATTCATTGTTAAAAAATAATGGCATTAATGAGTTTTTTCCTTTACAACAATAACATATTTGAGCTAAATTTTTAACAAATGATATAAATGAACCTTTTATTAAAGTTTGATAGCATATATGAGCTTTTACCCTATATTTTATGTAATTTCTATATGCATAATAAATTTAAAAAATAAGATAAATAAATTAAAATGTAATGCGATATGATCAAAAATAGCCACCGGGAAGTCTAAATATTTTAATATGCTAATTATCACAATTTATAATTTTTAAATATATATGAAATTTAAAAAATAAAATGAATCCAATTCATGTCAAAGTTTAGTCTTTTTTATTTGTTTTCTTATTGTATTTACATGTTACTAATTAAAATAAATAATATATTTTTTTCTAGTGTGACTACTTATATAATATAATAAGTAACATTTAAAAATTATTTAACAAGATTATTTGGGATATAAAGACTATTTATTTAGTCAAATTAGTCCATAATATAAATGAATTGGATTACACAAATCAAAATAAGTTAAATAATAAATGGAACATTTCCTTCTCATAAATCAAAATTCACAATTCAGAATCCTCAAAATTTTTGAAATTGTGTTAACATCCACTATATAAAAATACACAGATAAATAGATCTAGTATGGATCTACCATTTGGTATTGATTTTGGTATGAAATCGAAGCAACCATCTTTTATGTCACATCCTTTGAACAAGAGTTCGAGAAAAATTGATTTTTACCTTTTGTTCTCTGAATCAAGGGATGACTCGTTTTATTTTTCAGATATGTCTGGTAAGTAACATCTAACTAATTATCTCTTTCTTTTTCTCGATTTCTGAATTAAATCTAACATCCATTCTCATAAGTTCAACTATGCATAACATACAACAATATTACCCCAATGCCTCAAAGGCTCCCGTCCATTTCGGAAAAAGGGGGATCAGATATACGCAGTCTGACCCCTATGTTTAAAAACATAGCGCGACTGTTTCTGGATGACCCATGAGGAGCGTCAAAAGTTGCATTGACTAACTGCTACTTCACAATTGAAAGAAGTGTAGACAGTTTAAAAAGCTATTTTGTTTTATTCCATCATAACCAAAAACAAAAAATAATGAACCTTTGGCTCTATCCGAGATTGATGAAAAAATGCATAACATACAATCACCAAGAAATTTTTATTTTATATGTCAACTTTCTAGCATACTCGTCTCTTATTCTTGGTCAAATATACATCACAAAACTATATATATATATATATACTGTTTATACAATTTTAGAAATCTATATTTCATATGTCGATTTTCTAGCATACTCGTCTCCTATCCTTAGTTAAATATACAGAACTAAACTGTACATATATTATTTATATAATTTCTACATGACGTAATATATAAACATTATACCTATAAGGTATGATACGCACAATTGAGTACATCATATTATTAACAATGTTCTTAAAAAAGCATAAGAAAGTCGTAACTCGAGAAGATTAGAAAATAACATTCAAAATAACTTCGTGAAATTCAATCTACATATATATATATTAACTACTTTTCAGATATACAACAATAACATATCCAGTTGTATCCCACAAGTGACGTCTGGAGAGGGTAGATTGTATGCAGACCTTACCGCTACCTCATTGAGGTAGAGAGTCTGTTTCCTAAAACGCTCAGCTCAAAACCCATAATTAGAAGGACTAGATATGACTATAAATGACAATATAAAAATATAAGATAAAATGAAATAACATGAAATGTAAAAATGAAATGAAACGAAACGAAAAAAAAAAGAGAGGGAAAAAGAAAGGATAGCATATGACAGTCATTTACTACGATAAAATTAACATATATACGCTAGATAATGAGAGGGACATTTTAGATATACAAATATAAAAAATTTATTGGGCTATGTTTATTGTAAACTAATTATTATATTTTGGGGGCTATTTTTTTTTTTAAAAAAAAATCATTCCATTTTTAGTAATTTTTACTGGACTTTCATATATGAAAAAAAGCCCTCAAAAAATCGGGTTTTCCTACAAAACCCTCCTTTTTCTCCTCCATTTTTAAATCTTCTGTTTGTTCTTCACAAATTGGTTCTGAAAATTGGCATAAAAATCCAATCTACATCAATTTTTCTTGAGAATTCGCAAGAAAAAGTGTTCATTGAGCTCTGAAATCGAAGAAAAGTGGCAAGTCAAGGGTTTAATTCAGCGGTTTTGACTCTTTTGAGTTTTCAATCTTCTCAAAAAGTCGAAATGGAAACGGAGAATGCTGCACCGGAGGTGAATTCGCCGGAGTTGAATTTGGCGGTTGTGAAAAAGGATCAAAATTCAAGTGCTAGAAGGACCCGATCTCAAACGGGTGCTGTTCGTAGGGAGGCTCCGAAGAAAACCCTAAATTTTCTGAGTAAGAAATCGAGGGTGTATGGGAAGAATTATGTGAAGAAGTCGAGGAAGAGGAGGCGGTTGAAGAATGGTGATGTGGGTGTTGTTGCTAATCCCAAAAGGAGGAAAGTGTATGATGATGAAGAGAAGGAGAAAGATTTGATCGAGGGTTTGGAGGTATTTTTCATTTTTCTTGATTGTTAATTGCTGTATATCATGTGTATACATACAATGTATATGATGAGTATATGTATTTGTGTGTGTATATGTGTATATGATGTGTGTATAGGAAATATATGAGTGTATATGACTTGTGTATTTGTTCTTGAGCCGAGAGTCGATGGAAACTCTACCTTCCCAGTCCCTCCTTGTAGTGGGTGATGTGTGTATAGATAATATATATGTGTATATGACGTGTGTATCTGTTCTTGAGTCGAGAGTCGATGGAAACTCTACCCTCCCAGTCCCTCCTTGTAGTGGGATTG
Organism: Solanum sejunctum; assembly: GCA_025642045.1. NCBI lineage: Eukaryota > Viridiplantae > Streptophyta > Magnoliopsida > Solanales > Solanaceae > Solanum > Solanum sejunctum. The sequence goes on from JAOTQJ010000096.1 coordinate 2,281,528, forward strand.
CACTGGGTATGTTGTTGTTTTATGCGTGTGTGTATGTGTATATGATCTGTGTGTCTAATAGGTACACATTTGTTAAGATTGATGTGTTCCATAGGAACAAGTGTGAGTTCCACTGTCAAAATGAAAGATGGACTGTGTATCTGTGTATATGATGTTTGTGTATTCAATCCTTCTGAGTTGTGTGTGTCTGTATGATATGTGTGTCTAATGGTACACATTTGTTAAGATTGAAGTGTTCAATAGGAACAAGTCCGAGTTCCAGTGTCAAAAATGAAATATGCTGTGTGTGTAGTCAAATATGAGACGTACTTTTTTTTCGTTGATTTTCCTTCTGGGCTGCATGCCTGTGTATGATATGTCTATCTATTTTTTTAGATTGACTTGTTCCTGTGACTTGTTCAATGGGAACTAGTCTGATTTCTAGTGTCAAAATGTAAGAGCAGGACAAGTTTAGTGCTCTGCAGATGACTTTAGCCTATATAGTATACTGTGTAAAAATGGGATACAAAACAGTATATATGTACTTTCTGCTGTACTTTTGAATTTTACGTCAGCAGTACAATAGAGACTGTATAAATAGATTCTTGTATATGATGTGGGTCTAACAGGTTTCTATCCCCCTTTTACACAGTATACTATATAGGCTAAAGTGATAAACAGACACTAAACATGCCTGCCACTAAACATGCCTGCGTCTTTCATTTTGACACTAAAACTCATACTTGTTCCTATTGAACACTTCCAATCTTAACAAATGTGTAGTGATTAGACATAGACACACATTATATAAATATAAAAAAATTATTTATACACTCCCTGTTGTACTGCTGATGTACAATTTGAAAGTACACCAAATAGTACATATATACAGTTTTTTATCCCGCTCGTACACATTTGTTAAGATTTCAAGTGTTCAATAGGAACAAGTATGAGTTTTGGTGTCAAAATGAAAGATGCAGGCATGTTTAATGGCTGTTTATCACTTTAGCCTATATAGTATACTGTGTAAAAGGGGGATAGAAAACCGTATATATATGTAATATTTGTTGTAATTTGAATTGTACCCAGCAGTACAACATATTTTACGACTTTCTTGTGTATTAACATATATTTGTATCATTGAAATGTAGATTGGGGAGTTTTATGTTCGACCGATCAAGCGTTACCACCCAAGGGTTGGGGCACAAACTAATGTTGATGCTGTTAACATGTTAAATGAGAAGTTGGATGCTAGGCAGATTCAGATGTTCAGGGAAACCTGTTTCGGGCATTTTCTTGATTTGCCCCCAGTGGTAGTACAGCATCAGTTGGCACACTCCCTATTGTTGAGGGAAGTGATTGAAGAGGAAGAGGAAGCGCTGTGGATATCATTGAAAGATGTCAGGCTGCGTTTTGGGCTTGTTGAGTTTGGGACTATCACCGGGTTGAAGTGTACTGGTGATGCTTATGGATGCTATGATTCTGATGGAACGGGTCAGTTAATGAATACATACTTTTCTGAACTTACCAGGGTGCCTAAACAATCCTTAATTGAATGCTTCCATAATAAGAGATGGAAATCTGATGAGGATGCAGTTAAGATCGCTGTCCTTTATTTCATTCACACATTTTTGTTCTCCACTGTGAGTCGCAAGCATATCACTAGGGATGATTTTGAGCTCGTTGACAGCGGTGCATATGAAACGTACCCTTGGGGGAAAGCTGTCTTTAAAGCCACACTGAAGTCTATGAAGGGAAAGTTGCAGGGGAAGCCTTCGATGTACAGGCTTGGTGGATTACCGTTGGCATTCCAGTGTTGGTTTTATGAGTGTTGCCCTTATGTTAATAATAAGATTGCTTTCCGAGTTGATGACAAAGTGCCCCGCATACTTAATTGGAAAGTCACAAAGCAGCCAAGTTTTAAGGACTTATTGGATGGGATTTTCAGGCAGAGTCGGGATCAGGTAATTGGAGAGATGGTCATTTATTTTTTGTGTATTAACATATACACTTGATATACCATTCATGCACTTACCAATGTAGGATTTCTTTCAGTTTAAGAATATATACTAATGGTATATTTCTAGTATGTCATAATGTTTACACATGAAGCTACCATATATATAACCCAGCTTAGAATGGTATATCTATGGTGTATTCAGAGTTTATTAAACAATGTTAATTATGAATCATTTTAATCTCTACTCGTGCTAATGTTTTCTTGTTTAGGTTATTTTACTAGTATATTATATATAACATTGTATCATACGTGTAATATATTCTATATGATTTTAGGTTGGTATATCTGTGATGTATTCAAAGTATATTTACACTTCATGAATTACGGATTGATGTACATTTATTCTCTGCTGATGTTAACGGTTTTTATCTAGTTGAAGCTGAGGAATATATCTCCAACAGAATTTGAGAAAACAACACTTGGTTTACCCGAATCAATTGAAAATGAAAGGGTTAACGAGGTGGCATACGGAGATGTTCATCTTAGTGATGATGACTTTATCAGTCCACCTCCTCAAGCAAGTAGGAGACAGCCTAAAACCAAACCTAACCCCCCGGTGAACAATGATGACTGGAGCACCGAGTTGAAGAGACTGTCTGATGGACAGTCGGAGTTGAAGAGTGAGATTCAGATGGTATGCGCATTTAGGGCTATTCTAGTGTAACATTTGAATTTCCATATATAACAGTTTTTAACCTTTATTTTATGTTTCTCTAGCTCAACAAGGAGTTTGCATCGCTTAACGACTGCATGAAGGCATCCTTCAAGAATGTATTTAAAGCCGTTGAGTCTCTGTCGAAGAAACAAGAAGGAAAGACTGCTTCTGAGGTAATGGGCAAAGTAGTAATCCCTTTTTTATTGTTCACTGGATTGCACCTATGTTTTTGAGACGAGAGTTTCCAAGAAACAGTCTCTCTACTTCTATGAGGTAGTGGTAAGGTCTGCGTACATTCTACCCTCCCTAGACCCCACTTGTGGGATTCCACTGAGTATGTTGTTGTTGTTGTACTGGATTGCACCTATATTATGTGCTATTTCAGCATATACTTAAAAATAGTGATGTTTTTTGTTTTCTTTTTGGACAGCTTGATGGAGGAAATGACCCCCATGACAGACATGGCGACAGCAATTCTAGTGAGTTTAGTAATAGTAAAGACAATGGTAGTGAAGGAAAAGAGAATGGTAAGGACTCTACCGGTGACAAGGGCAATAATGAGAAAGCAAATGAAGGTGCTATTGGTGATGTTGAGGGTGGGAAGAAAATTGGAACTGTGGAAGAGGTTGAAAAGATGGACGTATCTGAGTCTCAGATTCCTCCAGATAATTGTGCGGTTTCAGATCAAATCACACCAGAACAGTTGACACAACCAAGCCATCCCACACCAGTTGAGTCACCACCTGTGAACCAAGATGACATTGGCGTTGAAGCTTCTTCCAAGAAGTCGAGCAATGTTGTTGATAATGCTGATTACAGTCTGTTGACTGAGTTTGACCAGTGGGTTGCTGACGAAAGGCTGAAGAAACAAAGCAAGTAAAGATGTCTGTTTTGATTTTAGCATAGAGAGGGAAGAATTAGACTGGTTCAGTTAGCAGTTTTACATTGAGCAAGCGACATTTTGCGTTTGCTTTTCTTCTATTGTGTTTTTATTTATGCATCCTTTTAGTGCTTTTAACGCTGCTCAGAACGTTCTTTGCTTTATCGTAGGAAGAAAAAGGTCGGGAAATGTGTATTATGTTGTTGAACCTGTGTTGATATTCTGGTTCTGATATAAGTAGAGCTACCATTTCCCTCCTTGAAAAAGGTTCTTCCAGTATTAAGGTTTAAACAAACAGGACAATTTAATGTGGGAGGTCTCAAGTTCAAACCTCCTTGCCAGCGAAAGCAAAGGATTTGCCTTTTGCGTTGAGCCTGGTGCAGATTACTTCTCCTGTGTGGTTTGCGAGCTATTGCATAGAAACAGAGGTTTACCCTGTGCGCATGAAAGTTAGCTGACAAATGAAGTCAAATTCATTTGTGATTAAAGTTGTTGATTTCCAATGTTGTGAAGTCAACAATTCAAAGGCTATCAAGGGAAGGAGTTACAGGATCAGAATTTTATCTCGAATCTCGAATCTACAAAATGACTAGTTTTTGTCTCGAAAACCACTCTTAGGACAGGTTCATTTGTAAACCTTATACTGTGGGATGTTGTTCATTCTTCAAACCGGTCATTAGTAGCTTTTCCAAAGTCAACCTATTCGTTTACCTTTGAAAAGACACCCAATAGCTAGGGTTTCACCATTACGCCTCTATATATAATAGCAAAAACTTAGATAATTTAGCATAGCAAAGGTCCTGGCTTTTGTACTTTGGTGAGTCTTCAAGATCCTTTCGATGACCTATATAGAGAGCCCACGGTAGAAAGTATACAGAAAAGACAGTTCTTTTCTATTATATTAGTACAATAGGTAACCTCAAGCTCTAAAGCATTCTACTTTGAATGCATGAAGATACACAAAATATTTTAAGTTCAGTCAAAGAAATCGAAACGAAGTCATCAATTCAACTATTCGAATGGTGTCTCCTAAGATTTACTTCATAGTAGATAACTTGTAGGTACAAAAAAATTTTCACAATAGCATCTCAATCAGTTTCTAACCTAGCAATATATTGATCATAGTACTTTGCAGCTTGTTCCAAATCTCCAAGCTCAGTGTAGCAATCAGCTATTGCTCCATAAGCTTCTGTGCTGCCTGAATCCTCTCCATGTCTTGCCGATAATTCAAGAACCAGCGAGTGGTACTTAATAGCTTCCCGGAACTTGCCCTGACGTTGTAAAGATGCCCCTGGAAAATGCAACATTAGACTTTGACACTTGTGTATTATGTTACAGAAGAGAAACAACAATAACATCCCTGGAGTAATCCCACAATTGGAGTTTGAGGAGGGTGATATGTATATAGATCTTACTCCTACCTTGTGAAGGTACCGCAATTGGGGTCTGAGGAGGGTGATATGTATATAGATCTTACTCTTACCTTATGAAAGTACCGCAATTGGGGTCTGAGCTTGTGAAGGTAGAGAGTTTTTTCCCAAAAGACCATCAACTCAAGTATAGCATATCGATGCATTACACGAGGGAATGAACACTAAATATATATAGCCTTCCAATGAGGGAGATAATTCTACTTCGTACATATTACTCCCTCCGTCCAAATTCACGTGAAGGTTTGACCAAGCACAAAGTTCAAGAAAAAGAGACTTGTGATACTTGTGGTTTAAAATAAGTCGATGAAATTTTGTGGCTAGAAATCATTTCATCACCTTAAATTGTTACAACTAAATATTGAAAGATGTCATTCTTTTTGGTACTAAACTAAATGGATGAAGTTTCACATAAATTGGGACGGAGGGGTACAAACTATCTGACAACATGCACTATCAACTTGAATCAAATAGCGCCAATATGACCGATGAAGAAAGCATATGCAGGTTAAGAGCTTGTTTCCTAGAAACACATTCGTTTAAATTGATTATACTTTGACTAGTAACTACATTAATCATTTCTACAACTACCTCTGTTCACTTTTACCTCTCCCCGATGAACTTCACACTCCCCTTACAAGAAGTGCACTTGCGGACAAGCAAAGTGAAAATTTATTGTCAGTATAGTGGACAAGTAAGTAAACAGAGGGAATAAGTTCTAGTGAGAGCAAAGAAGAGAATGGCTGCACGACTAATTCGAATAAATGCTGAAACACTGAAACTTACAAATCCAATATGCAGTAATTGATTTCTAGACATAGTATCTTATCCTTCCATTGTCCTACTATATGTTACCTAGTTTGCTTTGTTTATTTTCCTTTCTACCCTTCATTGATTACACTTCTTTTGAGCCGAGGGTCTATAGGAAATGGTCTCTCTCCCACAAAGGTAGGGGTAAGGTTTGCATACATCCTACCCTTTCCAGACTTCACCAATTGGATTAAACTAGGTATGTTGTTGCAATTGATTCGTAGACCACCTTTCCATGACCAAGTGCGACCAAAAAATAGAAGGCTTAAACAGAATAAGAAGGTGGACGTACCTAAGCCCCGAGCTGCTTTCTTTTCCTTTAAAGGTTCTTTTAAATTTCGTGCAAGGTCAAGAGCAGTTTTAAACTCCAATTGCGCCTTTTCTGGAGCTTGGTTCCTAAGAAATTTCTTCCCATTTTTCAAGCGAGATATTAATTCCTCTTTTTCTGGATCAACAATCACTTCAGTTTCTGCAACCCTGCCACCAGCAGGAGCATAACTTAAGTTAGGTGCATAAGACTCAATCTTGGCTTGCCTTCGTAGAGCAGCATTGATCTGGCGGAGCTGTTCATTCAGCCGCTGTAATTCTGCTTTTCGCTGGCGTGCAACTAGTCCTGCAAAAACAAATGTAGAAAACATGTAGAATACACAGACAACTAATAGCAATCTAAAACCAGGGTATCACAAAATAGAAACAAGGAAAATCATGTTCTGGCTAAGACAGGATGTCAGCACACAAATGATGTGTGAAACTTCGTGAACCAAATGACACAGGAAAAAACGTTGAGAACACTTTTGTAAAGCTTGGTTTCCGCAATAGAACCTGCAAAGAAAGCCTCGAGGAAAATACTCTGGAAACTCTTTTGTCACGGAAAGAAAGTCATTAGTGCCCATCCACAAGTTCATCTACCAAATTCTAGTTTCATTTTTTTATGATGCTTGTGTCATTAGTTTCTAATGCCAAAGGATATGCCTACTCACCTCAGGAGAACCAGCAGAATAAGCTCAATTTTCTGTAGCAAATAGCACTGTTATGTCCTCCATTTTGCTGTTCAGCATATAGTACCATTGACTATTGTAATTGCACTTATCCAAAAATCTTTGTAACTTTTTCAATTACAATATTAAAAAATGCAACATTGTAATCAGCAAAGCACAACTGCTAGCTCACTACACTCAGTTTTGTAATGGTGTGATCTAATGTGGATGATTGGCAGCAGAAAAGGAATAGATAAGTGCACTGTTAATATACGGGTCACAAGGAGATGGTGGAGTTGACACTGGTATTAATATGATATTTATGAGCGGAGATACAGAGAACGGAAGTGAGACAAGATAAGTTTGGCTAATTTCTCGGGGAAAGGATACACAATGGGATCTCATTGAAGACATGGGGAGAAGTGATTAGTCAAGATATGACATCTTCGGCTTATTGAGGAAATGACCCTTGATAGGAGGGTGTAGAGATCGAGTATCAGAATAGAGGGCTAGTAGGTTGCCTAGCTTGTTTTGTTTTTCCATATCAGGGGTATTAGTATCTTTCCGACATCTGCTTATTCTTAGACCTCTAGTACTACTTGATTGTTTCTTTCACTTTGTTTATCTTATGATCTTGTTGTTGTTACAGCTTGCTATTATTGCTTCCTTCTCATCTCTCCTTGAGCTGAGGGTTTATCAAGAACAACCTCTCTACCCTCACAAGGTAGGGAGTAATGTCTGGGTACACTCTACCCTTCCGAGTGAATTTTGAATCCCCATGCAATCTTACAAATGCCTTTCCGGAACAACAGAGTAGTTTTCACATCATATGCAACACGGTCTCATGTATACAACAACATACCCAGTGTAGTCCCACAATTGGGGTCTGGGGAGGGTAGGGTATAACTAGACCTTACCCTACCTTTATGGGGTAGAGGGGTTGTTTCTGATGGACCCTCGGCTTAAGAAAATCATTTATATCCATACGTACTTTACAATTTACTGGGTTCTATGACGTAAAGAGTTACAGCCATCCCCAACAGCCATGCACAAAAACATTTCTATTCAAAGTTGACAGGCCGCAAAGGAACAAAATGATTGTCTCACACGCACTACACATAATTTAAGCACCTTACCTCCAACAGTGGCCCCAATAAGCGCAACAAGCAGCAGTATGGGCATGTTGAAGAGCATGATGAAAGGAGAATTATCAGATTCACATGTTTCAGCCAAGGCATCTAAGGGTGAAGCCATCATCAATGCATTAACCATGATTACTGTCTCTGCAGAGTGCCTAACCTGCAATATTTCCTGCCATGCGCATAATCGGAATTCAATATGAAGAGGAGCCAGGATCTTTTTTTTTGACGAAGTAAATAATTTCATTACTGGAATCCAGAAGATACAATCCACAAAAGCATATTAACCACGTTAGAGTAATTGTCAGCTCCTAACTACATACCCAGTGTAATCCCGCAAAGAGGGTCTAGGAAGGATAGAGTGTATGCAGACTTTATCCCTACCGTGGGAGGTAGAGATGATGTTTTCAATAGACCCTCGGCTCAAGGAAAAACATTTCAAAAAAAAACTTCATAAATGTATTTATAAAAAGAAGGAACAGTAACTACACAAAGAAGTTTGATAATCGAAGCACAAGAGACCATAGATAGTAACAGAAATAGACAAAGAAATACTATGACTAAGTATGAAAGGTATACTAGTACTGTGAGCGGCAGTACAAAAAAAAACATACTAACGATATTTAGCTGACGAAGTCCAAAAGGTTGCCATGAGAATTTACAGAGCATAAGTTGTGCCAACTGAACTGGCTCAAAATACATCTAGCCTTAATTGAATGCACTACACTTGGCATACATTTAAAATACTAGCAGCTACTTCCTGTCCAAACACACCAAAAATACTAGTCAGGAAGCCTAATCAACAAGTAATTTTTTTGCATTAGTTACCAGATTAAGAATCAACACACTGAATGAATTTGGATCAGACACTTATATTTTCCAGAAACCAGATTATTTTAGGATTCTATTTATAAAACATTTCCAGAAACTAGATTAATTGAGTCTTTTATCTTTTAAAATATAACATAAGTGCATTGATGCAAAGCAGGCTACAAAAGAATCTATTTTACAGCTTATGCAATGAGTGAATGCAGTTGGAATAAGGTAGTATCAAACAATACAGGATGGAAACTTATTAAACTGTCTGATAAAAAATCTTTTACTTTATAGCTTTATAGCAGTGGGGACCACTGCCACTCTAGTACTCTTCAACTAATAAATCAATAGAATCATTTTGTTTATATAAACATCGTGTTGGGGCCAGCTTACACGCACCTCGACTAATTCCATGTGATACATGTCACCTCCCCCTGGCAACAAGTACTAGGTAACTCTATCCACCAAGGCTAGACCTTAAACAATAACAATTACGCCTCAATTCCAAACATAGAGAAAAATACACTAACTAACACAAGGTCTAGTATTTCTTTTGAAATTACTGTGGCAACAACAATACTCATCCAGTATATTGACCGTTGAATATGTTTCCTAATCAAGCCCTTTTTTCTCTTATTACAGACATAGTTCAAGGCCTGCTTTTTAACATATACAACAGATTAGATCAAAATTCAGAATTCCTGAAGTACATTACATATGAAGCTAGTTCTTCGCTTTCTCCTGGAACGTAAATGTAGAAAGAACATCATTTGAATCGAATATAAACAGCTTCTGTTCACAGGAATCCCACTTGAAGAAAACACTCTCTTCTCTGTCCTAGTTTATACGTCACTCTTTATACGTCGGATATCTAAAATAAGTGCTATTCCATTTCTATAATAACTTCCACAACTTTTGATAATTCAAACTTATTAAACTAATTAAACAATTTAAAGTTCAAGACAGACTTTTCAACTTTAATAACATTTGTTTCACTATTTCTACTAGAATTTAACTTGTATAGGCATACAAGGCAAATCTTTATACTGTCAATGTAATTTCGCCCATTGCAGCAGGTTGCATGCTTTATATTTCAAGTTGCTAATTCCATTTATTGTGGACTGTTATATGTTGCTGTCATATGACTAGGAAGTCATGAGGTCGAGTTGTGGAAACAGTCTCGCAAAAATGTTGGGTGAGGTTGCACACAATAGATCCTAGTGATCCGATCCCACATATAATGTTTAGTGCACCGGGCTACTTTTTTCGGACTTTCTAAGTTAAACTGTTACAAATATAAATCAAATTAACAGCTAAAACTCTATGTTCAGTCAAATAGCATTACATAAATAGGACTAAAACAACAGCTTCTCTAATTGTCATCAAGGGACAATGCAAGCAACAGCTCAGGCTCAAAACATGGATTTGTATTATGTATAAATAATCTATAGAGAAACCCAATAAACAAAAAAATACATAATTATGATCAAAAACCATAAACTAAACTAGCTTTAGGCCACAGATTTGGGTAGTGGCTTTCAAAATTTATCTTCAAATATATGTTTGACCATGAAATTTGATCAAATTTCATCTTCAATTAATTTCAAGTTCCTCAACAACGGCTCAGACCCGTTTTTGGATTTTTGAGACTTCATAAAAAAAGCATGTCCAAACACACCTTTAAAAGGCACTCTAGTGTACTAAAACTTCTACTATATGCGGAGGCAGAAAAGGACTAGACCACAAGGGTTGATTGTACTTTCCGTGCATTTCTGCTAAATGCTATAACATCAACTTTACTCATTACGCCAAGACTCCTCTCCAAACACAACTTTAAATTCCAAAAATCCCAACTTCAAAAACTCAAATTTTCAACTTTCAACTTCATAATCTACAGCCAAATGAAAGCTTAAAATACTTTAAAGGGCAGTCTAGTGTATTAAAGCCTCCACTATATGAAGAGGACCAGACCACAAGCGTCTATTGTACTTTACATGCATTTCTGCTAGATGCTATAACATCAGCTTTACACGTTACGCCAAGGCTCCTCTCCAAACACAACTTTAACTTCCAAAAATCCCAACTTCAAACTCAAATTTTCAACTTTCAACTTCATAATCAAACTCAAATTTTCAACTTTCAACTTCATAATCTACGGCGAAACGAAAGACAGTCTAGTGCACTAAAGATTTCCCTGTATGCGGAGGACCAGACCACATGCGTCTATTGTACTTTCCATCCATTTCTGCTAGATGCTATAACATCAGCTTTACTCCTTACGCCAAGGCTCCTCTCCAAACACAACTTTAACTTCCAAAAATCCCAACCTCAGAAACTCAAATTTTCAACTTTCAACTTCATAATCTACAGTTAAACAAAAGCTTAAAATACTGGTTCCACCTCTAAGTGCAAGAAAGCAAAAAGGCCATGATCATGAGTTCCTGGCATTGCTCTCCAACAAAATTATCACAAGTAAAATCAAGAACCAATTTTGCAGCAGACCCAATAAGCAAAAATTTGAAATAAACAAACCCCAGAAGCCAAAAAAGCTCAATTTTACCTTGAAATCAATAGGGACACCTTTCTTGTTAGATTTTTTCTCGACAAGAATGTTCTTTAACAGAGCTGCTGCTGCTGCTTCATTTCTCCATTTGTTGGTGAGCTGAAAAATGGGTTGTTTAAAAGATTGAATTTTGGGTGAGAGAGAATGAGGACAAGGACTCCATAGAAGAAGCCCTTGCTTCATCATCATTGCCATTTTTCTTCTTTACTTTGCTTCAGTTTGGATGACTTTTTTTTTTTTCTTCTCGAAGAATTCAAGATAACTTTTTTTTCTGTACTTTTGCCAGAATATTATGGCTTAAAGCTATTAATTTGGAAATTTATTGCATATTGTATTTATGTGTTTTTTTTTAAATT
>JAOTQJ010000096.1:2303069-2317083 GCA_025642045.1 Solanum sejunctum
TGTTTGTATATTTCGGTATATAACTTGATCCGCGCACAACACTTGTATAAATAGCGCGAATCATACAAAACTCAAATTATAATTGCATCTAAATATTTATTGAAAGTCATAATTAATTTTAACTATAATTATATTAGCTAATTGACTAATATATATTTACGTATTTAGGTAATTTTTCCTACTCTATAATTAAGTGTGAAACTTAAAAAAACTAGAGATATTTAAATGTGAAACAATCATCAAATTGGTCCTTTTCGCCCTAAAGCTTTTACCTGAGAATTGGATTTCTCCCTTTTTCCTCCATTGATTTGTGCCCCCAAATCTCTCTTTCTCTCTGCCATTTTCTCCATTGAAGAAACCAGTTTCTGCTTCCCTTCCACCCCACCCCCCAACAACAAACCCCACAATTTCTACTGATATACTGTTGTTGAATAAACCAATTTCAAGAAGCGAGCCTATGCTTTCGCTTCTGAGGAGCTTACATTGGAGATATGTATAAAACTCTTGGTAAGCATAGACTCATATACCGTACTCGCATATCAAGTTACGTGAAAAAAGGTTTAGTAAACGAAGCAGTCCAAGTGTTTGACAAAATGACTCAGTCAGACTGTAGAGTATTCAGCATTGATTACAATAGAATTATTGGTGTTTTGATTCGTACTTCGCATTTTGATTTAGCGGAAGGGTATTATAATGAAATGAACGAAGTTGGGTTTTCTTTGAATTCATTGACATATTCAAAATTCATTTGTGGGTTGTGTAAAGTTAAGAACTTTGATCTTATTAATAGGTTACTAAATGATATGTATAGGGTTGGGATTTTACCCAACTGTTGGGCTTATAATACTTACTTGAATCTTTTGTGTAGTGAAAATTTGGTGGATATGGCTTTGGAGCTGATTAGAGTAATGGGGGAGAAAGGGAGAGAGCCTGATGTAGTGACTTATACTATTGTTATTAGTGGGTTGTGTAGGGTTGGACGGTTCGATAATGCTGTTGAAATGTGGCATACGATGATTAGGAAAGGTTTACGACCAGACAATAAGGCTTGTAAAGCTCTTGTTTTTGGGCTGTGTGGGAGTGGTAAGGTTGAATTGGCTTATGAGTTGACATTGGGAATTCTAAGGGGTCAAGTCAAATTCACCACGGAAATATACAATACGCTGATAAATGGGTTTTGTCGAGCTGGTAGGGTCGACAAAGCACAAGCAATTAAGGTATTCATGAGGAAAAACGGGTGTGAACCTGATTTGGTTACTTATAATGTGTTCTTGAGTTATTGTTGTAACAAGCTTATGTTGGAAGAGGCGGAGAAGTTGATAGAGAATATGGAAGGAAATGGGTTGGAAGCTGATAGTTACAGCTATAATCAGCTTCTCAGAGGTTTCTGCAAAGCAAATAGATTAGATAAGGCATATAAGCTAATGATTACCAAGATGGAGACCAAAGGCTTTGTGGATGTTGTATCTTACAATACTATTATTAGAGCACTCTGCAAGACAGACCACAGCAAGAAGGCATACAGCCTCTTCAAGGAGATGGAGCAAAAAGGAATTGTTCCTGATGTTGTAACTTTTACAATTCTTATAGAAGCTTCTCTAAAAGAAGGCAATTCTACTGTAGCTAAGGCACTTTTTGATCAGATGATCAGCATGGGCCTTTTTCCTGATTGTGTACTGTACACTTCTATTATAGATAATCTGTGCAAGACAGGTAAAATAGGGGTGGCTGAGAGCATTTTCCGTGACATGGTGGAACAGAGTGTTGCTCCTGATGTTATCTCGTATAATGCACTAATCAGCGGATTTTGCAAGGCTTCTAGAGTAACTGAAGCACTGAGTCTTTATGAAAATATGCAAGCTAGAGGTGTGAATCCTGATGAAGTCACCTTCAAATTGATTATTGGAGGTCTCATACAGGAGAAGAACCTCTCAGTGGCTTGTGCAATTTGGGATCAGATGATGGAGAAGGGTTATACTCTTGACAGAGATTTATCTGAGACTCTTATTAATGCAATCAACTCATAGGTTGCCCAGAATCTGCAATGGTTTGTGTTTTTGAACACCCATCTGGTTAATCTTTTTGCATGTTTCTGATGGAACACCTATGTGGTAACATCATCTTGTATGTTTCTGATAAATATTTGCATATTGGGCAGTAGCTTATTTGTCAAATATCACCCATACGTGTTTCTCCTTTAATATCAACAGTTTTTGCGAAGTTTCCTGTCTTGCGATTTAAGTTGCTGCTGTTTGTGTCTTGTGTTTTGGTTATCACATCACATGAGTTTGTTGATGTTACTATTTTGCTTCCCTATGTGCTATGTGGTGCTTGGTTAGTAAAATGTTTTATTTCTTTCTTTTTGTATGTTCTTTGATTTATGTTACCTGTGCTGGGGCCTGGGGTCCTTTGGAAACAACCTCTCTACCTTAAGGTAGGGGTAAGGTTTGTGTACACTCTACCCTACCCAGACCCCATCTTGTGGGACTACAGTGGGTATGTTGTTGTTGTTGTTCCTTCTTATCTGTCAAGTAAGTACTATTCTATATATTTTGGATCATCTAACCTTTAAATTGACTAGTTGAGATTGAGAGATTTGTCCTGGACAATATGAAATATTTCTGCTTCAAACTAACAGATATGATGGATTTTATGATTTCCTTTTAAACTATTTTTTATTTTAAGATGGTTTAATTGGAAGTTGGAATTTCAGGCTGACTTGCTTTGAATCCTTCTCATGGACAAATTCTATGGAATTAGCCGCTCTAGGAACTTAATATTTTAGGCCTGTTGTGTTCAAGGAAATGCCAAAATCACCAAGATTTCAAGTTGCTTAATCCAAGATGAATATTCATCTGGCTGCTCTGCACTGAAATTTCCAGAGGTATAATCTTTAGAAATCCAAACTGATCCTTTGAAGGCAATGCTTTTACACTCTCTTAGAATCAATTCTGTACTATGATTGTTTTCGAAGATTTAATATTGGCTACCCGCATGGTTAAACTTCTTGGAACTTGTGAGCTGTTGAAGTGAAGTGCAAAATTGAGTTGACTTTACTTGTCGAGGTTCTGAAATTAAAAAAAATAACACTGATGATGTGCGTTATAGAATATTCAGCTCTTGACATTTTACTTACAAGAATAAGAGAGTTTTTGGTGACTGATACATGTTTCTGTCTGGTGATGCAGTGAATGACAACAAGAGGAGGTATAGTTCATTTAGGAATGCTTGCAGTTGAACCATGTCCGTGATACTGGAATCTATGATTGTGAAGGAAGGTGCACATTTGGTTAATGATTTTGTTGAGCTATGATTATAAGTTGGGCTAAACGAAGAAACTTACAAAACTATCTTCGCTACTGAAGGTCTTCTCATGAAATGTTTGAGCTGATATTTAGGAAACAAGCACTATCAAGCGGAAGTGCCTTAACAACGCAAGAATTGGATGAACATTACCCAAGGCAAAGAAGAACCTATAAACTCTTTGATATGGTAATATTCCGTGCTCCATATCAAAATTGAAGTTTGTATTACTTACACTCAGAATGCAACATTAGTTGGTCTGCTAAGACAATTCTTGAAAGGCTTATTGTCGTTAGCCAATCCACAGATTCAAGGCAAACTTTGTTAATAGTTTATGTGAGTTATGTTTGATCTTGTGAAATGGCTAATTCCTTATTGGGGAAGTTTATAATTTATTCATGTTTTATAAATTGTAATAGGCAAGTTTCTTTTTTTGATAAGGAATAGGCAAGTTTCTATTAGCCCTACTTTGAATTTGAACTAGAAATACAAACTCTCGAGTTCACGTGCTCTTCATGCTTAGGTTCATAGTTTCAATGATTTTCTTGGGGCTACTCAACAAGTTATATAGGAGGAGAAAGTTTGAATATCTTAAGCTAGAAGCCCGTCTCCTTTAAGTTGTCACACTCATGGATCTCATGTTGTTCTTTCCATTCATTTGGTATCCTATAGACATTTCATATGTTTACCTTATCTCATTGTATATTATGGTAAGTAATTTGTAAATGCATAGGCACTTTCCCCTTTAGGTGAATACTGTTAATAAGCTTATTTTTTTGTGGTGAAAGATGATCAAAGACATTGTATCCTCAGCAAATTTTTGCCCATTACATGAACACTATTCTTGCAAGGGCATTGCTGTCATATTTTTGAATTTTCTGATCTTTACTTTAAAGTAAATTCTGTCTGTGCAATACTTTTGGTCTCACTGAGGGTCTATTGATAACAACCTTTCTACCTAGATAGGGGTAAGGTTTGCGTTCACTCTATTCTCCCATGACCCCACTCGTTGTATTACACTAGGATGTTGTTGTTGCAATGCTTTCGGTCTTATGCAGATTATCCACCCTGGTTATTTGTGTTTGATTTGATTTTGTTTTAATTGTCAGTACTTGAAGTTGCCCTCCTTTCAAATTCTATACTTGAAAGAAGGTTGAATTCAACTCTTGGTAATCCATAGGCTGATTGCTTAATGACTGCTCTTTCTAGACGGTGTAATTTGGAGAAAGCTTTTGGTGGATATGCTTGAGCTTGTGATGTCACTGCTCCGGTGCTGGATATTATCAGCCATCAAGGGGAAACACATGAAAGCATCTCTACAGGCAAGTTCAATGATTTGCAAACCTGTACGTGGACTCACTTGGAGTGTCAAGCTGGAGTACAGGTCAAGGATACGGCTGAAAAACAAATTGAAGTATACGAGAATTTTACGTACTCAAGAAAGCGATTTTCACTTGTCATAAACTTTCTGCCCTGTTCAGGCTGAAGTTGAGGTTGGATTGTGGGGTGAGTAATATTTTGATCCTTGGTTCTCAAATCTGAACATTTTGCCTGTGATAGCTTTTTCAATTGCTGGAAATGAAGAAGCAATGGCAAAGCATTCTGAACAGTAACTACAACAAAATTATTTGATGGTCAAAGTACAAGAAGCGATAAATAGTAACAAAGATCAAGTAAAAGGTCACTGATGCATTACTGATAGAGTAATTGATCTCGAAAGTAGATGTGTGAAACCTTATACCAGTGACCGCGAAAGATGTGGTTGCAGAGGACAAGTCGTCTGCAACTAAATACTGTAGTTTCATCTAAAGAAAGTGCAGAGGTAGAAGCTACGACAACAACAAAGAAGAGAGAATTAGAAGCTAAAAGATCACATGAACCCAAGGTAAAAAAGAAAAGGGTATTGGTTTCCCTCTTGTTTGATTATTCGGTTTGAAATTTACTGATTCGACTAATTCAGATTCACATTAAGAGGTCCTGTCAGTAGTGTTTCATTTTATGGCTCGAACTCGAAAACCTTTAGTTAAATATGGAAGGACCTCTATTCTCAATCATCTCATCACATGGTTTGATGCCTTGGGGATTTTTTTAAAATTATTATTATTGTTATTATTATTATTATTATTTTGCGTAAAATTTGTATATGGACATTGCTTTTGTAGTGACTTGTCATTGTCCATTTAAATATTCGAATGTTATTATTCCCTGTCAAAATGCATAGGGAAATGGCCTTTGTAAAATATGCTTACTCCTTATTAGCTACTATGAATCTGGTGTTTATTGGTATGTTTAGTTGAGCGACGGTCGTTAGGGTACCTATTTTGAGTTATGAACATACAAGGTTAAACTATGAACTACACAGGTACAACAACATACTCAAGTGAAATTTTATAAGTGGGTCTGGGGTGAATAAAATTTATGCAGAGTTTATCAGTATTTCATAGAGATAGAGAAACTGTTTTTGAATTAGTATTTCATAGAGATAGAGAGACTGTTTTTGAATTAGTATTTCATAGAGATAGAGAGACTGTTTTTGAAAGACTCTCATTTCAAAAATATCATCCATAAAGGCAAAAAACGTACATACTTTTAAAAGAAGGGTAAAACCAATTGACATAAAAATTGGTACTGTTACGGATACCCTTCCCGATTTGAAAGGTTAGGATTTGAAAGGTATACTATGAAGAATAGCATGGATGAGTCGAAAATATTAAATCTTACTCTATTTTATTAGACTCATTCAGGTATTAATGTGGGATTATTTTACTAAATACCTTATGATTGTTAATACCAAACAATTACATTTTCGAAGAGATTTTCTTTTGTGTAATTATGACTATTAATATGATATATTTAAGAGCACAAAATTAAAAAATATTGATACATTTTATATATATTTTTAATTTAAAAGTAACAAGATGAGAAAATTTACTTTGCCAAAAAATAAATAATACTAGTATTAGGGATATAAGCGAGTAATATTAAAGATTCATAATAATAAAATTATTTTAATATAATTGATATCATCAAAATTCACAGATAGCTTAATTTAAATTAAAAATATAAATTGTGCGCCAGCAACTTGTGATTCATTCAATCAATCATATGTTGTTTTTGACTCGCAAAAATAATGTCTTTAAAGAGCAAAAAAGAAACTGTAATCGACATAAGCTCACCATACATGAGATATCAAAATTATTCTTCTACAAAATAACTAAAGTGAAATGGTTATCGACTCTTGACACTTTAACTTATCCCAACTTCCATTGAAACTTCCATCAACAAAATGATCAAAAACCATTTCTTAAAATTCATAATGATTCTTTAGAACAAGAATCACCTTTTTTTTTTACCACAAAGTTGTTCATTCACTATCAAATTGTATTGCCTTTTATAAAGTGGAGATCCTTCAAATTTCATAGTCATATTCCCACTTTGCTTTTTTCTTTAGTAAGTACTTTCTTTTCCCTATACATTTACTCTCAACATTAATTGAATAATACAATAACAACATACCCAGTAGAATTCCACAAGTAGGGTTTGAAGAGGGTAAATTGTATGCAGATCTTACCGCTACCTCATCGAAGTAGAGATACTGTTTCCTAAAACCCTCAGTCAACATTAATTGAATAATATTTTTGTTAAATATTTCACTTAGAGTGTGTTTGGTATGAAGATGAATATTTTTAATGATAGAGTCAAAAAATTATTAAAAATTTGTTAAAATATAAAATTCTATGTTGATCGGACTCTTCAAAAATATCAATAAATGTATGTCAAATTCTCTAAAAATAATGTATTTTTGGAGAATCTATTGCAGATGCGGCATTAAAAGCGAAGTGTCTACATAACTTAGATAAAAACAAAATAGAAACAACAAATATTATTTGACACTTCTTAGCATAAGGTGGTTCCATCACAAAGTGTTTCTAATTACAAAAATATCTTTTTTCAATGTTTGAAAAATATGAAAAAAAAATATTATCCAAAATATTTATCTTTGATTCAGAAAAACACGATGAGGGTGTGGCGGGATGTTGTATTGGTGGTGGAGGTGGGGGTGGGGTTCATTAGAGGGTGGCCAGGAGATAGCGAATTTGGCATATCACTTATGTAATTATTTTCTTTATTTTTCATGTTTTGCTTGTACTCGAAAAGTCATTTTTCTAGCTTTTTTTGAGCTGGTCGTTTTTCGAAAAAACGTTGCTACCCTCACAAGGTAGGAACATGATCTATGTATATGTTATCTTTCTCAGATTTTACTTATAAAATTATACTATTATTATTAGTATTATTTTTCTTGAGAATCATACCAACCAAATACTGAAAAAAGTCAAGTACATTTCAAGGAATGTTTTGTTCACTACCAAACACTCCTTTGACTAACATTCTACTAATCCAAGCAATGTAAATATATTTTAAAAATATACAAAAAAATTACTTTATTTAAAGGGGACAAATATTCTAAAACAAATTGAATTTGTCAAAAATGATTTGTATTTATTATTATACTTTCACGGCCGGATGGAGCCAAAGATTTATTATTTTTTGGCTTTGGGATATGATGAAATAAAGCAAAATGACTCTTTAAACTGTCTGCGCTTCTTTCCATTGTGAAGTAGCAGTTAGTCAATGCAACTTTCGACGCTCATCATGAGTCATCTGGAAACAGTCGATCTATGTTTTAAACATAGGGGTCAGGTTGCGTACATCCGACCCTTTTTTACCCCGCAATGGACAGAAGCCTTTGAGGCAATAGGATAATATTGTTGTTATTGATCTGTATTTATTATTAGGATTTATGGTGTTAGTGGATCCTAATAATGAACTAAACACACCAAATCAAGCCTAATAGAATTAATTTTCTTAATCCTGACATTTATCAACTTGTTTTGATTTAGATTAGTCACATAAAATACAAATTTATTTAATTAACTTAATTAATTAGAGCTAAAAAAAATTGACTTGTTTTGTTTATATTTAATTTAATTCAAACCCAACATCATCTGTTTTTATATAAATTTAATTTAACATCTTATTAAATGCCAGTCAAAAGAATTTGTCATTATTTTTTTTCCCTCATTTGATTTGAACTTGAATTAATGTCAAATACACATCTAAAACTATTAATATTTTGTGATTTCATATATTAACTATCTATTATTCTTTTATCTACCTAAATTATTAATTTTTGTATTTAAAAACATACATCACGAGTTAACTTAATATTATTATTACTTAACAAACGAGTATATGTAGTGACAGAGCTAGGATTAAGGGGATTCAAAATTTTAAAAAAGCAATTACATAAATTAGCTGAAGGGGGTTCAACATCTATAATATATAGATAAAAGATAATTTTAATTATACATAAATAGTATAATTTTTCATCGAAAGAGTTTAAATGACCTCCCTAGCCAAAGAATGAGTCTACCACTAAGCATAGGTCAACTCAAAATTGACACATGCCTTAATGGTCATTTAAGTATGTAAAGAGAAAGTGAAGTATCAGAAACACACTTAAACTACTTTGATATGTTGAGTTTCGTACTTGAACTATCATCAATTGTATCGACACACACATTAACTGTCAAGTGTATTTTTTCCTAGCCGAATGATCGCAATATTTCAAATAGGCAAAGGACACAACAGACAACTGAGGTGTATTTTAATAAGTAATTGATGAATAATTTGGTAGAAAACTCGCATATGTGATATTTCAGATACAAAAGTAAAAAAAAAGAAGAGATATTTGATACGTGTTTTTGACAATATACTCTAAATAAAATAATAAATAATTGAGTTGTAAAAATTCACAAAATATTTGATAATTTAAGTTAAATTTATTACTTTATTTTAATTTAGTAAGAATCCTATTTTTTTTTCCATTTATACACATGGATTTATATAAACTGATGTACTATGTTTTTGTACTACAAAATTAGCAGCCACCAGAGAAAGTTACGGTCGTCCACCTTTCATTTTCATGTCCGATTCGCCGGCGACGGAGCTGATGAAGTCCTCCCTGAACTCCGATTCCGGCTGCGTATACATGTAATTCTTATTTATTTTATGAATTCAAATCATATAGGCCTGTTTTGTTTCTGAACTCATTGGATTTTTTTTTTTTTTAATTTTTAGGTATTAATTTGTTATGCCCTTTTTTGTTGTCTTCGTCGATTTTGATTGAGTTTATGTAGAATCGGAGTTTTAAATTCTTATTCAACAATTTGCTTTTGATTGGAGCTATGGTTATAATGTTTCCATGCATGACTATAGCTTTTACTTTATTTAATTTGAACAGTTAAATGGGTTTTTGGTCATCTGATTCAACTATATACTATGATGATCTTTTTTCTAATAGAGTTGGGTTATTCTGTTGAGTTAAGGGTCTATCGGAAACAACCTCTCTTAGGTAAGGGTAACGTCTGCGTATATCCTAATCTCCTAAGGCCCTACTTGTGGGTTAGTTGGATTAAGCTGGGTATGTTGTTGTTGGATTATTCTGTAGAATCATTGAATTGAAAGCTGAAAGTTTTGATCTCTGACTCTAAAAGGTTTGGAATCATGTGAACTTTTAATTAGAGTTTATTTGGTTCTCAAATTGGAGTAAAGGTGGGAGCTTTAGGTTATTGTAGATATTCTTTTATAACATTGTATTATTTGTCTATTGGAAACAACCTCTCTACCCTACAAAGGTAGAGATAAGGTCTGTGTATATCCTGCTCTCTCAGACCCTATTTGTCGGATCACACGGTATATTGCTGCTGTTGTTGGATTATTTTGTAGAATCATTGAATTGGAAGTCGAAAGTTTTGACTTTTGACTCTGAGGTCCGAAATTCTAAATCCTATGAACTTTTGATTCCAGTTTATTTGTTTGTGGTATTGAAGTAAAGGCGGGAGCTTTAGGTTGTTGTAGATATTATTTTGGTACCGTAACTTTGATATTGACTTAATACGAAACAAAAAGGCAATCTGTGAAGAAGGGTGGTCGGCCTGGAATGGACATGTTCATCGTCCCCTGGCTGCGGCACCTCTCATGTGCACCATCTGCGAAAGAGTGAAACAAATGAGAATTCTAGAAACAAACAGGTCTAAAGACACACGATATGGAATCAACGGAAGAATCTTTCTAAAGACAAAGGAACTGGATTCATGAGCGTCCAATAGAGTTTATATACAAAGGAAGTAAAGCAATTGGGCTAAGGTAACTCATAGACAGTAGGAATAAATAGCCAGTATAGAAAACAAACTACCTGAATGATGACATACAGCTAAGACAAAATTGAAGCCTAAAGGATGGAAGGAAGACTCATTCAGATCTAGCATGTAGTGTTGAGATGTAACAGTAGTAGTACATGTGCTATTACGCCTCCTTCAAGTTAGGTGTTAAGAAACAACACCTAACTTGGTGTGCTAGAAGGCCGGTCTGGACAACAATTTGTTGAGCATTCACACTTTGATGAATCAAAAGTTGGATCTACATTTTATCTCACCTGAGTAGATGTGCCATACTCAGAGTAGGCCATTTCGGACTTGGTTCCAAACAAACTAAAGATCAACCTCAATGTGCTTCATTTTGGCAAGATATAATATATTCTCGCCAATGTATGTGACCCCAAGTTTATCATAGACTATTATAGGAACAGCAAAGAGCAACACAAGATGATCTTTGAGCAGGTGGCTGATCTTGTTTGCTTCAAACAAGGCAGAAGCTACTACAGGATACTCAACCTCAGCTGAAGAGAGGGAGACAACCAGTTGCTAATGAGAACACCAGGATATAGGTGTTGCGCCTAGATAAACAGTGTAACCAGAGAACAAGGTATATCTCTCATCGATGGAATAGTGGGAGGCAGTTTGGTGATATTTGTATCAAGTGCATTTGTTTTGTTTGGAATTAGTGGGATTGTTCGTGTTTAAAATATTTTCCCTATTTAAATATGAAAAGTTATGTTCACTTGAGAAAAATATTTACTAAAATTTTTACATCTTGTGAGAGATTTTCTTGCTATGTTAAGTCAGCTTAAGACGCTAAGGATTGCTAAGGGAACACTAGATAGATACAAGAGATTGCCAAAGGAAGCTTTGTATTACAGAGAAGCTTGCTTGATTAGTTACAAATGAATGACCCCCTATATATATTAGACTATTAGTTACCTAGGGACTAGTGAGTAAATAATAGTTGTTGCACAAGTCCCTCAATATTGACAAGTAAGGCCTTCTCTAGAATTCTCTACATGCCTAGAGTTTTCCTAGCAAATCCATAAGGATCTAAAGCTTTCCAATCAAAACTCTCCATAACTTTGGATATCCTACCATGTGCTAGGCTTCTTCACATATAAGACTCCTCTATGGCAAAGATTTATGCCAAATAGCTCATATGTTGCATCATGATATGGCAAGGTGTAACATGGAGCATAAAGGAAATAGAAAGTTCAAAGGTCTTATTTGATGCATTTAAATGAGTACTACCAGTTTTAGTAATTGGGGTCACATTATGGTTATCCTTCTCATTTCCTCGTTCCGTTTAAAGTCTTGAACTTTGTGGAGGGAGTTGAAGTCGGAGGTCATATGCTGAGGGCACTTTTATTGAGAATTCAGGGGTCATTTGGTGTTGTTTGTTAACAGAATTTGTTTTTGCTTCAAAGTATTTATGAGACCGTACACAACAGTCTTTTGCTATATGTCTAAAACAGTCGCAGAGTTGACAGCAGTTTAGTTGGGCAAGTTGCTTTGGGGATTGGCGTTTTGAGTGACATCCCATTCGGGTAATGTCAATTATTGTTGTTTTTGGGTGGGTGGTGAGTGTTGCGTGCATCCGTGGAGCAACTGTTGTGACCTGCGTGGTAGTTTTCTTAAGGTCCATGTTTGAGGAATAGTTCATGATCAAGGAACTTATCAAAAGGTTCCTCATACACTATTGGAGTGTCTTGTGCCTATGTAACTGCTGAGATCTAAGGGAACTCTAGACCAAGGTTGCTCAGTAATTTCTGCACGAGTTGTTCATTAATGATGGGAGAACCTTCTATTACAAGTTGATCAATGAGAGATCGAATCTATCGCAGGTATTCAGCAATGATTTGGTGTCTTTGGTGACCTGACTGAGATAGTGATGGAGATTGAAGATGCAGGTCTGCAATTTGTTCGCCCAAGAGGTGTGAAGCGACTGTGGACACAATGGTGGTTGTCTCAGCCAAACCAATCCTTGTCCTTATGGGTGGGTCATGGGTGGGTATCTCACGGTTATTGATGGAGTCTGTTTCAGGAGGGGACTGCATAGAGAACAAGAGGACCATATATAGTTGGAGCAGCATGGCAATCTGGGCCTTCCAGGTGGTGAAGTTGTGGCTGCTAGATAGTTTGATGGGCAACTGAATTGATGGATTGAATTGGATCAAGTGTTTGGGAATAATAGTGGTGTACTGTGGGTAGATGAGGCCATTGTTGGAGACAAAAAGAATAGGTCTTGGAGAGTTTACTCATCAGTGTGTGGTTGTGGCTCTGAGACCATATAAATACAAAGAAGGGGAATGAGAAGTATCTTTATTTGACAATCTTCCGATGGAGCTTATCTACAACAACAAAAAAAAAACAATTGTGCAAAGCTAACTCAGAGAAAATTGGAACAGGTAACCAGTATAGTATAGAAAACAATCTAACTGAATGATAAAAATTAACTAATAGAAAACTGAAAGTCTAAAATAACTGAAGAAACACTTATGCAAATCTAACAGCAAGTTTTGAGATATAACAGCGGTAGTAATGCGTTAATAGTCTGGTACTGTCTTGCACAAGTTCTTTTCCTACCAAACCGCCAGCTATACTCATGCTTTGAGTTGATATCGTCTTCCTTGTTATGATATAAGCTCGTTATGAATAGCTTTGTGCCTATTTGTTATAATCGTCCTACATTATGAAAGGATTGAGTGTCAACATACAATTCATGTGACACGTCCCGCCTTAATTCTGCTTCAAAACTGCACCAGAACGTGTGGATCATGACATCATGGTACTTTGTGTTGGCATTTCTGTGGCTCTCATTGTATTGGCGATGATGCTGCAGTTCAAAGTTATTATTTCAGACATGCTATGTCTTAATTATGACAATAGTGAGTTTCTCTTGATTGGTGACGAGCCTAGAATGCAAATTAGCATCAAGTTTCATCAAGAGTATCATGCTCACAGGAGAACTGCGAAGCTGTGTCAGATATTCTAAATGTAGGTGCCAATTGTGTAGCATTAGAATGTACTTGATTTTATGCTTGTTTGTGAAGTTAGCTATCATATGGTTGAAACATAAAATTTATTTTATTGATTTTAGCCAGTAGCTATCATGCAACAACTAACTATTTGCTTATGCTTCTTACTGATGAACTACTTTTCAGTTTTCACCATCAAATTTGATTCTAGTAGGGGAATACTGATCTGTAGTACAATCTTTATCAGTTTCACGAATTTGTGTTCACATATTTTAATTCCACTCTATCATCTATTTTTTTTTGCTAATATTTTGTGTTGTAACATTTTCTTCCTTGAGGATTTAGTCTAGTTCTAAGAATCATGGTATTCAACAATCTTTGAAGAAATTTGTTAGCATGCTGTTTGGTTTTGTGCTTACTAGCTCTCTTTAAGGTTTTTACTTCCTTTCTTCTTGATGCAGGAATAAGCCCTTGCTGTAAGCAAATGAAATACTAGAAGATTCTTTT
>JAOTQJ010000096.1:2391053-2414023 GCA_025642045.1 Solanum sejunctum
GAGGAAACTCTGCCAAAATTTCGGTAGGATTCTTAGACTTTAAGTTGTGATTTTGCGATTTAATATTGGTTTAAGTGCCTAGTCGGCACGAGTCATGGTCCCGGGGTTGGGCTATGACATATAAGAATTAAGTGACTTCTTGTTCTGCCTAAGTTGTGTTGAGAGGGGTGTTTTATTTTAGGCATAATACACAAATATGCCCCCAAACTTGGCACCAATTCACAAGTTTTGAAATTCAAACTATCAACTTGCATAAATATGATCCTCAACTTGGCAATTCCTGAACAAGTAGGCATAGGTTGTTGACATTGCACAGTGTGTGAGTTACACTCGCGCTGAGGCGCGTGTATGGTCCTTTTTTGAATGTTTCAACGGAAAAAATTGGTAATTTGACACTTTTACCCCTACTACATTTATATATATAAACTATTTATTTTTAAATTAACATACACTTTCTTCTTCTTCTTTTTATAAACAATACACAAACATTTGCCTTTCCATTTTTTTAATATATTTTTGACCTTTTTTGGTAAATAATGAATTCAAATTTTTTTTGTCATTGTGAAAAAAGAGCAATAATAAAGATTTTTTGGGTCCGAGTTGGAGTAAAAAAAAATATTTTTTTATAAGGGGAATCAGGGTCCGAGTTGGAGTAGAAAAAAATAAATTTGCAAAATTTAAATTTTTTGTAAAATAATTTTTATATTTTTATATTTTCTTTTGTAATTTATGTAAAACTTTTTAAATTTTTTTTAAAAATTGTTATTTTTTTGTAATTTATGCAAAAATTTTAAATTTCAAAAATTATTTTCTAATTTTCTATAATTTATGTAAAAACTTTTGTAATTTTTTAGTAAAAAATATTTTATTTTTTCATTTTTTTTACGAATGTCATGTGTAAATTAGGGGTGTGACGTGTATAGCTTTTGCTTACGTGGACGAACATGGCAAGTGTGATTCACGCGCTTATGATATTTGTACCTTGTGCCTACTTGTTCAGAAATTACCAAGTTAAGGATCATATTTGTGCAAGTTGAAAGTTTGAGTTCCAACTTGTGAAATGAAATCAATAAAAATTAAGTAATATTTCAATCTACCTAAGTCATGTTGAGAAGGGTGTTTTATATTTGTGGGAACTATCATAATTTACAAATTTCTCATGCTCAAATCTTATTGATAAAATTATATTTCAATGAGTCTCATATTGATTTTGCATAGAATTTGTAGTTCCATCAAATTGCTAATAGATAAAAGGATTTTTTTTCACTAAGATTATTTTTTGGAATAAAGAAATATCTTGTAGAATTTGTTAGAATAAGTAGTGATCCTTGAAAAAAATCAGATGAGAAATCAATATTTTTTAGAGATAGATTAAGATATGTCAACTTTTGAAGATGTTATATGGATATTAAAAACTTCAATTCTTTCACTTCACGATGACCACTCCGAATATGGTTTGTCGATCAATTGCTATTACTTATTGTATTTTTTACATAGTTTTTAAATATGTTTTTTTTTAAAAAAAAAAAACTTAAAGACTTCATGTCCAAATTTATAATGAAAATTTAAACTTTTTGACTCTTGAAATTTTAGCTATGCCACATAAATTTAGATACAAGGAGTAAACTTCAAATAATTGTTTACTTAAAGAATAATTTAACACATTTCTCTGGTCCGAAAATTAAAAAATTGAAGGCCATCAAGAAAAACGTTTTCTCTAAATTTACAAATTTGACTACTATAAGAGAAAATATTGTCATTCTGAAGTATAGTTTAGCCAAGGATTTAATAAAAATGGAAAGAGTAATTTTATTATCACACATTGATCACGACCACTCCTTAGTATATAATACAGACATGTCTAGTTCTCAATTCTTATCTCTAAGTAATAGACTGCGTCTAATAATTCTTAGTTTTAGATCAATAAATTTCTAGATTACATTATTTCTACTTTGTGTAGTAGATGTCAAGAGCTGATTCCTCACATGGTCGCTCAACCATTTCAGACGTCGCGTATCTAAAGTGATTATAATATGTAAAATTTTTAAAACGATAGGTACTCGTAAAATAAAGATGTCAAAATAGATTGTCCCATGAAAATTTTGTCATAAATTAGCTAATCAAAAAGTAAAATTATATTGGTCTTTAATTTTTGTCCCTCAAAACAAAAAAAAAATAAGTTACTATATTTCGCACTATAACATCATACCAATTATATATGGCGTCCTTAAAAGACTTATAATCGTGAGGCGTAAGTTTGATTGATAAGGACAAAAATTAAAAATCAATTCATTCGAACGACAAATCGAAAAATTAAATGGGTCAAAAGCCATTGGGCCCATAAAAATTATTTGGGCTTCCATGCATGTATCAATAATTTTGGGTCTCTTTGGGCCTTGAAAATAAAGGCCTTGTCAATTCAACTGTATTGCTTCTGACCTGCTACCGCCGTCAGACCGCCGCCTCCGCCGACCTCCACCGTTGCTCTATCATCTCACTGCAACTCCTCAACCTCCGCCGTAGCACCGTCGTTTACGGTTTCGAGTAAAATCATCACTGTTGCTGCGTAATCTCACTGTAATTCCTCCTTTTTCGCCGTCATACCGCCGTCGACGGCGAATCCAACTTAAAGTGTGAAAAATATGGATGTAGAGAGAGTTTTCATAGGAGCAGGGTGCAACAGAGTAGTGAATAACGTGTCATGGGGTGCTTCTGGTTTAGTTTCTTTTGGTGCCCAAAACTCTGTTGCCATTTTCTGTCCAAAGGTTCTTCTTCTTTTCCACCAGCTTGAATATTTTTTATTAATTTTCTGAAATTTATGTTCTTATTTTTGTTAATCAGACAGCTCAAATCTTGACTACACTACCTGGTCATAAAGCTTCTGTGAATTGTACCCTTTGGCTTCCCAATAGCAAGTTTGCATTCAAAGGTACTGCTTTTTTCTTCTTTTAAACCTTACAGCCTGTTTGGATGGTTGTTTGTATCATACTGTGTTGTTGGTATAAATATAACGTTTACTTTAGACAATTTGGATGGTCGTTACCTAGTGTATCGTATTGTGTTAGTTTAAATATAATGCTTATTTTGATTGTTTCTTAAATTTTATTGTATCATACTATTAATTCATCTTAGGTAAAGATTAAATGTCCCATTTTGTATAAGAACGATTTGGTGGGATCGCATGTTACCCTTTTTACCCTACACAGCCTCTTTGGATGGTCATTACCTATTGTATGTTTTTAGTTTAAATATAATATTTATTTGGATTGTTACTTATTATTGTATCGTATCGTTGATGAAATGTCCCATTTTGTATAAGCCTGGTTTGTTCGGATCATATCTACCTTTTGTTTGTTGTACAGCCTGTTTGGATGGGCTTGGATGGTTGTTACCTATTGTATTGTATTGTGTTGTTAGTATAAATACAACGTTTGTTTCAAATTTTATCGTATGTTAAATTCATCTTTAAGTAAGATGAAAATTCTCATTTTGTATGAGATTGATTTGGTGGGATGGTTGTTACCTATTATATCATATTGTGTTGTTAGTTTAAATGCATTTTTTTATTGTTCCGTAACTTATATCATATGGTATCGCTAAATTCATCTTTAGGTTATAGTCATGTTTAAGATTATAAAATTTAAAAAGTCTATGTTACTTTCTTAAAGTCCGTGCATAGTCAAACTAAGACAAACAAATTGAACTGGTGGAAGTATAATTTTTGTTGATAAAAGTGGTGTATGTGATGGTTCATTAACTAATTAGGTTACTTCTAACTTATTTAACTAGTCTAGTCTTAGTTATAAAAGTTAGTGGATGTGGAGGACTAGTAACATAAGTTTTTCATAGTACAATACTTCAGCTGAAAAGTAGAGGATGAAGGATCTAAGTACAATAGTTGTTATATAACATACAAAAATTACCTGCTTTACTAATCACCTTTTCAGTCGAGTAGCTAAATATGTAAATATTATACATGTCTTCTAGGAACAGCTTCTACCTGCATGAGATAGGGGTATGGTCTCATACACACCCTCCCCATGTTCCCCATACCTTACTTGTGGGATTACACTGTGTATGTTGTTGTAATTGTAATGACTGGATATTCAAGATAAACGTAAATAGTTCGCTAAATGTACAAACAATGAGCAATGTCTAAAATGTTCTTTTTCCTTATTGTTCATGTGAGGAAAGTTGTTAGTATCTCTCTTCATTTCTGTAGTATTATTGAATAACACCTCACAAGGTAGGATCTGCGTACGCACTGCCCTTCCCAGAAACCCACTTGTGGGTTTTCACTCATTTCACTGGGTACGTTGTTTTTGTTGCACTCCCTTTCAAAAGAATGACCTAGTTTGACTTGGCACAAAGTTTAAGAAAATAAATAAGACTTTTTATTTTGTGGTTGTAAATTAAAGTTGTCCAGTGTACAAAAATACCCTTTAATCTTGTGTCCTTAAATATTCCACGTGGAATGTTGAAGTTAAAATGTTGTTGTAAAAGGAAAGAGGCCATTCGTTTTTAAACAGATTAGAAAAGAAAGTAGGTCATTCTTTTTGAAACGGAGGGAGTAGTATTATTGACTATGAGAACCCACCCAATTATTTCCCTTTTCCAGAGAAGTTTTTATTTCCTTGATTCTATGAACAAATGCTCCTAAGGTCTGTCACTGCAGCTTCTATCAGTCGTTCAGTAAGGTTTTGTGTATTGCAGCTAAGCAGATGGAACAACATATTTTGCTTTCTGGAGATGCGGAAGGTGTAATAATTTTGTGGGAGTATTCTCTTGTGGATGTGAAGGTAGTCATTTACTTGTTTCAACATTCTCTTGTTATACCCTACACTGGTTTCCTCATCCCCCAATAGGAAAGAATGATTAACTAAAAGACATTTCATTTTCTTGGAATGGGAAGGGGGTGGGAGTGGGGGTGGGGAGGATATGAAAATATAGTTTGAGATGGTAAGCCAGTATATGACCTTCTGAGTTGTTTTACTATCTCTGAAGTAGAGGCAAAGGAAATAAAACAATGAAAAAATGAGTATCCTTGAAACTTATCACCAAGGCTATAGAATGGACAGTGAAAATAGCTACAATTTGTTTTTTGATTTTCTTATTATTCCCCTTACAGATGTATTGCCTCTTTATCGTTTACATCCAAAAAATGGATTTGCCTCTCTACTTTTCCATACAAAAAAATGTATTTGCCTCAATTGTTTCGTACTTTCTTGTCTTAAGAACAAAATTTATTAGCATCTCTTTTCTCTAAGTCCTGAATTTTGTTTTGTCTTCCTTGAGTGGGTAAAAGAAGGTTTTTAGTTGTTGTCTGTGCTCAAAAATTTAAAGAAACAACACTTGATTAATTTTCAATTACAGCCAGTACTCCTTCTTGACTCATTATTTTTTTGCCAATAGTGGAGATACATCTTACAAGTGCCACAAACCCACAAAAAAGGTGTTACCTGCATCACGGCGATCATGGTGTCTCAGCTAGAAGCTGTTTTTGCATCTGCGTCCTCTGATGGCACTGTGAATGTATGGGAGGTAGTGCTTCCATCTACTCATGGAGGTGAGAAGGACATATCTTTATTGCTTCACAGTCTAGCTTTAGTCATTATATGATGATCAAGGTTTAAATTAAAAAAAAAATTACATCATGATTAGTGTCCATTCTATTGTGTAGGAGTCTCTGCTCCTTTTTGTTCTTAAATTTTGATTCCTTTCTGCTGATTCTTCAATTACTTCTACAGCTGAAATTACTGTTATTTTAGAGTTTTTTAATTCATCCTTGTTAACAGCCATCCATCCAATACGTGTGATATTCATGTCAGTAGTCTGAAATATTATCTGCATTTTCGTGCAATACCATTGTCTATAGCAGTCCAGTATGTTCATTGTAGTTTCCTTTTTGGGCAAAGATGGAACTGCTAAACCTCAATCCGCACATGTATTACTGTTTACGAATTTAAGCTAGATTAGATTTTGGTGCCAGGAAGTGTTCTACACTTTTACTTTTGAAAGTGGAAGGTAATTCAGTTTTTACTCTTAGTTTTAGGTGGAACTCAATAATCAGTGATCAGCATTTTCTGTCCTCTATGCAGATATAATTAGGTCTGTATGGGTGAAATTATATGAAATATTCTTGACTTTTCTTATATTCATATGCTTCATTATTTCATAAAAATCTGAATTAGAATTGAGAGATATAACTGTCAAGGTCTTGTGATCTGAAAATCCATCCGCAAATTGCTTTTACCAGTATGTATATTCTCGCATATTACCTCTATGTTTGATCTGTTTTTTGTAGGTGACTGCACATTGTCATGCTCAGATTCTCTGTTTGTTGGTCAGAAGCCTATGGTTGCTCTTTCACTAGCAGAGCTCCCAGGGAATAGCAGGCAGCTCGTTCTGGCCATGGGAGGATTGGACAACAAAATTCATCTATATTGTGGTGAGAGAAATGGAAAAGTATGAAACAGAATTTCATATTTCTTGTTCATTTGCTTACTAATCATCTCCTTTTGCTAATAATAAACCTTGTTTCTATTTTTATTTCCCAGTTTCTTCGTGCTTGTGAGCTAAAGGCTCATACAGACTGGATTAGGAGTTTAGATCTCTCATTGCCTGTGTATGTGAATGGTGAAACTAGTCTTCTACTTGTAAGTTCATCTCAAGACAAAGGCATTCGCATATGGAAGATAACCTTACAGGATCCTTCAGCTAGTAACAAGAAGCAACAAACAAGTTTGGCTTCTTACATTAAAGGTCCTGTTCTTGTAGCTGGCTCATCCTCTTATCAGATCTCTATGGAATCTCTCCTCATTGGGCATGAGGATTGGGTATACTCGGTGGAATGGCAGCCCCCATCGACTTCTTCTGTTGAGGAAATTGAGTGTTTTCAGCCTCAAAGCATTTTATCCGCATCCATGGATAAGACAATGTTGATATGGCAACCTGAAAAGACAACTGGTATCTGGATGAATGTAGTTACTGTTGGGGAATTAAGTCATTGTGCTTTGGGATTTTATGGTGGTCACTGGAGTCCAAATGCAGATTCTATTTTAGCTCATGGATATGGTGGATCGTTTCACCTCTGGAAAAATGTTGGTGTTGAGTATGATGATTGGAAGCCACAAAAAGTTCCATCTGGACACTTTGCTGCAGTGTCGGACATCGCTTGGGCTAGATGTGGGGAATATGTGATGTCTGTCAGTCATGATCAGGTAATCTTATTGCACTTAGAAATGCAATATTTTTTTGGAATGGTATATGTTGATTTAAGCAATTTGTCAGCAAACTCGTGACATTTCTGATTTTCCCGCCTAATGAACACCTCGTTAGCAAGAAAGAATTTTTTTTTTAGTTACCCAGTAAAGTAACAAAGAAAATAAGTTTTTTTTAAATGGTAGAATATTACAAAGAGATCGAATGTGTACATAAACTAAATCAAGTATATTATCAGGGATATAGAGTTTTCCGGTGTTACTGCAGATTGGTGTGGTTAACATCATGAAAGAGGCTTATCACCTTAAACAGTGTAATAAAAGTTACTAGAACTAATATGTCCCATATATATGTTGTTTCTTAGGAAAATGATCTTGAATTGT
This sequence comes from Solanum sejunctum, assembly GCA_025642045.1. Taxonomy (NCBI): domain Eukaryota; kingdom Viridiplantae; phylum Streptophyta; class Magnoliopsida; order Solanales; family Solanaceae; genus Solanum; species Solanum sejunctum. The sequence goes on from JAOTQJ010000096.1 coordinate 2,398,658, forward strand.
TCTAGATGCACGAAATCGCATGTTCAGTAACACCCTTATCTGTTAGTTTTTGCATTCTTGATTTGTCATCTTTGATGGTCTCAAATTGACCAAGTAAATGTTATTCCAAGGGAGAGAAATGACCTAGTGAAGATAAAAAAGCTATAGTTTCCACATTCTCAACAGAAAAAAGGAAGCAATTGTTTCCTTGAAAATTCTAGCAATCTCAAAAATTTCTTGCATAGATAATGTTAAAATAACTGAGAAGTTTCATCACTCAGCCTACACATAATGCATCTATGGGGGTTATGGCTCCCGACTGTGGCAGTCGTGAATGTTGAGCCTCTCAATTGACACACCAGATAAAATTGTTGAATGTGTCAACCATTATGGCTCACGTACCAAAATGATGTTGCAGCTTTTTTATCTTGGTACAGATTACTAATACATTTCTCAAGTTCCCTTAGCGTCTCTACTGAATATGTCAACCATTCTGGTTCACGTACCAAAATAATTTTGCAGCTACTTTATGTCGGTGTAGATTACTAATTCATTTCTCAAGTTCCCGTAGCGTCTCTAGTATGTTTGTTCTAATTTCCTCCATGTAACAAGGTGTCAAACTTGTAGAAATGCTAATCTTACATCTATTTGTTAGAATACAAAATCGTGAGAGGAGATATTAGTCCATTTGGTTTTATCGTTGCTGCAATTAGGAGAAATACAAATAAATCAGCAAAGAAAAGACGAATCCATTTCTTATTGCACAAAGCATGTTTTCCACTTCCCAAGTTGTCCATCATTAATACTTAGGGGTTACTCATCAATCTAGGGATGGTGTTCTTAACCATTAGTAACAAAGGTGTACTGTAGGTACTTTAAGATGAAGAATATGTATTACTTCTTTGTGTGGATGTGCATGAGAATTGTCTGATGGGATTTTAGTTTCACTATAAGCTGTTCGGAATCCCATGCATTTTGTTTTGCCGATAACATCTTCTATATCTAGATCATACATTGTCATCAATCTAGGGATGGTGTTCTTAACCATTAGTGACAAAGGTGTACTGTAGGTACTTTAAAATGAAGAATTATTACTTCTTTGTGTTGGTGTGCATGAGAATTGTCATCAATCTAGGGTCACTATAAGCTGTTTGGAACCCCATGCATTTTGTTTTGCCTGTAACATCTTCTATATCTAGATCATACATTGTTTTGGTCTACAGCTCATGAACTTTGAGTGGTGGACTATGCTTAAAATTTGAGAATTATCCACTATGCTGATTGTGCTGTAGGCTCATTGCTAGGCACTACCATAACTGACTTCATCACAGTGAAAACTCAATATATGTCCTTAAGCTGTAAGTTTGCTTTCTAATCAGCAAACAATTATGGTGAACAGCTTCTCTGGATGTGTCCATTGATTTTGGTTATGCTTCTCCACAAGCTATTTCTTTTTCCTTTTCAGTTATGTTTGAATTATATGAGTCGATGAAGTATAAATTTTTTCCTCACTTGTGGGATTCCACTGGGTATGTTGTTGTCGTTGATGTTGATGAATTATAGATTTTGGAAGGAGTTCAAATAGGAAATATTATTGTTTGGGCAAGTTACTTATTTTGTTTTTGAAGTTTAATTTTTTCCAGCTCTTGGAAATATTTAACATGCTTAGTCTTGAAATGGGGTTCATAATGGTCAAGTGCCCATGCATTTTATCATTTGCTGTTTTACTTTCTCTAATGTTGCATACCTGGTCAAGTGCCTTTGAATTTTATTTCCTTATGTCTTACTTTCTCTTCTGCTGAATATATTATTGCACTTATGTGCTCAATCTTTATTTTTTTCGGCAGACAACTAGAGTATTTGCTCCTTGGCACAACAATACAAACTTAGAGAATGAAGAATCTTGGCATGAAATTGCTCGCCCTCAAGTTCATGGTCATGACATAAATTGTGTCACAGTAATCAAAGGAAAAGGAAACCATCGTTTTGTTGGCGGGGCAGACGAGAAAGTTGCAAGAGTTTTTGAATCTCCTCTATCCTTCCTGAAGACGTTGAGCCATGTTACATCAGACAATTCTAGTTTTTCTGCCGACATTCAAGCTGATGTGCAGATATTAGGGGCAAATATGTCTGCTCTAGGTCTATCGCAAAAACCTATTTATGTTCAGGGTGAGTTTTCCAGTCTAATGTGTGATATCATTTTTGCATAATAACATATAAGATGTTCATGTATTTTCCATCATCACTTTGACATCGCAGGGTGATACATAACTGAGTTGTTGATTGTCAAAATTAACTGTAAGGACCTCCTGTTAACCACATACTGAATTAGGCTTTGATGTGTTACTGAGTCTTTTTTTAAAATTTGCTGAAAGAGCTGTGATAATCTCATGCACAGTGTGCTGATCAGCGTTATCAAAGGCGCACTTAAAACACACTTAAGCCCTGAAGTGAGGCCACTGTTGAGCGCTTCACCTCGCTTTATATGCGCTTCAGTTCTAAGACATACTTCCTCGCCAAGGAACCTCTTATGAAGAGACGACATTGAACAATTGATATTCCACTTTATCATAATTATTTTTCAATTTCTTTGTTATATATATGTCATTCATGCTTCTAATCATTTGTCTTGGACTAAACATTTTTATTTTTATTTTTTTCCCCCCTTCGTGCCTTTTCTCATTAACGACCACGCTTTATTTGCACTTAAAGCCCCAACAGACCTTAGAGCTTTTTTGCTCTTTTTGCTTTTGATGACACTAGTTCTGATATACAAATAGAGATTATCCTGAATGGTTTCTTTGAAGACCCTTATATTCTTCAATATCTCATAAAGCTAAACCTATCTTTGCAGCAGCATCGACACCAATAGACACAAGCAGTACGGAAGGTTTTGATTCTCTAGAAACTGTTCCCGAAGCAGTTCCAGTTGTCTTGACAGAGCCACCTATTGAAGAGCAATTGGCTTGGCATACTCTATGGCCCGAATCGCACAAACTTTATGGTCATGGGAATGAGCTTTTCGCTCTGTGCTGTGATCACGATGGAAAGCTTGTAGCTTCATCCTGCAAGGTTTGGTGTCCTTTCTTTGCTTCTTTGCCCTTCTTTTTTGGGTAACACGTGGACACATGGTATTTCCTAGTTATATACGTACTTGAGTCTCCTGTTATAGCAGTCAACTTAGTTATACTTTTGTTAAGTGCCCTGATAAAGTTGGTTGTTAGTTTCTGGTCTTAATATGCTTTGATATGAAGAATTTTTATTTTTTTTTTTTAAAAAAAAGGTACTCCAATCTATATATGGTTGTAATTTTCTTCAATATCTTTGACCATGAGAAGCCTCTATTTTATTGGTGTGGGTGCTAGTTTAAGGAGTAGCTGGGTTTGATGCTGCGGTGTGCTTACTCTTACGAGAAATCAAATGCCAATCTGCTTATTTTGGTCAAGTTACTGGTGATGCTCATTACCCCAGGAAATTTCTTTACGTTATTAGAGATTTTTGTAAACTATAGAGACGCATGACGGAATTCCCATTATTCTTCTAGATACTCCTTTCAACTTCTAATGGTGTGTTTATTTTTTTGTTCTTTTGAGAGTAGTCTTCAATTAATTATTTGGGCCTATCCAAATCCACCTCTCTACCTCCGAGGTAGGGTTAAGGTCTGTGTACACTCTACCCTCCCTAGACTCCACTTTGTTGGATTACACCGAGTATATTATTTTCTTAATTAATTGTGAATACTAATTATGCCAGTGATATACAATCCTTCAGGCTCAATCAGCACCAGTTGCTGAAATATGGCTTTGGCAAGTTGGTTCTTGGAAATCCATAGGTCGTTTGCAGTCTCACAGTTTGACAGTGACCCAAATGGAGTTCTCTCATGATAACCAGTATCTCTTGGCTGTTTCAAGAGATCGCCACTTCTCTGTTTTTCAAATTGATTATAAAGGTACTTATCGGCTATTCCTTTATTTGAAGATCTGTAGAGAAGTTTGAAAGCTAGGAGGTTATTTAGCTTATGATAGAACTTTTTGTTCAAGTTATTTCGTCATGTGCCCAAACTCCTCTTTGTATTATACAGGATCTGATGAGGTCAATTACCAGCTTGTAGCTAAGCAAGAAGCACATAAAAGAATAATATGGTCATGTTCTTGGAACCCATTTGGTCATGAATTTGCTACTGGTTCAAGGGACAAGACTGTCAAAATATGGGCCGTGGAAACTGAAACCTCGGTGAAGCTACTCTTGACACTTCCACCTTTCAAAAGCAGCGTCACTGAGCTTTCTTGGTTAGGTCTTGATAGCCATAGCAATCACGGGCTTCTTGCAGTGGGAATGGAAAATGGCTTGATTGAACTATGGAATCTAAATAGCAGAGCAGGAGATGGGCATTTGTCGGTCCAAAATGCTTCTCCTGCTGTCAAGTTCGATCCATTTCTATGCCATGTCTCTACTGTTCAACGACTATCTTGGAGAAATCCTCAGAAGAGCGAAGATTCTGAGACTGTGCAGCTTGCCTCCTGTGGAGCTGATCATTGTGTGAGAATATTCAGGGTAACTGTTACCTAAGTTTAACAAATTTTGGTAGGTAGATGTTTGTTTTAACCTTGTCTTATTGAAATTGGTTGTGTCAACCTATTGTAATGGTAATAGTCAACTAATTGTCATATGTTTGGAGAAGGCACTGAATATTAAAATTGCCTACTTCCCTACACAAAAATTACTCAGTATTCGATGTTTACACTAAATCAATAGATATATGACATCTGTTTTCAGATTTTATTTAGTAGTATTGTATGTCGAGACTTGATCTTTTTGAGACGAGGGTAGTGATAAGGTTTGTGTACATTCACTGAAAACTTGATAGATATCTGTCTCCATTATCTGTCGGAATGAGTTTCACATAGTTACACTCATTTCGTTTATCAACTCATATACCCTCCTTAGACCCCACTTGTGGAATTTCACTGGATATGTTGTTATTTGTATGTCAAGACTGAAGCAAAGGAACAAGGTGGTGCATGATAAAAGACCTTAATTTGGCTTCAACAGATAACTGAGCACTTTTGAATACTTCAAAACTCTTCAACACAGTGGAAATGAATTGAGGTATCTAAATGTATGCTCCTGAAGTTGGAGTGGTTTTACTCGGTAGTTGAGGTTCAGTTTGCGTGTCTATTCATGTATTATGTCAATTGAGAATAAAGGGATCGCCATGAGGACTGCAGCTCTAACATAATCCTGAATATCCAGGAAATACTTCTTTCTCACGCTCAGTATCTAAATGTATGCTCCCAAAGTTGGAGTGGTTTTACTCAATAGTTGAGGTTAAGTTTGCGTGTCTATTCATATATTATGTCAATTGAGAATAAATGGATCGCCATGAGGTCTACGACTATAACATAATCCTGAATATCCAGGAAATCCTTCTTTCTCACGCTATAAATTACCATCAAAAAGCATACAAAATCAACATATCACAATTTTGTTCGCAGTCAATGAACTAGGTGAAAATAATAGAAGACCAAGATTCAAATCCCAATAGATCAACAATATGCAAGGTGGTCTAAGCCTCGTTGGATATAGACACAACAGCCATATGCGGATGAAAGATAACAAGTATCTGATGAAATATTCAAGATATGTGCAAATTGATCCAAACACAACCATTCGAAAAAGGGTTGAACCAAAAAATGCAAGGTGATCTAAGCCATGTTTGACATGAACATGATTACCCCAATACATGTGTGCTGATGAAAGATGACAAGTATTCGATGAAATGTTCGAGATATGTGCAAAAAAAAAAAAGAATCACCCTTCTAATGAGTGAACAAGATACATTCATTGGTACAATAATAATATTTATTACATAAGTGCATACTATCTGAGTGTACATGTATGAAACTCTAGCATTTTTACTCATCAATTCTTTGGATGAGTCAAAGGCTTTTACAAATGGGCAGAACTCAAGCTCTAAAATCAAAACCAAAACAAGGAACAATTGGAAGTTGGGATAAGCTTTAGAAGTCTCATAGAAACATTTTCGATATACAACACTTAAACAGACATCCTTAAATAGGATTGCAATGTTCCAAAACAAACAGGAAATTCTCTCTTTATACAATGGCATGCTTTTCTTCCTTTCTATTTTTATTTTTACTTTCTGATAGAGAGGAATTCAAAGCTCCGAAGAGGGTCATCACGTGTCCCCTTACGTGAGAAAGGTGATGGTTTTGGTTCGACACCTGAATGAATTCTTTGTGTGGTAGACACACGCCCGCTGGTAGACACTAGCCTGCTTGAGCGACTATCAATGATGGTGGGATCACCAGAAGAGCTCGGTCTGCTGCTAGAAATGGCAGCCCTTTTTGAAGAGCTTCCGTTTCTTGAGGTACGGCCTCTTTCTGAATCAGCTTGCTGCAATATACAAGATCTATTGATAGTACTGCTTCTTGATGAAGAATTAATATTACTATTTAGCCAAAGCACAAAATCCAGCCAGTGAAATGCAAAGGTGGAACTACGAGAATCAAACAAGGGGACTAAAAGCATGCAAAAACACAACACCAGCAATTCAGACCTACAACCTAAAGCAATGCACTATTTTTTGCCACCTATGCTACTATACCAGAAGCTTCCCTTATGTCGAGGGGGATTCAACAGTTCATATCTATAAAAAAGAATTGCTTTTATCCTATTTGCACAGTATGATTTTTCAATGAGGACGATTCAATTGAGCCTCCTTCAATACCTGTAGCTCCACCTGGCCTAATATTTGGGATGTTCATACCATAAAGAAAAAATATATTGGCAGCCCAGTGAAAGGAACATCCTGCATTTACGCTGGATCCAAGGACGGGTGACCACCCCAAGAGTGTAATGTAGGCACAGTTTACAGCCTACCTTGATGCACCCATCAGCGGTTTGAACCGCTTGAACTGTGACTAGTATAGATCATACGGAGACAACTGATATACATTACCATGAGTTAATAAATTTAGTTTCTCTTCCACGACGATTTTCGTTCAGGATTGAGGCATAGTTAGTCTACTATTAATTTGGAAGACAAGGTAAACACACCTATAAATGAGAAGTTCTAAGCTATCGATTCACAGATGGCTAGCTAGTAATTACTACTTTTTAAAAAAAGAAAAATTGCAGAGGTTTGCAAGTTACTATATCATGCAAGAACAAATGAGGCAACTAAAACAACCACACCTCCAAGAGGGAATGATCAATACCACATCTTTAGATGAAGTCATATCCTCTGAAGTCTTGTGTCTGGTGTGTTCCCCATGTTTTCCCGTACCAGAAGCATTCCTTCTAGAAAATGCTTCAACAGCACCAGAAAACCTGTCTCGAATATCTTGTCCGACTGGATTACAGAATTAAAACATTTTTGTCAGGCATCAATCAATGATAAATTGTCAGAAGCAGTATAGTATTCAAAGCTGAGAAGCTCACATATAATATTCATGAAGCATCTCAGAAAATCAGAACGTTCCAGCTCAAAAACACACCTAAAGTACCCGTTTTTTCGAGTTTCACACCTGAACTATTGGTGTGCGAGTTTCCTACCGGAATTATCACTAACTATTTATCAAAACACACCTCAACTCGGTCCTTCCCTATTCCTACCTGAAATATCACCATCGTTCAGGTAGGAAAAGGGAAAATTGATGGTAAGGCGTGTTTGGATAAATAGTTGGCGATAACTCACGTAGGAAACTTGTGCACCTATAGTTCAGGTATGAACCTTGAAAAACCGGTATGCTTTAGGTTGTTTTGACCGTTTCACTCATGAAATAACTAAAGACTAAAAGGAACTAACAAACTATCGAGATCCCTTTTTAATTAATTAATACAACTACTAAACTAAAAAGTGTTTTTAGAGAATATCCACTCCTGTTCAGATATAATACCTGATGCCCGTCCTGGTCTTTCAGCAGATGGCCCAGCATTTAGTCCGGCACTTCCACTAGGAACCTGGAAGAAAGAAAATGCATGACTATCGTTCATAATAACCAAGAAGAGTGAAAAGTAATATCCAAAGGAATGTTTGACAAGCACTAACTCGTCCTCCAGAACTGGCACCGATCTGAGGATACTTCAAAATAGTCCAATCAAAAACATAGTCAAATTGATAACCTGAATGATGTCAAAGATTAAGATTAAGACACTAGAATACACATCTAATAAGGACAAGAATTGCATAGTTCGAATTAGACAACCTCTAGACCCGAATATATGTAAAAGTAAAGTGAAGTACTCACTTTATGCTTTCTAATTTCTGTACCAAAAAGGATGTTATATTTCTTCCTTTAGAAACGATTTAACTTTAAACTTTCCATTTTGTCCTTAATGAGAAGAATCACAGCCATACGAATTTTTTTGGCTTGTGTTGAGACATAAATTTAAGAAAACTTTCTTTCCTTTCTTAAACTTCATGCCCAGTTACATACCGTCATATAAATTGGGATGGACAGAATATTATTTACCTTCACGAATAAACAAGTCTCTGAACAGCCTCTTCAAATATGAATAGTCAGGTTTATCTTCAAATCGTAATGATCGACAATAGTGGAAGTATGATACAAATTCTGACGGATAGGATTTGCATAACACCTGTTACAGTAAAATTGTTATCATATGTGAATTGCCTCATCAGATGATTCATATCGCTAACAGAAAATGCAATCAACAGCTGAACGGCCCAGACTAAGGCCACATTATCCACAACCAGCTCAAGATATTATTGGGATAGCCAGGATCAATACACTGAATGATCTACTTCAACAGAAACCAGGTCAAAGTGAAGAATTTCCATCATAGCTGGACAAGATAATATGACATAAGGATGGCTGGGGGTGTCATCACCTAAGTTGCACAGACTCTTCACTTTCAATCCTGCACTGGTGGCGGATTCTCTGAAAATACACTATTTTTGGCGAATCCAACATGCACCTACTGACACTTTTGAAGAGTCCGAGCAACATAGGTCATGACAAATACTTTTGTAAATTCAAAAAGGTGATGGTGATGTCACATGACTAAGATGCTTTGATGATCATAACAAGTACCTCTATTGGAGTTAACATCTTCTTCTCACTGATTTTATCATATTTCTGCTTTTTGGTACCAGCCTTCAGTCCCTGCCATGGAAGACTGAACCAAGAACGTGTCACCAGGTCAGCAAACAAGTCTACGATTTACATTAGGAAGACAGAAAGATGCCAAAACAAAAAGGTTAAACTACCTTCCTCTAAGAAAATACATAAGCACATAGCCAAGAGATTCCAAATCATCTCTTCTGCTTTGTTCTGGCCAGGGGAAAAAACAATTTATGACTTAGAAATGACTCTAAAGATTCAGTAGTCCCCTAGTTGTTTGACAACCTAAATGATATACACCTACCAACTCCGAGGTGTGTGTTGACACTGGCATATCGAGCTGTGCCAGTCAGATTCTTGTTTTCTCTGGAGGAATTAAAAAGAAAAAACATATCAGAGGCATTCCAGAAACAAATTCATAATTGAGGAAAAGAAACAAAATGTAAAACCAAAAAAATTAGATTGAAATAAATAGAAGATTTTATAACACAACTAGTAGTACTAGCCAATTTAACACTCAACGGTTGTTAAGGCCATCAATAGTGAAGACCTTTCAGTAGGTTCTTCCTTTCAACTAACACTGGGAAACAAGAAAAAGTTGGCTACAACAATCTTACTGGGATACAGTAGGAAATGAATTGAATTCATACCCTACTAATCTAGATGTAGTGAAATCCCACTTTCAGAGATTCATTTCTGTACTCTAGTTACTATATGTATTTTGAGTAATGAGTATTAACAAAGGTAGACATGGTTTAATTTTCTGAAATCCTAGCAATGATGCTAAAATTTTCTTCCACTAGACCTCCCGTCTTGAACGATTTTGATTTCATAAATACCATACTAGCAATTTAATACTCAACTCGTTGGTAGTAATATTACATAAAGATTACTTAGATTCATGGATTCAGTAATTCTATCACCACCTACAGGATGTCATTGAACTTTCTGAAAGCCAGATAAAATTTTCTTTAGCGGTAAACTTATTATAATTCTGAACGGAATGTGGAAGTATGGTGGGAAAAAAAAACCAGTGGAACTGTATAAAGCAGAGTGAAGCCAAGTTCTGTCAACCTATCAGTTCAAACTTGATCAAATAACAAGTATAAGACATCAATCTAACCTACCTTCTATGTTGTTGCACACAACAGAGTTTCCTTAGAGTAATTATCACATTGACCTTATCATTGATATAGTAAATTCCTGTATTCTTAGCTTTTTCTTGCCACGAATTTGACCAAGTTCTTCAAAGATAACAGCATATTAGGGACCACATCTGGAGGGCAAATGTCTCCTATTTCGCACAATTGGGGGAAAAATTTGAGAGGCATATTTAGGACCAAAATTCAAACAGAGGGCCAAGTTGTGTATTTCCTATAGTTGAGGGGCATTTTTTGCCCTTTTCCTTAAAATACTTTTTTTCCCCATAACTGTGGTGTCTTGTCTAGCTTTCGCGCACTTTGCCTAATTCAAATAGGATACCTGTCACATCCCATCCACAACAGGTACGAGTCCACCAAGGCTAGCACAATTTCCCTAGAATAATTATTACATAGCTCTTATCACTGATCTAGTAAACTCGTGTGTTTTTATCTAAAAGGGTAAATTCCTATTTTCTAAGTTTCTTTTCACCACTATTATAATGTTTTACTAAGAATTAATTTGCCAAAGATTTCCTAGCTAATGTACTGACAGAAGAATCTCCAGAAATTTTGACGACTCCATTAAATGTCCCTATTTCCTTAATTCATTCCTAAGAAGGCCTCTCACAAGTGAAGAAAAGTAGAAACAACAAAAACATTTACGACTCCATCCAAAGCTCTAGGTCGGTTATGTGAATCTTCATTCATTATGCTTCATTGGACCAGTTTCATTTCAACACTCAACAGTTTGGGTTCTCTAGCTCTAGAGGCTCTATATATAAACCAACAATACACCCAATAGTGGAAGCAACAAACAATACAATAACTGAAGCAAAACAAACAACACGTAACACTAAACTCAAAAAAATAAGACAGCATGAGCAGGAAAGTAATAATAGCAATTTATAGCAAATACTGATAAGGGAACCAGACAATGGTCAATCACCTACAACCTTCTATCCTAATCCTCAACAACAACAATATACCCAGTGGAATCCCACAAGTGGGGTCTAGAGAGGATAGAATGTACGCAGAACTTACCACTACACACTAGAAGTAGAGAGGTTGTTTCTTGGAAACTCTCGTCTCAAAAACTCATAAGCAGAATAAACTACATATGACAAAAAGGAAAGGAAAGGGAATAGAAAGGGCAACAAATAACGGAAAGCACATAACAATATGTAAATACGATAAATTTAACACACATACAACTGATAACGACAACACATGATATAAACACGACTACTCCTGCTACCCTACTATACCCCAAGGCCAGACATCCACCTAACCCTACCAACCAATTAGCCTACTACTCTATTTCGCAACCTCCACTCCTTTCTATCTAAGGTCATGTCCTCGGTGAGATCAAGTTTCGCCAAATCCTGTCTGATCACCACCCCCCAATACTTCTTCGGTCTACCTCTATCCCTCCATGTGTCTCCCAAAACCAATCTCTCGCACTTCCTAACAGGAGCATCGGTACTCCTTCTCTGCACATGTCCAAACCATCGCAGTCTCGCTTACCTCATCTTATCAGCCACAGGGGCCACCTCTAGTTTCTCTCGAATGGTCTCATTCCTAATCTTATCACTCCTGGTGTGGCCACACATCTATCTCAACATCCTCATCTCTGCGACGTGCATCTTTTCAACATGTGCATTTTTTATTGGCCAACACTCTACGCCATACAACAAAGATGGTCTAACCACCATTTTGTAAAACTTACCTTTGAGTTTAGGTGGTATCTTCTTGTCACACAATACTCCTAAGACAAATCTCCATTTAGTCCATGTTGCCCCAGTACAATGTGTGACACCATCGTCGATATTGCCACTACTTTGGATGATGGACCCCAGATACTTAAAGTTTTCCCTCAACCTCCATAAATCCTATATAGGGTCATGTCCTTGGTAAGTTACAAGAGTGTAATGTCCTATCTAAACACCTCTCCCCAATCTTCCTTGGCCTACCTCTACCTCTCCTTATACCCACTAAAGCCAACCTCTCACACCTCCTCATTGATCTTTCTCTTTCATATGCCTAAATCATCGTAGCCTCGCGTCCCACATCTTGTTTACCACGGAGGTCAATCCCACCTTGTCCAGAATATATTAGTTCATGATCCTATCTATACTGGTATTCTCTCTATATACAAAGTATAAAGAGAAAAGGGGCACAAAACAGTAGGCAACAAACATAAATATTATCTTGACAATGGAGATTGGTTAGGAGCAGTGAAAGAGAATCAAACACTGCCATCCTTTTCAGTATAAAGCTGTGAGTTAGCATCCGGAAAGACAACCAGGACAACTTCAAGGACCAATCAAGTAACAAAGCATGATTACCTGTATGGTATATGCTTGTGAGTCTGTAAGTCCCTATACTTTTTGGCAAGCCCAAAGTCGATGGCGTAAACCTGTCATTAGTGTTAAAATCAATTTTGTTCCAATATAACGATTTCCAAATTATGCTACATATCTTTTTCCTTGAAGTTCTTAATTCAGCACTGATATGACATCCAGTGATGAACTAAAAACTGAACTAGCAAGAAGAGACATGAACCTATACCAGTTTAGGTGAAGCCATGAAGGAATATTTACATGACATATATTAGAAGCTTTTTAAATTGATGGGACATGAATAAATTACCTGATTTGCTTTGCGACCTAGGCCCATTAAAAAGTTGTCTGGCTTTATGTCACGGTGAAGAAATCCTCGTGAGTGCATATACTCAACTCTATTAATCTGAAAATGACATACAACAAGATTATTACATCAGACTCATAATCAACGATTATAAAAAAATGCTAATCCCTGAAAGGAGTGGCATGATAAAGAACTACTTACTAGTTGATCCGCAAGCATTAGAACTGTTTTCAAGGAGAACTTCCTATTGCAATAGTTGAAGAGGTCTTCCAAACTTGGTCCAAGAAGGTCAATGACCATTACATTGTACTCACCCTCAACTCCAAACCATTTGAGGTTGGGAATTCCGGCTTCATAATTAATGGAAGAGATAAGGAGTCAATTTTCTTTTCACAACATTCCCACCCCAAAAGTTCATTGACCAGATAAAAAACATAGAACATTGCTACTTTGATTCTACCAAATATTTTCTGATCAGAACAGATGCTATTTAAAAGAGGTCAAAAATCGCCCTAATAAGTAATTAAAAAGAGCACATTCAAGCTCATAATTAACGAAGAAGGGGTCAGTGAGATTGCACTTCTGACAAATAGCATACAATACTTCCCCCTCTTTTATCTTTTGATAGGTAGTCCAGAATAATCAATACAGTTTCATCACTGATAGAAAGCCGAGGATTAGAAAAGGACATGAAGAAAGGCTTACTTCCTCCTTGGAGAAGCATATATATTTTTGACTCATAATGAAGTTGAGGGTGCTTCGTCTTGACAGATTCCTGATAGTAACAGTAATAAGATGAGATGAACAGCTCCACTTTCGTTAAGATTTAGGAAGAGCAGAAAAATAACAAATATAAGTGCACTGCAAAATCAAGAGAGTGGTTGCTTCTTACCATTTTAGTTAACTCTAATAATATTAGAAAGACGAGCTAAATGTCATATCAACAAGTTAGTCAATCAACTACAACTCAATCTCAAGTTACTTGGGTCGACCATATGAATTATCTGTTCTTTTGGATGAGTATGAATCATCTGTATTTGTCCCCATATATTTCGATTTTTTTTTCATTCCAATATCAACAATTTATCTCAGCAGGTCTCTAACTTCCATACTCTAATATCTACACTGACATAAGTGTCTAACCATTGTGTTCTCTTCAGTCCGCCATAAATACATAGACATAGCACAGCAACAACTAAACAGCATGAACCAAACACTAAGCAGAAAAAATTAATATTTCCTTTTGTTCCAATTTGTTTGTCCTACTTTCTTTTTTAGTCTGTTCCAAAAAAATGCCTAATTTGGCAACTCTTTTACTCTAACATCCCACCTGACGTGCTTAAAACCATGAGATTAAAGAGCATTTTAGTAGATTATACATATTTTTAGTTTAAGATCACAAGATTCAAAAGCCTCTTTACTTTCTTAAAAATCAATGTACAGTCAAACTAAAACAAACAAATTGAAACGGAGGGAGCAGAAATGAGCAACTAGAGACCATACCAGCTTAATGGCAACTTCTTCTCCATTTTGTATGTTCACACCTGAACCAATAGAGCAGCAAGAAGCATAAAACATTAGAAACACAAAATAGCAGATAAAACACAACTTAAAACCACAAAATTCAAAATCAAAAGAAATGGGGTTGACCATAGAATCAAATCTACCAAGTGGCATACCTAAATAAAGCTCACCAAAAGAACCACTCCCAATCTTCCTTCCAAGCTTAAACTTCCCACCCACAACATGATCCATGGTGATTTCAACAACCCCACTTCAGAAATTTCACCACCACCAACAATTTCAACAGCCAAAATAATTAACTCTCTCAGATTTCCACCCACTTAGATTGGCCCAATAAAACAAGAAATCCAGGAAACAATTAACCCCATCAAAAGTACTGAAAAATCTATCCAATTACCACCCCTAAAAATCAAAATCCATTGAAGTTCACAACTTTAAAAAAAAAAGCCTAAAAATTATCAATCAAGATTTGAAGAAAATTATTGTACAGCTACATCCTTCTATAAATACATACACCCATCATCTCCAAACAACCCAACTATGAATAAAAACCCTATCTTTACAAGAAAAATCACCCCATTGATTAATAAAAAAGCAATCTTTCTGCAACCCCAGATGTACAAATTAAAAAAGAATGTGTATTTAGCTGTTTTTTCCCCTCTTAATTTCCTGTTGACAGCTGAAAATCAAGAAAAAGGTCAAGAACTCTGGCACTGGAGAAAAATAGAGATTGGACAAATGAGGCAAGATTGAGGAGAGAGAGAGGAAGAGAGATTTTTTCAAACAAATTTTAATTTTGTGGAAAAGAAAGGAACATACATACAGAGAGAGAGAGAGGAGGAGGATTGATTTTGAATTATTTAATATTCTTTTGTTTGTATCTTATTCCAGTATTTCTCCTTTTGTCTTTGTTGTCTTTCTTTTTTTTTTAAACATACTTGTATATTTGTTCGAGTATGACTTTA
>JAOTQJ010000096.1:2423707-2433727 GCA_025642045.1 Solanum sejunctum
GTATTGGACATAAGCATGATATTTTTCAGCTGTAATTAGAGGAGCATGGGACATGCATAAGGAGAGGCAGAGAAGAAGAAAGTACCCATTCCAGGCACTTGACAATCATTCACGACTTTGAAATTCTTGTACGCGTACCCGACAGAGTTAATGTCCTTAGACGAGAGCATCTGCACAAATGACGAGTAAGAATAAGATAAATAGGAATTAACAAAGGTCATACAAGAAACTGTGAAAACCCCCAAAATTGCTTGTCAGCGATAACTTTTTCAAATGATGTCATGTTCATCATTGTGCCCAATTCAACACATTGTGTCCATGTCGGATCATGGGATTTGCAACTAGTTAAATAAAAGGCCCCAAATTAGAAAATGAACATCTAGGAACCTCTGAAGTTTATGTGTTACATCAGCATTGCTAGTCCACGAGGCACATTGGAATGAGTTGAGGTGTCTAGATGTGCATTCTAGAAGTTGGAATGTTTATTTGCTAGACGATGCCAAGTTAAGGTGTCTATCTATGTATTATGCGTAAAATAAAATGTAAAATAAAATACGCGATGATGAGAATGAATACCTTTCTCCACGGACCTGATCTTGACGCACTCTGAGATTGAGATTCGTACTGTGACACCAACCAAAAGATTTCATAAATGAGTTAAATAATTATAACTAAAAGTTTAAGAGAACGACTAACAGGGATACCTCTTCAAACTTTTCAAAGTTTTGGGTGTCCAATTCATTATTGACTTCAGGAATAAAACCAGCTTCTGTCTGATAGATTTTATCCCAATCTATCCCTTTAAACCACGGGTGTGCCTGAGCGGAAAAAAGGAACAGAGAAAAGAAAAGAAGCCACGAGGTTATGGTTGCAGTTAACCTCTAGATCTAATACAGGAACATAGCTTAATTAAGACACACCATACAACACCTTTATTTCATCTGCGCCGTTAGAACCAAGTCTCTCGGGGACATTGCAAAGAAGTTTGCTCGAAATATCTTTGGCTTCTCGAGATAGCTTTACTTCTTCAGGAAACTTCAAATGATTTTTCCAGTTTACGATCTGCATGTGCAATGGTATTTTTTGAGATGATAGAATTATGCTAAGTTGCGTGGACTCTTCACTTTTAATGCTGCATCCATGTCGAATTCTCCAAAAATACACTACTTTTGGTATATAAAGCATATCCACTATAATCTACCCGCTCCCTAAAAAGAAAAATGCAGAAAAAAAGAGAACAAGACGAGTGTGAAAAGAAGAGGTTGGGCATAACAGGTGAAAGCACCGCTAGATATTTCACAACAAGAGCTACTATTTTGAAAGATATAAGATCACAGTTCCCCAAAAATTAGCAAAAATGAGCATTCGAAGTCCTCATTATACAACACGGAAGTGTACTAACCAGTCACATTCCATTCCATAACCTTTCTTCTGCAGGACCTCCGGAGCAATATAGTCTGGTGTGCCCACTGTAGAATACGCCTTGATTAAACAAACAACTACAATTAAGTATACGAATACGACAGCTTCACTAAACACTCAAAGTCTAAACAAAACCACATCAAAGAATGCTACAGTGGAAGTAAGCAAGTTAACAGACCAATAATCGTCTCATTTTCATTACCGACCAGAGAATGACGTACTCCAATAAGATGTGAAGTTATGGGAAATCTTATGGAAAATACTTGATCATGAAAATTATAGAGTATTCTTGGAAGATTGAGGCGTGTCAAAGACAGGATTCAACAAGCTCTTCTAGTATAAAAACTAGGAGCAAAAAAACTAACAAAGATTATAATAAAGAAGAAACTCAACACAATAATTGAATATAGAGGAACAAACTTCCATTCCAACACTCATTAGATGAACACATGAAAATATATAGAGAGAGGTATATACAAATATCTCATAATAGTGAAGACGCCCCAGCATTATAGAAGCTTTTAATAGCCTCTCATTAAGCACCCATTCAAGGCTAACTAGTGTTTATTTTATGAGTGGAATTAATAACAATATTCGTTTTGAGATGTCAAACTTTTCTTCATACAGTGTCCTCCAAAAATACGAGAAATGGAAAAAATACAACGAATGAGAGTATCCACATGGAATAAACTTGTTGGAGCCCACGCAGCGAAGTGAGCAATAAAATTTAGGAGGAATAAATAAATAAAAATAGACGCCAGAAAATTTAAAGTAGTTCACCCAAAACTTTTGGGCTACATCCACAAATCTACTATTACAAATAGTATGCTTTCAGAGAAAAATACCAAAAATACCGAACACACTATTTCTTTTAGAAAAAAATATTTCCTAAGAACACACTCTAATATTTCTTTACAGACTATTTTATTTTATAGTGTATGGTATACCACATAGAAGAAAAATGTTCACTTTTTCTCTATGGGTCTCTCTGTATTTTTCTCTCTTTTGAATGATATTAAAACTAAGGAACAATTTCTCCTTTTATAGAGAGATTGGCAGGCTCTTTTTTCAAAGGTTGGTGGCCAATGCATATCATTTGTCAAAAAGTTATTTTAACAACTTTTGACAAGCAAATCAATTCAAGAAATATACACAGCCTTTACTTGAATAATTAATCAAATGGGTTGTGCAGTAATTGTTGAGAAAATTGTCATATGGTCCCTCCATTTGGAGGGACCCACTCAATAATTCTCCGTCTGCCGACAAATGGAGGGTTCTATTATTCCTGCAGCTGTTCAACAATACTCAAACTTCTCCCTTTGCAGAATCTTTGTCATCATATCCCATCCTTTTTCATCAGTATGAATCTTTTGAAGTTGTAGTAGCTTCTTCTCCAATGTATTAGTTATCCAACGATATCTTACATCGATATGTTTGGACTTTGCGTGAAAGGAGGCATTCTTGCAAAGATGGATGACACTTTGATTATCACAGAACATCTCAAACTTGTTTTGTTTGACAACAAGTTCTTTAAGAAATTCCTTCATCCATAACAACTTTTTGCAAGCTTCTGTTGTTGCTATAAATTCTGCTTCTGTAGACGATAACGCAATACACTTTTGTAATTTTGACTAAAAAGACACAACTCCCCCTATAAATGTAATCAGCTATCCTAGTGTAGACTTTCTTGAGTCAACATCGTCAGTTAAATCTGCATTTGTGTATCCAACTAACACAGGTTATGCCTCTCCAAAACATAAGCATATTTTGGATATACCTTGATGATACCTGAGAATCCATTTAACAGTTGCCCAATGTTCCTTTCTAGGATTTGAAAGGAAATGACTCACTACTCCAACCAAGTGAGCAATATCTGGTCGTGTACACACCATGGCATACATCAGCACCCAACTACTGAGGCATATGGTATTCTAACCATTTCTTCCTTCTCCTTATCAGTAGAAGGGCACATACTGGAACTCAATTTAAAGTGATTAGCAAGTGGACAACTAATCTCTTTAGCGTTGTCCATATTGAATCTCTGAAGTACTTTTTCAATGTACTTCTCTTGAGATACCTAAAACTTCCTGGCGCTTCTATCTCTTGTAATTCTCATGCCAAGAATTTGTTTTGCTGATCGTAAGTCTTTTATTGCAAAAGACTTACTCAATTGTACCTTTAGACTGTTGATTCTTGAATTATTTTTTCCAGTGATCAGCATATCACCTACATAGAGTAGAAGGATAACACAATTATCTTCAGAGAATTTATTGATAAACATGCATTGATCTGCAGTAGTTTTTTTGAAGCCTTGCTCTCGTATAACATACTCAAACTTCTTATACCATTATCTTGGTGCCTATTTCAAGCCATATAAGCTTTTCTTCAATCTGTAGACATAATCCTCTTTTCCCTTCACTTTGAAACCCTCTAGTTGTTCTATGTAAATTTCTTCTTCTATATCTCCATGAAGAAAGGCAGTCTTCACATTCATTTGCTCAATTTCCAAATTGAGACTTGCAGCTAGCCCTAACATAGTACAAATGAATGTCATTTTCACAACAGGTGAAAATATCTCGTCAAAGTCAATGCCCTTCTTTTGACTAAAATCTTTGATGACCAATCTCGCTTTAAAGCATGGATGGACTCCATGTTCTTCATGTTTGATTCTAAACACCCATTTATTCTTCAACGCTCATTTACTATTAGGCAACTTCACGAGATCAAATGTTTTATTCTCATGCAAGGATTTCATTTCATCTTGCATGGATTCCATCCATTTTTCCTTGTTTTCATCGTTCGTTGCCTCACTGAAGCTTTCCGGTTCTCCCCTATCAATTAGTGTAACCCACTGATCAACTGGGTACCTAGTAGAAGACTGCACATTTCTACTAGATCTTCTTAAGGGTACTGGAGACTCTCCAGCTATTGGTGGTTGAGTGTGACCACCATCAACATTCTCTTCTTTTGGTTCATCTTCCTAGGGAATACCTTCACCATCTGTATCTTGCGGATAGTCATCATGGACCTTATCTTCAACTTGAGTCGGTACTTCTATTGGAGAACTCAACCTTAAGCTTGTTGAATCATCTGCAGGAGTATAGCCTTCTTTTTCTGCTTTATTTATATCCTTAATAGTTTGATCTTCAATAAAGACAACATCTCAACTCCTAATCAGTTTCTTGTGCACTGGATCATAGAACCTATAGCCAAATTCATCTTGACCATAACCAATAAACACTCACTGCCATGTTTTGACATCAAACTTTTGCCTTTCATCCTTTGGAACATGAACAAAAGCTTTGCACCCAAATACTCATAAAGGTTTGTAAGATGCATTCTTTCCTGACCAAATTTTCTTGAGAACTTCATATTAAAGTGGAGCACACGGTGAGCGATTTAGCACATACACTGCTGTAAGCAGTGCTGCACCCAAAAAAGATTTATCTAGCTTTGAATGAAAGAGTAAACACCTTATTCTTTCTAGCAAAGTTCGATTCATCCTCTCAGCTAAACATTTAACTATGGTGTCTTTGGAGGCATCCTTTGATGTCTAATGCCATACTTTTTGCAATAAGCATAAAATGATCCAATATGCTCTCCGCCATTGTTTGTGCGGACACACTTGATGTTCTTCCCAATTTCTCTCTCAACTGAGGCATGAAATTGTTCGAAGACTTCTAGCACTTGATCCTTGGACTTAATGGTATAAGCTCAGGTTTTTCTCAAATAGTCATCGATGAAGGTCACAAAATATCTGGATCTACCAAGTGACTTTGGTAGTGGACCACACATGTCAGAGTGAATCAGATCTAAAATATTCTCTATTGTGGAATGTGGAGAACTATGGAAGGATACTCTATTCTGTTTCCCAACTATACAATCTTCACATTTCTTCAATGATACCTAATATAAACCAGGTAGAACTTTACTTTCACCAATTTAGACATCCCTTTTCACCAGCATGGCAAAGTCTCTTATGCCATAAACATGCAGTATTTTTATTTTCCATCATATTTATAGATACATCAGAGACTTTTGCTTGAATCACATATAGTTTTGAGAGTTTGTGTCCTTTCGCAATGATAAGGGAGCCTTTGGTAATCTTCCATTTTCCATTTCCAAAACTATTTTTGAAACCTTCATCATCAAGCTTACCTATAGACATTAAATTTAGACACATGTCGGGGATGTGCCTTACATCTTTTAGAAGAAGTTTCATGCCATTATACATTTCCAAACAGACATCTCTCTTGCCAATAACTTTTGACAAGTTTTTATTTCCCATCTTTACAACACCATAGTCTCCGTGTGTGTAAGATGAGAAGATGTTTTTGTGTGGTGTACTATGAATGGTTGCACCACTATCGATTATCGAACTTGTCTCTTGAGTTAATTGACTAACAATCTCACTATCACAACTGATTTGAACTTGTCAACAAGATTTCCTTGTTCATTATCACTATTTGTCTTTCCCTTCTTGTCTCTATTATTTTGTCGGTCAATCTTGAATTTTCGACAAAATTGCTTGATGTGACTTTCTTCTTGTAGTAATGACACTCGATATTTGCATATTTGTTTGACTTTCCTCGACTCCTGTCTCTAGAGCTTGAACACTTCACTTGACTTCTCCCTTTCTTTTTCAGTAATCAGAACTTTTGATTCTGTGAAAAAGGTTGAACCTTAAGATCTACGTCTCATTTCTTCATTTAATATACTGCTCTTAATAGCTTCCATGCTTACTACACCATTTGGTGTAGTATTTGTCAAAGAAACTTTCAAAGTTTCCCATGACTTTGGTAAATAAGCTAAAATCGTAAAAGAAATTATCTCATCATCAAACTTTATGTCCATTGTCGATAGTTGATCCACTATTCCTTCTATATTATTTAGGTGATCAACTACAAAAGTGTTTTCTTGATATTTTACTTCCATCAACTGGGTTAAGTAAAATAATTTATTGTTGTCGGTATTTGAATCATACAACTGCTCCAGCTTGTTTCATAGTGTTCTGGCATGAGTTTCATTACAAATATGATTGTAAACGTTATTATCGACAAAGTGTCGAATATATCCACAAACTTATTCATGGTCAAACACCCACTCAACTTCGGACATTCCTTCCGGTTTGACGATAGAGAACACCGGTAAGTGCATCTTCATAATCCTGAGAAGATCCTTCATTTTGCTTCTCCAGACACAGTAGTTTGAACCGTTCAGGTTGATAATTGTACTTGTCTATACCTCCATTGCCATGAACCTAGACCAAGCTTTGATACTACTTGTTGGGGCTCATACACCGGAGTGAGCAATAAAATTTAGGAGCAATAAATAAATAAAAATAGGTACCAAAAAATTTAACGTGGTTCACCCAAAACTTTTGGGCTACGTCTACAAATCAACACTTCTACTATATTTCTTCTACTACTACAAATAGTACGCTCTCAGAGAAAAATACCAAAAATAATAAAAACACTATTTTTTTAGGAAAAAAAATATTTTTTACTAGGCACACACTTAATTTTTCTTCATAAACTATTTTATTTTATATTGTAGGTATACCTTACAGAAGAAAAATGTTCACTTATCCTCTGTGTCTCTCTCTGTATTTTTCTCTCTTCTAGATGATATTAAAACTAAGGAGCAATTGCTCCTTTTATAGAGATGTTTGCAGGCTCCTTTTTTCAAAGATTGGTGGCCAATACATATCATTTGTTAAAAAGTTGCTTTTAACAACTTTTGACAAGCAAATCAATTCAAGAAATATACACAGTCTTTACTTGAAATCAAATGGGTTGTGCAACAATTGTTGAGAAAATTGCCATATAGGCCCTCCATTTGGAGGGATCCACCCAATAGATATGAGGGTGGAAGGGGACTAGCTTCAGATCCTTGTTCGAAATAATATCCCATTACTTATGTAGCTTTTGAGGAATTATTTTGGGTAGATTCTTGTGAAGGGTTTACTACTCATACACTTGCTGCCATTGCTTGTAACTGCAGGTTCTTTGGATGCACAATAATAACAATTTCAAAAATAAAAATATTCAAAAGGCATAATACAAAACATGTCCTTCAACTTGGCTTCAATTGACTAGTTGTGTAGGCCGTGAGTTTTCCATGTAGAAGGTCAAGTAAGATGTGTGTGTTTACTTATTTAACTCTTTAAATGACATAGATATCAAATGAGGCCAAGTTAAATCTAACACCCCGACTGTGGCATTGATTTTTTTAATAATAATATAAAATCTTGGTCATTGTTTTTTAAGTAATAATATAAAGTCTTGGTCATATCCTTCCCATATTACCTAATCTACATATAAATATGAAGTCTTGGTCGTTTCTTTTTTTAATAATCTAACATTGTTTTTAAGTTCAATTGATAAGTTAAATCAGTAAATAATTTTAGTTCAATTATAGTTAATATATTAGAACTGACAAGATATTAACTTTTGTCGCAATTCGAAATCAGAGTGTGATGACACTCATTAAGTCAAGTCAGCCTAAACCTGAACAATCCAAATATAATAACAAAAGATAAAATAGTCTAACATGATAAATAAGCATAAGGAATCCAAACTACAACCATCCCAGAACTGATATCACATGTACAAGTAACCATCAGTTTTGGTTTAAGATGATGACAATTAACTTAATCAAAATTTAAAGCATATTTTATGCATTTAATTTGATCTTTTCATGGAAACATATCTTATTTCATGAAAATATCAATTAGTTATTGTGTGAATGGTGGCCTTTCAAGTTAGGAGAAGTTGAATAAACAATGTGGCCATGTGAATGCATATGTCAGCTTGCACAATTAACACTTGAATAACAATGATAAATAATAGTACTAAAATTGAGACGTGCGTTGTTGTTTTCCATCTGTCATTCTCTCATTCTTTTTTTTTTTGCATTCATGTCATATTCAATGTGTCACCACCTATAATTTTCTCGTAAACCTTGTTCGACTGATTCAAGATTTGAAGTTTATGAATTCTTATAGAAATGTCAAGTTAACATTAATAATATATACCAAGTTAGCAATTATGGAGTCAATGTTGTATATCAATAGTTTAGGGATAAAATTAATAATTTGTGTCAAATTCAAGGGTGTATTTAAGCTTGGTTCGCTAAGTAGAGGGGTGTTTTTAAGCCTATTAATAGTTTAGGGACGAAACTAATAATTCGTGACAAGTTTAAAAATATTTTTAATACTTCTCTCATATAATTATGATATTATCAATCAATATGAAGTGTCAATCTACCTAATTTGAATAAACAATGTGAAAATGCATATGCAAGCCTGCAGAATTAACAATTGAATAACATGATAAATAATAGTACTAAGTCAATCATCTTGTATTTCAGCCTCTTCATTTAGCAAATAATTCATTTCTCAATCAAAGGGCTTCTATTGCTAAAGGTAACATCATTTTCTTTTTTTTTCTTTTGATTTTTTTGCTATTTTACTAATTAACATTCGAGAAATTTTTCATCAACAGTTTGTTTAAATTTCTTATCAGAATTTCAAAAGGCACTCTTCTATCATGGAAAAAGAGAAAGGGGAAGCAAGCAACTTTGAGGTATGTCATACTATATTTACTTGGATCATATCATGCTATAGTTTAGTTGAATTTATTATCATACAAAAAAGAGAGAGTTTCATTATCAAACTTGTCATAGTTCAGTTGAGTTTCATGAGGATCTTTTCAATGAATATTTGCAAGTATATATATTCATAAATTGGATTGCACAACATTGTTGAATTAAAGAGCACGAGTAACAAATTTTTTAAAACAATATATCCTTTTTAAGTGAGATCAAGATTATTTATGCTAGATACTTTTTTTTAATACACGCTATTAGGTTAAGGCTAATGAATGGTTTGTTAAAGAATAGTTGCAAATGTAAAAGTGAAAGATCGCATCGAATCGGAAAAAGTGGGGGGATGAGTTCGTTTCTGCCATGTTCTTTCTATTTTTTTGTTAGATAAGCAAGTAATTAACAAAATATTTGATAGCAAAAATTTTAATTAATTATTTAAACAAAATAGTCCTAAAACAAAAGTAAATTTTAAACATAAATAAGACACAATATATAAATTGACTCCTTAACTTGGAGTGAAATTTTAAGTGGGAACTCAAACTTTTAAAGTACACAAATAGACACTCCAACTTGCTTGTTTTTTTTTTATCAAGTAGGCAAGTTGTGCAGCAGCCCATGTGCATGAGATGCACTCTCTATAACATAGATTTTATGTTCAATCTCACTATGTCACGTCATAAACTTAAACCACATATTTATATTTTTTAAAAAAAGAAAAAGTCACGTTATCTAACACTATTCCACCTATTTATAGTTAAAAGATAGTAAAAAAAATATTTATGATTGGCAAAAATAAATTTATTTTATGAAAAATTTAAATTTTTTACTCCATCTCGGACCCTCATCCCCTCAGCCTCCCCCCACCCCCACTCCCAGCTCCATAAAAAATTATTTTACAAAAGATTTAAATTTTGTAAATTTAAATTTTTTTACTCCCCCTCGGACCCTCACCCCCCACGCCCCCTCTCCCCCACCCCCACTCTCATACAA
>JAOTQJ010000096.1:2467000-2478566 GCA_025642045.1 Solanum sejunctum
ATTAACTAATATTAAGTTTGTGTCCGTGTGGATGATGACTAGTCAATCTTCTCTTGATGGTTTTTATGTGGGACATTCACTTATGAATATAATCAATTTCATGACATTTAATTCTTGGCATCTAATTTAGTAGAAGTACAATGAGTTGTGAAAATAGCTTTTTTTAAAATAATGAGTAGGGGCGAGATTTGAATTCAGAATCTTTTTTTATAATACTATTAGCAATATATGGATTTTTACAATTTTTTTGATGAAATTCATGATAAATATGTTTATCGACCAAACAATATTTGATATAGATCAGTTCAATACTCTGATGAGAATGTTTGTGGGAAATTCCTAAATTTCTTGTGTGCCTACTAAATACCTAGTTGAAATATGTAATTCGCGATTTAGTCAAAAATTAATACTTTTTTTCTTCATTTTTACTTATTGTGTTTTGCTTCTCGAAAGTAAAATTGTATAGATTTTATTTTTTTATCATATTAATGTATGAGAAGAGATTGTTAAAGAAATAAATTATCTATACAATATTTTTTTATATAGGAAACTCAAAATTTAAAATTTTTAATTATTAATGAAAAGAAAATCTAACTATCCATCCTACAATAAATCATTAATAGTGTTTACACAATTGTTTCAAAATGATTAACCATTAATTCTCTATCATTTTGCTTAATGACATACTAATCTTTTTGTATTATTCTAATTTTGTTGGTTGACTATTCTAATAATTTTCCTATTTATTGTATAATTATTCGACATTCTGTGTGCTTGACTAATCCAACCTCCCCCCGCCCCGCCCCGCAACCCCCAATTTTTTATATTTGTAAAGACTGAGCTTGTGATCTCGATAAGAATTTCAAATTATTAGCATTAGCATTAATTATCATCATTTTTCATAATTGCTTGTTAACAACCCCCGGACCCTCTAGAAATGCTTTACATTTCTAAAGTTTAAATCTGTGTGACCTATGATAATTAAATACTCCATTCATCTCATTACGTCTCTTGATGATTTTAAAGATTGAGCTTGTGATCTCGACAAGGATTAGCATACAGGAGTATTAATTATCATTATTATAATTATATAATGACCAGTGTTAATCACCTACCCACCCACCCCCACCCCCCGGATTCCAAAGTTTTACATTTCTAAAAATTGAATTAGTGATCTCAATAAGGATTTCAAATCATTAGCATGTAGGAGTATTAATTATTATTCATTTTATCAAAAACAATAAAAATAAAAAATCAATAAAGTATCATTATTTTACATAATGACCTGTTAATCAACCCCCCACCCCACTCAAAAATACCCCCTGCCGACCTAGCTACACACGTATAATGTATTAG
Source organism: Solanum sejunctum (assembly GCA_025642045.1). Lineage (NCBI taxonomy): Eukaryota > Viridiplantae > Streptophyta > Magnoliopsida > Solanales > Solanaceae > Solanum > Solanum sejunctum. Next base: position 2,468,357 of record JAOTQJ010000096.1, read on the forward strand.
AGATGTTTACGTTTTTAAAGTTTGAACTTGCGTGATTTCGAATAATATCGCACGTATAATATATTGGAGATGCTTTACATTTCTTTGAACTTGCGTGATTTCGAATAATCAGATATTATTTCATTCATTTCGTCACGTCTCTTGATCAGATATTATTTCATTCATTTCGTCACGTCTCTTGATGATTAATAAACAGTGTTTTGCAGCAGTTATGAAGTGGCAACGTTCTACATGGCTAACACCTATTGGATTTAATTAGAATATTAGATTATTGGTTTTATTATAATTGTGGAAATTTATTATAAAACTTGGGACACACGCATGTTATAGTTTTTGTGTGTCTTAAGTAAAGAATATTCTATAATTGTCATACATATGATTAATTAAAACAGTACGAGGACAGCTGTTGCTCTTATAACATGCACTATATACCTCATCTCGTGTTTTTTCTTTTACACGCTTCTTAAGAAACTCGTCTTCCTTCTTGATTATAGATTTTTCATTTCAGATGTCTATATATTCATACTCAAAATTCAAGTATTTTATATGTTATCTGAGTTCAAACTTGAGTACTTATTTGTGTAGTAAGTCTAAGTGAGGATAAAATCGTAAATAAAAAACCTGCGATTAATAGTTTCTTTGTTCTTATTTATATGATACACTTCGATTTTTGAGAGTCAAATAGTAGTCTAAGTTTAAGTGGGAATTGGAAATGGGATCTTCAAAAATAGTTATTTAGACACTTTTAAAATTTATGTGTCACATCAGCATCGAATGTCCACGAGACACAATGATACGTGTTATAGTGTTTAGTTGCAGTCGGGATAGGGGATCAAGTTGAAGTGTCTAGATGTGCACTCTCAAAGTTTGAATACTTAATTGTTAGTTGATGTCAAATTTAAGTGTCTGATTATACATTATATATTTGCTTTATTGAATTGCATGTAAATAGTCTTCAAGTTCAAGAAAAATTAGTACTAAAAATATAAAATAAAAAAATATTAATTTTGTTTTAAACTTGTAAAATAATAATAAACAACAACATACCCAGTGGAATCCCATAAATAAGGTTTGAGGAGAGTAAAACGTACGAAGACCTTACCACTACCTCATAGAAATAGAGAGGTTATTTCCAGAAGACCCTTATCTAAAAAATATCTAGCCCCAAAAGCAAAAGATACTAGATATGAAAGTATATGATAATATATAAATACAGTAAAATAATAAATATAGACGAACAATAACGACACAAGATATAAAGACACGACCAATCTTACTGACCTACTATATGTATCACAAGGTCAAACATCATTCTACACCTACTAGCCTATTAATTCTCTACTCTAATAAGTGATCTTTACTCTTTTCTATCTAAAGTCATGTCCTCGGTGAAAAGAAGTTGCGTCATATCCTATCTAATGACCTCCCCCAATACTTTTTTGGTCTACCTTTACCCCTTTGTGTAACCCCTAGATCCAACCTCTCGTACCTCCTAATGGGAGCATTGATACTTTTCTCTACACATGCTCAGATCATCACAATTTTAATAATAATAAATAATTTAAGATAATTATTTTTAGAAATCACGATGTGACAAAAAAGTATATGCCATCATCATCACTAATATGTATGTGTCCATCCCCATCTTGATCTTGTCTTTTTGAAAAAATTGCAACACTAACGTATACTTCTATCCCTTTGCCATATCATTTGAGTTTATCATCACATGTTGCTAGCTTTTAGAGCTGTCAATATAGATCGATCTAATTATTAGGTCAGGTTGGCTCATCACAATGATAGACTTTAAAATGCTCAGTCCAACTCAATTTTATGTAGTCATAGATCGACTCGATTCAATCTGATCCAATTCTCATTTTCTAAAATATATATTTTTTAAATATCTAAATATTAATCTAGAAAAAGCTAACATGAATATTTATTAGACAATATTATTTAGTGTTGTTAAGTAGTCTCAATAATCTATAATTGAACTATCCCAATACTCGCTCCGTTCACTTATCATTATTTCACTTATCGAGATCAAATTATATAAACTTTGACTAATATCTTAAGATGTATTTTTTTATCATATTAATATGAAAATAATTACAACTTATAACATTTTTGTATAGTTTTCAACCATCTAAATATTATATTTAGTTACTTCAATTTAGCTTTGAAATTTAATCAAATCGATCTCAAAAGCGAAATAGTGACAAGTAAAAGTGAACCAAGGAAGTAAGACTAATAAATATAAACTATCTGATACTTTTAATTGTTATTAATGTCCAATTTAGTCTAGCTCAAGCCTCGCGAGCTAACGAATTTACTTGGATTGAGCTAAACAAACAACAACAACAGCATTACTCCAATGTCTCAAAGGCTTCCGTCCATTGCGGGGTAAGGGAGGATCAGATATACGCAGTCTGACCCCTATATTTAAAAACATAGCGCGACTGTCTTCGAATGATCCATGATTGAGCTAAAATTATCGTTAAATATATATTAAATTTCTTAAAATAATATATTTTAATTTAAATGATCATAAAATTTAAAAATATAATTTTTTAAAAAAATCTTATCATCTTAAAACATCTACATAAATGGGACATGCCTAAGAGAATCTTGGACACTATGAACAAATTAATTGATAATACCAAAGCTTCTTCATGAAAAAAGTATATAGGAAACAATCTTCTTTAATACAAATATTATATTTTTAGAAAAGTTGCTAATGAAAAAAGCAACTTTTTCTTTTTACATTTTTGTCAAAAAGTATGCAGTACACACCTTTTTTTCCTCCTTTTTTTCTTGAAATAAAGCTGTCCCCCTGGCCCCTAAATCCTAGAAATATTGCACAAGTAATTATACTTTCTCCGTCCGAAATTAAAGTTTTCAAAAATAACTTCTCTATTTTTATAAGATAGTAGTAAGGTATAGTTAATTTTATCCTCCACAGACCCTACTTATGATATTTCACTTGTTTGTTATTTCGTTCGTAACTAAAAGTCTCGAATTTAAGTCTTGAGAATTAAAAAAAATTCTGCTCAAAGCACCATCTTAGATAAAATGAATTGTTCAATGAGCGAATTCAAATTCTTCAAGAGCTAATGTGGTGTCCAACACCAGATGAAAAGTTCAAAATAAATAAGAATTACTCCCTTTAATTTGTCTCAATTTGTTATCATGTTTCGATTTTTGAGAATCAAACGATAAAAATTTAATTAATATTTTAAATATTTTTTTTAATATTTAAAAAAATACAACTTATATTAGTGTTTGCGTAGTTTTTGAATATCTAAATTGATTTAGCCACATATAACCTCAAATATCAACGAAACTGACTCTCAAAAAATAAAATATGATAATTAATTGGAGATAAAATAATAATTATTTAACATTCTTTTATTTTATTCTTATTTTGGAAAGATCACCTAAAAGTGGTTGAAATTTAATTGTATTTTACTAAAAGCAAATGTTAACCTGAGGAAGTCAAATTCAAATCCATACACATCTTTTTCTTTTTCTTTTCTAAATTTTATCCTTTTAATGCCAATTTAGCATATACAATATTGTTTATCTGAATACTCATTCCGTCTCATATTAATTAAATTTTTTATTTTTTTAAAAAATTTAAAATAGTTGAATATTTTAAAATTCAAGATAAATATTTAAAGCTTTTTCTATATTTGCCCTTGCATTAATTGATATTTTATATTTTTTAGGAAATAAATTACATTATATATTTATGATTTTACAAAGGGTAATAGTAGAAAGTATGGTGTAAAATTTGTCTTTAAATATTTTTCTTAATATATGTGTATTTCCTCAATAAATTCAGTTAATATGAGACAAAGGGAGTATTATATTTATATTTTATTGTTCTGATAAAATTTCATTAATTATAAAGAACATAATGAAAAAATATTGATTTCAAGAAAAATTTTATTATTATGGTAAATAATCATTATAGAATATGATTATTATCGAGATGTAATTTGATAGAACATAAAAATAATCAATTTTTTTAAAAAAATAATCTTTATGGTAAAATATTTTTATAGAAAATAATTATTAAAGAGAGAATCTAATCATATGAAGTAGATAAATATTTCTGAGGCCAAAGAGGAGACAGGCAGTAGTTAATTCTGTTAATTGCTTTGGGATAATTTTTTTATTTTTTAATGGTAACCCAAAAGTGAAACAAAGTGATTAAGACATGTTGAAATCGATTTCTAAATGGAATCTTTTGATAAATACATTGTAATTATAATCTTTTAATAAATAAATAAAAGAAAGGGGGTTAGGAAATGACAATTTGATGGACCAAAGAAGAAGCTCGAATTAGGTTTTAGGCCTAACTTACACTCCAAAAGCTAGCTAGAAATTAGGATTGTCTAAGCTTTATAAGCAGTGCACTCATCTCATTAACCACCAATGTGAAATTTTTTATCTCAACACCCCACCTCATGCCCAGTTGCTAACATCTGAGCAATTTTTTGGGGGGCCTAACGTTGGGTCATTAACCACCAATGTGAGATTTTTTGTCTCAACATCCCACTTCACGCTCAGTGCTTAGCATTTTGTGCATGAGCAGGGGGCCCAACATTGGCTGAGATGATCTCTGTTCTAATATCATGATGAATTAGGTTTTTGACCTAACTCACACCCAAAAGCTAGTTCAAAAAGAGAAGCATTGCCTAAATCTTATAAGGAGTTCGCCCATCTCATTAACCACCAATGTGGACTTTTTGTCTCAACAATAACATATGAATTTAAAACAAGAAATTTATATATAGTTATATATAAAGAAATTAAATTTTCATAAAAGAAAAATAAAATAAATAAATAAAAGTAAAATTAGGGTACTCTATTCCCTTCTAATAATTTCCTCCAATTCTTGATCCAATTTTCAATTTTGTCGATCCTTTCGAGTTTCTTATCTAATTAAAGGCTCCACCACATAATAATCAATAAAGTACTATATTCACTTACATAAAATATCTAGTAGTTCATGTACGTTGCAAATGATTAGTGTTTGTGATGCTTTGGCGGACGGCTAAGTGATGAGGATTCATCAAACGCAATCGATAATTTTTGGTCGATGAATTTTTGAAGATGAAGTGTACATGACGCTTTTTTTGAAGATAAAGTGTATATGACGCTTTAGGCTAATCCTATATTAGAATGAGAGAGAAAAGTGAAGAGCTTTATAAGACATAACTCAATTAATTCACATGATATACATGCTATCTCTTTTGAGGCTCGATGTGGCGTAACTCAAAAATTAAATTTGTGTAGGCATAGGTAAGTTAACAATACATGTCATAAATTTATATCATATGAAAAATGGTATCAGAATCTCTACTTCCTCAATTGGATAATGGTACAAATTGACCTCGGTAAAGGCGTTGAGTCCCTAAATAGAGAGCAAGCTGGTGAATGCAGGTCAAGCAAGATTAGAAGGCTTTTAGCGTTTTATTGAAGAGTTAGCTTCTGAAGATGACAGACACATGATATCTTAGACAATTTTCACATCAAAATGCAAAAGAAAAGTGAAGAGCTTTATAAGTTATAAATTTAAATCACATAATGGTACGTACACTTTTGAGGCTTAACGTAAAGTAGTTCCGAAAATAAATTAATACGAGTCTAAATTATTTAAAGTAGACAATATGCATGTGTCATAGACGTAGATCGTGATACTTATGACCTCTTGCTTTGTACATCGAAAAAAAAGTAAAGTGAAAATATTATAAAGAAATTCACATATTCAATGTCAGAATTCATAAATTTTAAATTTTATCTTCGAAAAATTGGAGGGACGGGGTAATTTGAGGATGAAGTTGTGTAAAGTCCCTTCACGTTTATTCCATGAATGTCTCCATATATATAGAATTGGCCATAACTTATGGAAGTGAACAAAATGAAAATAGACACATATGGAAATATGCATGCATGCATGGCCCATAAATTATTGGTTGTTTTGTTTGCAAGAAGATATGATAAAAATACGAAGTTGTCACTCAATCCATCGATAACAAAAACGTTTTTATTTTTCACTCGATATTTAATACTTAATTAAATTCAAATATGTATATTATAATATTTATTTTTACGAGCGAGGCTCTCAATACAACTATTTTCTTCTAAGAAATTAAATTCGAAATCTCTAATTAAGAACAATAGAAAATATCATTTTTATTATTAGTAGAAAGTTTTTTAATATTATTCCTCCAAAAATTCACAATCATTAGTTTTATTTCTTCCAAAATTGTGATAATGACATGTGATGGAGAGAATATCTATACGTCATTCACTCATATATAATTATTATTTATTTTGTGCGTGTTACATCATTTCATTCTTATCAATTATTGAATTAATAAACTTAAAAAACTTGATTAAAAGAAATAATATCATGTTACTTAGTACTACATTACTTTTATTTGAATATCAAAGTTTGGATAGACTCTAAATTTTAAAAATCAAAGAAATACGCACATAATTTTAAATTAAAATGCGCAAACTCCTATGGTATCTCAGAGAACATTCTGTGAATCGAAAGAGAAATTCTACTCATCTATCAGCTCCTTTTCTAAATAAGTGATTCATGAATGTTTAAGTATTTTTATATTTATAATTTTAAATATATCTAGACATTTATATGACTATGAGAGCATGTCTTAATTGAAGAAGTAACACAACAACAACAACATACCCAGTATAATTTCACAAGTGGGGTCTGAGGAGGGTGTAATGTAAGTAGACCTTATCTTACCTCAGAGAAGTAGAGAGACTGTTTCCTTTGAACCCTCATCTCAAAACCCATAAGCAGTGAAGAAGTAACACAATAACAAGAAAAAATTAACTTATATTTGGTGTTTACACCAAATTACGAACAATTTAATTAAGTGATAAAACTAAGAGGAGAAATAATTAGGGTTAATTAATTTAATTATGTTAAAGTGTTGATTAACTAATAATCATTGGATTAGTTTAAAACACTAGGGGCCGTTTGTTTGATAAAACACGATATAGAAAGTCATTTTTTACATTATAATTTATATGTACACCAAATAACTAGAACATGAATTCGTTTCAAGTATTTGAGAAGCTTAATTAATTAGCCTATATATAATACATTGTGTCGTCTAATTAGTCTTGTGATTAGGTTGTCTTGAATAAGAAGATATGTATATAATATAAATTTGTAGAACCTGGAAACAGTCGCGCTATGTCTTTAAACATAGGGGTCAGGCTGCGTACATCCAACTCCCTTTTACCCCGCAATGGGCGGAAGCCTTTGAGGCATTGGGGTAATGTTGTTGTTGTTGTTGTTGTTGTATAAATTTGTAGAACATAATATAATTAAGTAAAATTCTTTTACTTTTTGTTATATCTAGTTTATTCTTCTTATGAGTTTTTGAGACGAGGGTTCCTAGGAAATAGTCTCTCTATTTTTATAAGGCAATGGTAAGGTATGCGTACATTCTATCCTCCCCAGACCCCACTTGTGAAATTTCGCTAAGTATGTTATTGTTGTTGTAATATAATTAAGTAAAGAGTGGATTAAATTAATCAAAGAATCTAATAATTGAGTTATGTTTAACAACATGCATGTGGGATATATACAAAAAATGATTAGTAGGATGTACGTAACAATTAATTGCCATGCAACGTACAAGAGAAAAACAAACACATAAGGACAACAAGAAGAAAAGTAGTATATTGTGTAGATTATTAATTTTTTTGTGTGGTTGGAGGGGGAGAGCGGGGGTGGGTGGTGGTGGTGAAGGGGACACTCATTAAAAAATTATTATTTTTTCATTGAAGTTTTTTCATCAAAAAATATTCAATTGACTCTTTGTCTTGCCCCGGAAGAGTACCCTAGGTGTTGCAGGCACTTAGAAACTATTTTTGGTTCCAAACAAATCACTTGTCTAATCACTCATTCAACTAGCCGGAAGACTCAATAAAATCATAATAAAGTACTGATGCGGACATTTAAATCATCATAAAAAATAGTACTTTTCAAAACTTTTCTTATTATATTAACTCAACGTTTCAATTTTAATAAATAATAATAGTTTTCTTGACTCTGAAAGAAAAATAAACTCTACTCTAACTCTAAGCTTCTATCAACTCAATCATAAGAAGATGCCAAGACAATCCCAAGACTATCTCAAGAAATAAAAAGGATCCTCCAAAGACAAGAAGGTCTCACCATTTCTTTGGAATGAATATATTTTCAATGAATTATCTGCTGATGATCTCTACATCAGTATCTACATCATAAAATATTGTAACGCGGAGTAATGTTAATACGTAAAATGTCTAAAGGTCTAAAGGCCAAATCAGCGGTCTAAAGGTCTAATCGCCGAACCATTCGGTGAACCATCGAATGAGACCTTTAGACACCTAAAATTACAGCTTTTGGAGGTTTTCAAAATCATTGGACGAGCTAATTCAACGATGCACCAAATGCATTCGGTGAGTCACCAAATCGATACCAAGCTCGCCAAATTTTGCAGCTAAGATATGCTTCAGTAAAATAACTATAATTTTTTACCTAGAACTCCAAATTAGAAAAAAAAAAAGCGTTGAAAAGAATACTCAAAGACTTTTAATTTTATAGGTAATGGGTCACCTAACTCTTTGTGTGATGAGAGATATGGACATTTGAAGTTGATCCTTATATGAACTCATACCGAAACTTAGCCGATAGAAATATTTTTGAACTTAGCTTGACTTTAGAGGTCTTTTATGACCTTAAATCACATCTGATACACTTTAAATACATAGAACCAGACCTTAACATGCATTCACAACTTAAAAAGTTATTGGATCACCTAACTTCATAAAATCTCATATCAAGACTCAATCGATAAAGGAGATTTTAACTCAAATTTGTTGCTAAGAAATTTTTGTGACCTTAATTCATCTCAAATCTATTAGCCCCCTAAAGAATTGTCCTTAAGACTTGTATGAAAATTTAGAATCATTCTGTATGATCTCATACACATAAGAAGAACGGTCCGAATCTTAGCTTAGAAATTCTAAGGATATTACATATTTGGTCATTAACTATTTAACCAGTCCATACGTTATCGTTCATTATTTGTTAATCATCAAAATTAAAACTCTAACAATTAAATTTCATACCTCAACTTGGACAAATTAAATGCAAGAAAGACTTTTCTCTTTCAATAATTAATCCATCTTATGACTTTTCAAATGAATAATTGTTCCCATAATGATTTTGTAGAAAAATTATCAATATATTTAGGTTGTATGTTCCATCACAATTTTATGAAGCATCAAACTAATTATTTGAATGAATTAATTTGCAATAATGTGACCTGTATCCCATAAGTTTTTTTTATAAAGAATTTATTTAAGAAAAATAAGTTCATTTGTTAACGTAATTGATCAATTGAACATTAAAAAATCAACAAATATTTTTTCGAAAATATTATTTCTCTTTCGAATGCATCCTTTGTCGTACTAAAATTTTTTATATCTACTTTTTATATAAGGTGTTGCAAAATACAATTAATTCTTTTATAATAATATTGTTTGCTTGTACTCATATTTTTTGACATCTACAACGAAATGTTTTAGTAAAGAGCTAATTAATATTGACAACAAGAAAATCGATTTTAAAGAAAACTTAATAAATTGATATAATTAAATTAATTTTTTAATTATAAAAAATATAACTATAATTTATACTATATCAACAGAATAAAAATCCTTTAAAAATGTTATTTAAACTTTTTATTCTTCATTAAAATACTCTTTTTTGGATAAAAATTTTTTTTTTTACTATTTTTCTTAATTTATTATTTTATTTTTTATTTTTCTATTTCAAGATTCACTTTTGGATTAAAAATTCTTTATATTTAGGATTTACTTTTGATTTAGGACTATTCTATGTAAAAAATTAACTTAAATTTTGATTATTAAATATTTTATTACTAAAAATATGTAATATAACAAATTCAAAATGAAAAAACTTGTTATTAAAATTACATTGAAAATATTAAATTATTCTTTTTATATTTAGAAATATTTGTAGTTTCACAATAGATTAAACTATTGTATCAAACAAATAGTATTTATTTACATAAATATTATATTATTTAGTAATAAATACTATTTATATATAATTTTTAAATTAACGCATCTCATACTTACAAAACACCTA
>JAOTQJ010000096.1:2605158-2615471 GCA_025642045.1 Solanum sejunctum
TTTTAATTTATAATATTTTTAACATAATTTTAAATATATAATTTATTTATAAAAAATAAACTAAAAAGTCTAAATTTGCCATCAAATTAGAAAGTTTGACTTTGTGAAATGATAAATTAAAACTATTTACACCACATAATTAGAGCATTAAACAAAGCACATGTTTAAGTATTTTATGCGTATTCTTCAAAGTCAAATAAGATGCTACCAATAATATTTATAGGTACAATATTATGCTCGTGATTATATTGCCATCTCTTTATTTATAACTGTGCAGACATCACCCTTCATATACCTCATTTATGAAATTACAATGAGTATCTTATTGTTTTATATCTTAGCCAATATTTATACTCAATATTTTTCTATTCAATTTATTTGGTTTGGTTCAGAGTACGAACCTTGACATAACTAATATTCAATGTGAATTTAAATAGACTTCAATGTTTATAAAATAAATTTTACATACTTAATCAAGCTTGGTTAGCCTAGTGGTTAGCTCACTAGGTGACTTAAGCAAGTATCGAGGGTTCGATCCCAGTCTTGTGCATGCTACAATCAATTGGCCAGCGGCAAATCCTTAAATGGAGCTCAGATTGACGGAGAATTAGTCATTGGCCTGTCGAACTGGGTATACCTTGGGAAATCAAGATTTTTATTTTTTACATACTTAGAAACTATATAAAAAGTACTATAAGTTCAATGGTTAATATCAAATTATTTAGAAGACATTTAAACAAATATTGTACTCCCTCCGTTCACTTTAGTTGTCACTATTTCACTTATCGAGGTCAAACTATATGAACTTTGACCAACATTTTAAGTGTTTTTTCATCATTTTTTCAACAACTTATAACATTTTTCGTATAGTTTTTAACCATCTAAATTTTAGATTTCTAATATTAAATCTAGCAGCTACTCCAATTTTGCTTGAAGTTTAGTCAAGTTGACCTCAAAAGGTGAAATAGTGACAAGTAAAAGTGAACATGCGGAGTAATTAAAAAGAAATCCTTGAACTATTAGACAAATAAATTGGAACCAAAGTCAAAATTACTGAATTCGATTAAATAAGTTTGAACAAAAAAAACTAAAATTATTGAATTCTACCGAACTCCGCTACCAACACTATGATTCCCTTGTGACAATCAGACAAACGGTTGAATATTTAAACAGTTCATGGACATCACGTCCTGTCTCACCTCAATTTGTCCTTAAACGTTTGTTGGTGCAACTCACGTTCACTTTTTAAATTTTATTTTATTTGCATTAATTATCAAATCATAAATATGTGGATGAACCAAATATTCACACATATCTTGGCTAAATATTTTTGAATTCATATTTTGAATGATGAAATTTGAAGACTTGTTGATGCAGCCAAGTAGCGAGAAACAGAAAAAAATTCTTCTTGAAGAAGAGGTAATAATTACATTAATACTGTTTAGCTATGTTGCTCGAATTTTTTAAAATATCGTCGTGTATATATATATATATATATACATACTTGTATTTGACATGCGTTTATTGACACTTTTAAATGGTGGTGGTGTCAATAGGTTGAGGAATTGCAAGAAGAATTAGAGGGGCAACTTCAACTTAAAACGGTTTTGCAATATGCATTACAAAGACCAAATGTTGGCTCTTTTCCTTGCCTCTCCACCCTCCCTCGACGGGTACATATCTGCTTCTTTCACTTTCAGAAAATCGTTAATTTTCAATAAAAATTTTTCGATGAGATGAAATTCGTTAGAAATTTGGCTCGTTGATGACATTTATGAGGACTTTTCTATCTAAATCCCTTTACCAACAAGTCAATTTTCGACAAATTCCATCAGAAATTTACATAAAATATTAGAACTTTTATGATAGTGTTTTATGTTTAGTTTGATTTTTTTTGATAAGGAGAGTCAAGCATTATGCTTAAGACCAAATATTGGCTCTTTTCCTTGCCTCTCCACCCTCCTTCGATGGGTACGTAAATATGTACCTTTCGCTTCTTTCACTATCAGAAAGTCGTTAATTTTTAATGAAAATTTTCTGATGAGATAAAATTTGTTAAAAATTTGGCTCGTTGATAACATTTATGATGACTTTTCTATCTAAATCCCCTTACCAACAAGTCAATTTTCGACAAATTCCATCAGAAATTTTCATAAAATATTAGAACTTTTATGATTGTGTTTTTATGTTTAGTTTGATTTTTTTTTTTGATAAGGAGAGTCAAACATTATGCTTAAGACCAAATTGTGTGAATGTTATAGAGTACAACAACAATAACATTACCCCAATGTCTAAAAAACTTCTGCCCATTGCGGGGTAAAGGGGATCAGATGTACGCAGCCTGACTCCTATGCTTAAAAACATAGCGCGACTATTTCCGGATAACCCATGATGAGCATCAAAAGTTGCATTGACTAACTGCTACTTCACATTTGAAAGAAGAGCAGACAGTTTAAAGAGTCATTTTGCTTTATTTCATCATACATCAAAGCCAAAAAATTGTGAATCTTTGGCTCCATCTAAGATTGATGGAAAATGAATGTTATAGAGTATATAATACATATATCGTCTATTTCATTCACTATCAGAAAATTGCTAATTTTTTTATAAAAATTTGACTCATTTATAATGTTACCAATGGTGTTTTCATCTGAGACTCCCTACCAACGAGTCGGTTTCCCACACGGGAATGCCCATAAAAAAAATTAGCGATTTTCTAATAGTATTTCTTCATTAGTTTGAATTTTTTTGGATAGAGAAAGCCAACTTGATACTAAAGAGCAAAGACCAAATTGTGTGAATTAATGACGATACTGGGCATACATATATATATCTTCTATTTTTGTATTATCAAAAAATCGTTAATGTTTTATTAGCGATTTTTTGATAGTGATCTTCTTTACTTTTCAATTTTGGATAGATGGATACTCTAGGAAAACATCAAAAAATAAAATTTTAAAAACCGACTAACCTTGTCAAGCCTTCTCTATGTTTGTTGAAACTTTTTAAACTTTAAAAATTTTAAATTCGTCATTGCAGGTTCAACATCTACTAGAAGAAGTGGTTACGGTGGAGGAAGAGATAGCTTGGCTAGAGAGAAAAGTCGATGTGCTAAAGCTAAGGCTATATAGAGAGAAAGAGTTAGCCGAAAAATGGGAAATGTTGCAACTTAAACAAGTACAACATCAACGACTGATTTCAAAGCAATTACCGCCTCCTCGCCCAATACGTAAAGATGTTGAACTACCTGTGGTCTCGAGGTCAAGTAACTATCACCAACTTAGAAAACAATGTCGAATTCGAAAAGAAAGAAGAGCCTCTGTTGGTGCCTTTATGGACTTCCACACCCCAATTGATCTCACCGGTAAGATAATCAATTCTCGAGAAAGTCATACAGGCTCTGATACCAGTTTGAAAAAATAATTTACTCAAAAATTCATAAATTTCTCTTAATAGCTAGTAGCACCCAAATATATGTTAACGCTATCAACTTTTTTGTTGCGAGATTAAGCAGATGAAATAATTGAGAGTAGTTCCAGAGGTTCAAGAAGTTGGCGCAGGCACCACAACCAGTCTACAGATATACAAATGGAACACGAGACACCAAATAAGCTATCAGAAGAAGTACTCAAATGCTTAATAAGTATATATCTCAAGTTAAACAAGGCATCATTGGAGAGCAAAGGATCGTCTCCTTCTATTGTAAAACAAGCTCCAATTTCCTCCAAGAAATCGAAAAGCAGCTTCATATGTAGCAAAACTTGTACATCGTCATCATCTGTTGATGCTCCAATGTTCGCGTTCAATGATTACGCGTCTAATCTTGATCCTTATGGGATATTGGTTGATATTTATGGAAGCCATAGAGAGATTGGATCATACAAGAATTTCATTCAAATCTCAAGAACTTCTCTCAACACAAGCCATATATCTGAATGTGTTCCTCAGATGGGAAAGTTGAGGTACCTTTTTCGAATTTTACAATAAGCAGAACTGGAATTAGCGATGAACTATGTCACTAATCTATTATTAAATTGCTCTAAGTCACTAAATTGTCGCAACTACATATTTTATTTTATTTTTGATAATCTATAGCTAAATTAGTCGTAAATAATATATTTTTTGATTATTTATAGCTAAATTGTTCGTAGCTAACATATTCTTTTGATAATTTGTTATTAAATTGCTCGTAGTTAACATATTCTCATGTTAATTTGTTGCTAAGTCACTAAATTATTGCTAGCAACTAACATTTTCTTTTTATAATCAATAGCTAAATTATCCACAATTAATATATGTTTTGATAATTTATTGCTAATCCATCACTAAATTGTTCGTAGCTAACGACATATTTTGATAATTTGTTGTTAAATTGCTCGCAGCTAACATATTCTTTTGATAATTTGTCACTAAATTACTGGCAACTAACATATTCTTTGTCATCTATTATTAAATTGCTCTAAGTCACTAAATTGTCGCTACTACATATTTTATTTTATTTTTGATAATCTATAGCTAAATTAGTTGCAAGTAATATATTTTTTGATTATTTGTTGCTAAATTATTCGTAGCTAACATATTCTTCTGATAATTTGTTATTAAATTACTCGTAGTTAACATATTCTCATGTTAATTTGTTGCTAAGTCACTAAATTATTGCTAGCAACTAACATTTTCTTTTGATAATCAATAGCTAAATTATCCACAATTAATATATTTTTTGATAATTTATTGCTAATCCATCACTAAATTGTTCGTAGCTAACAACATCTTTTGATAATTTGTTGTTAAATTGCTCGTAGCTAACATATTTGTCATATTCTTTTGATAATTTGTCACTAAATTACTCGCAACTAACATATTCTTTGTCATCTATTATTAAATTGCTCTAAGTCACTAAATTGTCGCAACTACATTTTTTTTTGATAATCTATAGCTAAATTGGTTGCAAGTAATATGTTTTTTGATTATTTGTTGCTAAATTGTTCGTAGCTAACATATTCTTCCGATAATTTGTTATTAAATTGATCGTAGTTAATATATTCTCTTGTTAATTTGTTGCTAAATTATTGCTCGTAACTAACATATTCTTTTGATAATCTATAGCTAAATTATTCACAATTAATATATTTTTTGATAATTTATTGCTAATCCATCACTAAATTGTTCGTAGCTAACGACATATTTTGATAATTTGTTGTTAAATTGCTCGTAGCTAACATGTTCTTTTGATAATTTGTCATTAAATTACTCGCAACTAGCATATTCTTTGACAATTTATCGCTAAATTGTTTGTAGCTAACATATCGTTCATAATTTGTACCAAATCCATTGCTAAATAGGAATAACGATAAATTTTGTTGTTTAGCTAATGAAATTTGTCCGTTGCTAATTCTTGTATTTTCTAATGATTTTTTTGTAGGACTATGGTGCAAAAATTTAGCAATGTGGATATAACTTGCTTGACATACAAGCAGAAATTGGCATTCTGGATCAATATCTATAATATCTGCATAATGAATGTACTGTAAGACATGTTAAGCCTTTTTTCTATTCAAAAAGAAAATAAAATAGCTAGGAAAAAACGTTGTGTCGATAGAACAAAATAGTCAAGATGTGCACAAATAGACCTGAATACTGATGATACATCTCATTATTAATAAATCCAGGCATTTTTACAACATGGTTTGCCATCTACAGAGGAGGAACAACTGTCTCTTGTGAACAAGGTACACATGTTTATTTCATTACAAAATAACAACAATATTACCCCAATGCCTCAAAGGCTCCTGCCCATTGCGGGTTAAAGGGAGGTCGGATGTACACAACCAGACTCCTATGTTTAAAAACATAGCGCGACTGTTTCCAGATGACCCATGATGACCGTCGAAAGTTGCATTGACTAACTGCTACTTCACAATTGAAAGAAGCGCAGATAGTTTAAAGAGTCATTTTGCTTCATTCCATCATACCCCAAAGCCAAAAAATAGTGAATCTTTGGCTCCTTCCGGGATTGATGGATTGTTTATTTCACTACAAAATGAAAAACTGAAATTAGCTATGAACTTTGTTGCTAAAAATTGCTCGTACCCAACAATTTCTTTTTAAGTTATGATCACATGCTTGCTTTTTTACAGGCCGCGATAAATGTTGGTGGTGTTGTACTTAACGCGTTAGCCATTGAACATTTTATCCTTAGGCATCCAAGGGACGTTGAACATGTGAGTACAATCAGATGATTACTCAATTGATAGTTATTATTTCAGAAAGTCTTTTTTTTTACTATACAACAATAACAGGCTCCTCCCCATTGCGGGGTAAGGGGAGGTCGGATGTGCGCAGCCTGACCCCTATGTTTAAAAACATAGCGCGACTGTTTCTAAATGATCAATGATGAGCGTCGAAAGTTGCATTGGCTAATTGCTACTTCATAATTGAAAGAAGCGCAGGCAGTTTAAAGAGCCATTTTGCTTTATTCCATCATACTCCGAAGCCAAAAAATAGTGAATCTTCGCCTCCATTCGAGATTGATGGAAATTTTTTTTTACTATACATTTTGATCAATTTTTTTCATCACTCTTTGGCTTGATGAATTTAATTTTTGGATTTTGGATTTGAAGGGTTTGAAAGATGATAATGAAAGATTTTTGAGGAATGCTTATGGTCTTGAGTATCCAGAACCTAATGTCACATTTTCACTATGTAGAGGAAGTTGGTCTTCACCTGCAGTAAGTTCTTAAGACTTATGTGATACTTTTTTCTTTTTAAACGATTTTAGATATAATGATATATTTTTATATTTAGTATTAATAACTTGACTTTAAGCTTTTATAACCTTTAGGATGATTTATAGTTACGTAAATATTTTGAAAAAGGGACAAAATGGTCCCATAAGTCCGATAAATATTTCAAAGTAGACTAAAAGTATTAATTTTTGGCAAACTTAAAAGGACCAAAACTGTTCAATACATAGTGAAGTGACTAGTTTGCACCTATTCTTAAACTTAAGGGACTATTTTTATGTTTTTCAAAATATCTACGGCTTATTTAAATCTTAAGTTTCAAAAATCTTTCCATCTTAAATTTTATGTTCAATCAAATCATTTTTCACTGTGAATTCAAGTTGTTATTGTAGCTAAGGATCTACAGAGCAGACGAAGTGACGAACGAGCTAGAGAGAGCAAAAATGGAGTATTTGGAAGCTTCGGTTGGAGTAACAAGCAAGAAGAAGATAATGGTGCCCAAGCTAATGCAATGGCACATGAAAGACTTTGCGGATGATATGGAGTCGCTAGTCGAATGGATGTATAGTCAATTACCTAGCTCCTGCTCTTTAAAAATGTCGATGATGGATTGCCTTGGCGTGGGGGAAAAGAAATCCCTATCGCTTGCTAAGATGATAGAGGTTCAACCTTATTCCTTGGAATTTCGATATTTGCTTCCATTGTGAATAAGCTCAGCCATATATGATACTGATATAGTATTAATATACCGATAAAGTATTACAAAAAATATTTTTTCTACTAATTTAGATTTTAATAAATAAGTGTGTAACTTCAATAATATTCTCTTAATTGTTTTATTTATTAAAAGAAACGCCAAAAATTATATAATATCTATAGGGCATCAATATACTGATGGAGTATCACAAAAAATTAAATTCTAGTCTTATATAATACCGATATGATATCAATATACCAACAGAGTATCATAAAAAAATATATTTTTAATTAATTTAGAGTTTAATAACTTTGTTTAATTGTTTCTTATTTATTTCTAAAAAAGATAGCATAATCCTATATGAGACCAATATGGTATCGATATCTACCGCTAAAGTATTACAGACGATTACGCTCATCTTATTGATATAGTGTGCATATATATATCACAATGATTATTTCACAGAATTATATTATATTCGAACATTTAATAAGTGTATTCACACGTATATAATATTTCTATCGAATTATTTTGATACTAACTATATGCTATGAAAATACGTACAAATTTCTGGAGGTTGTTTTTACGTATTTGTATATTGTATCACGATTTAATATTTCAATGTAAAATCCACGTAGTCAAAGGTCAAAACGTTTAATATACTATCAGAAAACATGCTAAGAAAATTAAAAGACTATTATTATCAAAGTCATGAATCATGACTTAAATAGTTACATAATATTTAACTACTATTTTACAACTATTCAATTTCAAGAATTTTCTTTTTTGTAAATTCTATTAGTCAATGGTCAAAATTCTTGCATGAAAATCAAAACTTGGAAATATTTGAAGTCTTTCTAAGTTCTAACACGTTAATATTTTGATTATAAATATGCAGATAATTTTAATAAGCTTCACCAATCCCAATCCTCATTCATTATATTATAATATTAATACTATCATCAATGAAATCACAAAGTAACATTTTAGGTTGTATGTGTAGTAAAATGATACTACTACTACTACCTTTTTTGCTTATTCTATGCGCTACATCAAATGAAGCTGCTCGAATTCTTTCGCCTCTTCGATGGAATTCACCCGTCCCTTCGTCATCTCCTAGTTTTAATACGAACTTTCCTTCTACTGGCATGTCAATTAGTCAGATATCAGGAAGAAACTTTGCAGGTCATAAAATCACAAATAAATATCTTATGTTGTCATCTCTTCAATGGAAATCACCCGTCCCACCGCCATCTCCCAATCATGGTGGCAACACCCCTTCAACTGACTTAACAAGTCAGATATCAGAAAGGAACTTTGCAGGTCGTAAAACCACAAATAAATATTTTATGTTATCATCTCTTCAATGGAAATCACCCGTCCCACCGCCATCTCCTAATAATGGTGGCAACACCCCTTCGACTGACTTAACAAGACAGATATCAGAAAGGAACTTTGCAGGTCGTAAAAACACAAATAAATATCTTATGTTATCATCTTTTCAACGAAAATCGCCCGTCCCGACGCCATCTCCCAATCATGGTGGCAACACCCCTTCAAATGACTTAACAAGTCAGATATCAGAAAGGAACTTTGCAAGTCGTAAAACCACAAATAAATATCTTATGTTGTCATCTTTTCAACGGAAACCCCCCGTCCCACCGCCATCTCCCAATCATGGTGGCAACACCCCTTCGACTGGCTTAACAAGTCAGATATCAGAAAGAAACTTTGCAGGTCGTAAAACCACAAATAAATATCTTATGTTGTCATCTCTTCAACGGAAACCGCCCGTCCCATCGCCATCTCCCAATCATGGCGGCAATACTCCTTCTACTGCAATGAAAAGTCAGATATCAAAAAGGAACTTTGCAGGTCGTAAAATCACAAATAAATCCTTTGTGTTGTCATCTCCTCAATGGAAACCACCCGTCCCATCGCCATCTCCCAATAATCATAGCAACACTCCTCGACTAGCTTAACAAGTCAGATATCAGAAAGAAACTTTGGAAGTCGTTAAGAGGTTGCTCGTCCTCCTCCAACTGAATATCCACAACCTTATAAGGTCCCATTTGTTAGGACTACTAATTGAAAAAAAATATATACTTAATTGCAACTATATAGAGCAATATTAATTCATTCTTCTGTTATGGAAAATTTGTAAGACTACGTAACTATCTGTACTCTTATTATTGGTTTCTATTTTTGCCTCTTAGGATATGCATGATTGATCCTTGTTTATATTTTTTATTGAGACACAAAGTCCACATTGGTGGTTAATGGGATGGGTGGTCTCCGTTTAGGCAATCCTCCTCCCTTTGAGTTAGCTTTTGCGATGTGAGTTAGATCTAAGACCAACTTTAACATGGTATCAAAGTCCCACATTGGTGGTTAATGAGATAGATTGTCTCCTTATTGAGGTGTGAGTTAGGCCTAAGACCTATTTCAACATTTTTTCCCATACTATAGAGTGATAAAAAAATCTTAATGACAAACCTCTTGTTGAAATATATATATTCAGTAAACTCTTAAGGAAAAAACAATTTTTAAAAAATTCTGAGGTTTTCAATTTTTTTAAAAAAAATTTATAATCATTCAGTGTTCAAAATATATTGATTCAATCAATTAAAACTCATGCACACGTAGAGCCCATTAAGATAAAAGCGCTTCCTAACATTATATTCATCTCAATTACGAAGCTTAATTAGTAATCCTCTTTATTTCGTTATAACCATTTACAACAACAACATTACCTCAATGTCTCAAAGACTCCAGCTCATTGCGAAGTAAGGGGAATCGAATGTACGCAGCCTGACCCCTATGTTTAAAAACATAGCGCGACTGTTTCCGAATGACCCATGATGAGCGTCGAA
>JAOTQJ010000096.1:2637359-2650474 GCA_025642045.1 Solanum sejunctum
AAAGAAAAGAAACAAACACATAAATATACACCATTAACCTGCTAATCTAATTCGCGACCTCCACTTCTGTTTATCTAAGGTAATAATTTGATGCAATAATTTAATCTATTATGAATAGGTAAAGATAAAAAAATTAATTTAATTACTTATAATATAGATATATTAACAGTTTATAAATACCAAAAATATAATTTGGAGTTGAATAATTAAGAAATAATTAATTGATTAAATCTATTTTTTAAAAATAAAAAAAGTAATTTCATATTTCTAACGTAATTTTACTTACTCTTTTTCTTTTTCAATTTGCTATATTACATTTATTAATAAAAAATTTGATAATTAAAATTTTTGTTAATTTCAAAATTTTAAATATCAAAAACATAATAATATTATTTTCTTTTTTCCTTCTTAGTCCAAATAATTATTTATGCAAAATAGTCCTAAATCAAAAGTAAACTCTAAATAAAAAATATTTTAATTTAAAAGTGTATCTTAAAAACTAAAAAATAAAAGATAAAATAATAAATTAAGAAAAATATGAAAAAATAATTTTATCTAAAGGTATTTAAACAAGTACAAAAGGCTCAAACAATATTTATAAGGATTTTCATGTTAATATTATATAGATATAAATAAATAAAGAGACAATAAATAAATTATATTAAATATATTATTATAAAATATTATATTATAAAGAAAAAAATAATTAAATAAAACAAAAGGAATAATTATATTTTGGACCCACTTTGAAATCTGTGAGTCTATGACAGAGACAACAGTTTTAGTTTTGGTCCTTTGTTTTTCTTCCAGGTCTTCATTACAATAATTGACAATTAATACATGACAAAAATATTTGAAAAAAAATAGATTTTTTTATTAAAATATTTCCTGTATTTTAAATTAATTAAATTTTTTTAACTTTTTTCAATGTTTAAAATAGTTGAGTTGTTCAAAATTCAAAAAAAATGTTTGAAACTTTTTTTTTATATTTGTCCTTTCATTTATTGAAGTTTTATATTTTTTAAGAGATAAATTATACTATATATTTATGATTTCACAAAGGACAATAGTGAAAAGTATAATGTAAATTTTATCTTTGAATATTTTTCTTAATATGTGTATATTATATCATAAATTCAATTAACATGAGAAAGAAGGAATAATTTATTAGGTATATTACTGAATGCATTTAATACTTCTGTCAAAAGTTGACATTTTTTGTGTTCATCAAATATTTAATGTTTTTCTATCTTTGATTGAAAATAATATTTTCCTTTTATGTATAAACATTAAAAAATCATCAAATTTAAAATATGCATTAACAAACATTTAAAGATATAAGAAAATAAAATAATTCACACCATAAAAAATAATAGTATTGAGATCCAAAAATAATCTTAAAAAATATTAAAAATTATACTTTTAAATATAAATTATCTTTAATATTCTTTTCTTATTGTAAAATTTAACTGATTAAGTTCAATAAATATATAGCCGAGACTAAAAGTATCACTCCATAACTTTGCAAAATTATACTCCTTTCATTTTATTTTAAATTGAATTTGTGAGACAATGCAGATATATTAAGAAAAATATTCAAAGATAAAATTTAACCATACTTTTCAATATTATTTTTTGTAAAGTAATAAATATGTAGTGTAATTATCTCTTGAAAAACATAAAACTTCATAAATAAAAAAATAAATATGAAAAAAGTTTCAAACATTGATTGTAGACTTTGAAGTTTGAAAAAAAATCTTAAAAATTTAATTAATTTGAGAAAAAAAAAGTAAAAGATTAAAATTATTAAGTATATACCTTTTCTGTTTTTAATCTATTTGTCCTATAAGAGTTATTTTTTTATATATTTGATATATACTTTTATTTTAACTTTGAAAATATAAGATATTAAATTTTTTTATTACTTTTATAACTTTCATATTAAATTAAAATAGAACAAATAATTTTTAAACTTATCCTCCAATATAAAATATCAATTTTTGTCATTATCTCATTAGTACATTCATAAGTCATAATCCAAACAAAAAAAGAAATAAAAAATGAAATAGTCAAAAAAAAGAAAAGAAAGAGAAATCAATTTGAAGATTCTCTCCACCTCAATCTTGAAGTACTCAAATGTAGTACTACCTGACTATTGACTACTGTTGTATGATGTCTCATTAATCTTTTTTCTAAAAATAAAACAATCATCATTCTGGAATAAATATTAAAGATTGCACCTTTATACATTTTTGGACTTGTAATGTTTTTATTTTTTCATAGCTGAGCAAAAAAGTCTCCTCTTTCACACACCCCAAAACCTTTATTTTCGCCTCATCAACCAGCCACCCTCACCCCAACCCCCAAGAAAATCTAGGGTTTGACAACACACTGTAATAGGTGTAAAGATCCAATCTTTATTGTTTTTCCATCTTGGGTATGTTTTATTTTTGTTAATTTCATTCTTGTAAGTGTTAAAGATCCAATGTTTATTGTTTTTCCATCTTGGGTATGTTTTATTTTTTGTTAATTTCATTGTGATAAGTATAACGATCCAATTTTTATTGTTCTTTAGTCTTGCTTAATGCAATTGCTGCTGTTTTATGCTGATTTTCCTATTTGGGGTTGTGTTTTTTTTCTTTAAATGTCATTCTTGATAAATAGTAGCTGGTAGTTTGAGCATGGTTTCTTTGTTGAGTTTGGTTTCTTGAAATTTCAGTTCAAGAACCCCTTTTTTTGTTTTTGTTTGTTTTTAACTTCAAAATGGGTGTCTATTGCTTCTGTTTTCCTTCTTTTTCTTTTTCACATAATTTTCAGGTTGATTGAAGTTCTTGTGTTGTGGAGGCAACTCTTTCTGCCTCTTTTTGGTCATTTCTATCTTTGTACAAATCTTTTTGGTTCTTGAAAAGAAACAGTTCAATTGGTTGGAATGAATTCCTGTTGGTTGTGTTTATTGAGGGGGTAGTGTTTCTATTCCTTTTTGTGTGGTTTGGGTGGAGCTTAATTGAAGCATTGAGTATTCGTATAACCGATCCCAACTTGTTTGAGACTGAGGCGTAGTAATAGTAGTACTTGTTTGTGTTTGTGGAATTTTTGTTGTAGAGGTGAAATGGAGGAAATAGAGGAAGTTAACAAGGCTGCAGTGGAGCATTGTCATAGAGTGATTGATCTTTTATCATCTAGGAAACATGATCAGAATTCGTATACGAATATAGTTAGAGAAACTGGGGAAGCTGTGAATAAGTTCAAGAAAGTTGTCACTCTTTTGAATTCAACTTTAGGTCATGCAAGAGTGAGGAAATCGAACGAATTCAAGACCCCGTTACCTCAGGACATCCTTGCGGAAAACCTGAATAGCAAAAACGATGATCAGGCGAAAGCTCTGAAAGGGTTACTTCCTTTCAACTCTCCTGAAAATCGAGTCCTAGAGGTCGGTACTAATGTGAAATGCAATCTATCTTTAGGAAGCCCTTCTGTTGAGTTAAGTTCAAATAGTAGAAATCCCCTTAATTTGGGCCAACAAACGCCTCTGCCGAGCTATAACTATCTTCAACAGCAGCAGCAACAACGGCGGTTTCTACCTCATCCGCAGCAGCCGCAAATGAAACAGCCTGCGGAGATGCTGTACAGGCAGAGCAATAGTGGCATTAGTCTAAATTTTGATAGGTCGACATGTGCTCCAACCATGTCTTCAACTAGGTCATTTATATCCTCATTGAGTGTGGACGGTAGCGTTGCTAATGGTAGTAACTTTCATTTAATTGGGGCTTCGAACTCTGCGGATCAGAGTTCGTTTCAGAACAAGAGAAAGTGCTCCGAAAGGGGAGGCGAGGGAAGCATGAAATGTGGAAGCAGTGGGAAGTGTCACTGTTCAAAGAAGAGGTTTGTATTTTATCTAATTATCTTGCTTTTATATTTCTTCTCTTTTTATCGCGTAATGTCTTATAGGTGTTTAATTAACTTTGGAAATTGTTTCCATATAGGAAACACAAAGTAAAGAGATCAATCAAAATACCTGCGATAAGCAACAAGCTAGCTGATATTCCTTCTGATGAGTATTCATGGAGAAAGTACGGACAAAAGCCGATCAAAGGTTCTCCCCATCCTAGGTATTATTCGCACCTTCTTCCGTACGCTGCAGCTCAATTACCATGTTTTGCACATCAGAACTTTATGACTGTCATCTTGATCATAGATTTGGAGAGTGAAAAAGTGTATTCCCCAGTATTAATTGTCGTGTTTGATGTATGTGGTTGATGGCGTATGCAAAGTATGAAGTACAGGTTTACAGGAACCAAATAGCTTTTGCCTAGACCTTGTATATGACTATATGTAGTAAGAAATCCACTGAAATAACCATAAATATTTGACTGTGGACCTAGTTATTATCGTATATTATCTTTGAGATTGTTTTAGGAATCCATACCCCTCAAATCCAAAATCCGCATCCAGCTGTGTCGATGTTGTTTGCAAAAGCTACCTCAATCTTTAAGAAGATAAGCTATAAGGAGCTCCGATCAAACATGAAAGCTTATCTCATTCGTGTTTAGGTGGTGAAGTGAGAGGCTCGATTAACGTACTCGCTTGGAGGCTGTATAATGATCAACTTAACGATCTTCCTTTCTTTATTTTTTGTCAACTGAAAAAGAACAGTTTTTATGCTTGACTTGTTGATTCTTCCATTCAACTAACTGCTACTCAATAGTTTCTACATATCGACATCCTGTTATATTATTCGTTGCTTATACTTTCGGGATCTATGGTGTGATAGTGGCTCTATCAAGTCACTTTTATTGATCACAACAACCAATTCTTGCTTCGATTCTAAGCAAGTTTAATGCATATTTTCATGGACTAACGCCTTCCTTGATGTATGCAGGGGATACTATAAATGTAGCAGCATGAGAGGCTGCCCTGCTCGGAAACATGTCGAGAGATGCTTGGAAGACGCTTCAATGCTTATCGTGACATACGAAGGTGAACATAATCATCCCAGGGTGCCGTCACAGTTGGTTAATACCTGAAAAACCATTGGTAAATTTTAACAAAGCTGATCACGATCCTCGTCAGCTTTTTGTGTTCTCTGTTATCGATTGGCTTCCGTTGTTGCTGTGTACATATGGGATTTTGGAGGATAAAACATCAATTCTAGGTGACGAAGAACTATGCCATAGGATTCAAGATTTTCCTGGTTGTAAGAATATTTTTTCAAGTATGAATCCTTTTTGTAATTTAGCCATTATGGTAACTTAGTTTTGTGAAATGCATGCTTTCAGGTTGTAGATTTAGATTTGTTACTATGCTAAGAAAATTTCGGAAATAGTCGCCCTATGTTTAAAAACATAGGGGTCAGGCTGCGCTCATTTGACTCCCCCTTACTCCGCAATAGGCGGGAGTCTTTGAAACATTGGGGTAATGTTATTGCTACGAAAATTTATATTCCTTTAATCTTATCCCCCCATCCCTCCTCCTAGGCGGAATGGGACTTAACCCAACACCTTACCAGTCATCTTGAGGTCTAATTATAGGTTCTCGTGAATTTGATAGCTTTTTCCAAATTTCATCTATCTAACTATATATATATATTAAGAAATCTACTAAATATTTATAAAAATATGGTAAGCGTAGCATCTAGAAAAAAAGAATATGTTGAGTTATTGTCCCCAAAGAATTGCCTTTCTATGTTCACTTTTTGTCTCTTGTATATTTGCTTGTTTTGTGAATAAGAAAGGCAACAACTATGAAAGCAACACTCCCTTGGAATCATTGGTTGGTTCTCTATTGGAATATTTATGAAAGCAACTATCACCTTAGGGAATCTTGGCAATTAATAAGTTTTATAATAGAGCTTCTTTTCATGACTTTGTGCATAGCGAAAGATTTAGTGCATCGAGTTTGCACCTTTTTATATGATCGCATGTATGTATAGTATATCGATCTTGTACAAATAATGTATAACTATGTAGTAGATATATATATATATACACATATACACGGTTTATATGATATTTATACATTGCAACAATTTATCTTTCTCAGCGAGTTGATCTCTTTTTCAGTGCTGATCAACTCAAATTTCCTCTAAACAATCCCAAATTTTAAAAATGAGCTCCAGCCTACTTTTTAATGTATTATCCAATTTCATAATTTACGTTTGCAGCAGGTTGAATTCATATCTACGATTTTTGATAGATATGTTTATATCGCAAACAAATGTTGGATGAGTTATGATTCAACATGTTTATAAGCTCGATATATTTTAACCCGCTTACATGTACATATGATGCATTTAAAAAACAAATTTCAAAATTTTTATTTGGAATTGTATATTATCCCAATTATCAACAAAAATAAAAGAACAAATATAAACTGATACACAAAAACATTTCTCAAAACTCATCTACAGCAGACAGGTCTACAACAGGACTCCATAACTTCTTTATCAATTGAATTAGGCAGTTGGTCTAGTTGGTGAACTATGTGTGCTTTTTCTAAGAAAATATTTTTGAGGAAAACATTTATTTTCATACTAAACATGCCCTAAAAGAAAGTATAAAATAAAAATTTTAGAACACATACTTGTCGAATCAGAGTTGAGAGGAATGAAGCCTGGTCCGAAATCATTCAACATATATATGTAAAAACTTGTTATTCATGTTGTCTTCTAATGAAAGATCTCGAACCAGACAACATTCTCCTCAACAATATTACATGTAACTCTCTCTCTTTCTATGTTAGTATTTGTGAGAAGAGAAAAGATAGAGTGTGTAGTGTACATTACTCTTCTTAGTTTTCTTTAGTTATATACCTCAACAATGAGAATAGATTCTTATTCTAATGTGCTTTTCACACCTAAGGCATGTATAAATCGACAAGTGAGGCTTGCTTTAGTGGTTGAGCATCTTCACTGTCAATCAATATAAAATGAGAGACAAGAATTACGTTGAAGGATAAGTAAAACACTATTAATCCTTTTTGATATGTACAAAAAACTTAATTGTAGCAATAAGTCAACGCTTGCTTACGACTCATAAGTGATGAGATGTTTTGTGTATGTCATCTCATGAATCAATTTTAACTACACATTAGTATAAATTTTTGATTCACTAAATTGGGCGGATTAAAATGAATTGAATCTAATAATTGAACAAATCAAGCTAATAAATAAGTAGATTAATTAATAATCCATCCAAACTTGAACTGGTTGAACGGGTCTTATTTTTATGCTTTGAGAATATGTAAAGCTCATGAGATATAATTCCACTTTAATGGTTGACATGCTTAAAAGTAAATGCTAAGGGAGTTTATTCCCAAGCAAAGGATGTCTTTTGCTTCCCACTTATGTAAAGGATGGATGACACCCACCCACAATATATATATATATATATATATATATATATATTTATTTATTTATTTATATTGCTCGTCTTGATACCTCAAATTCTTATAGAGGACGTGAACTTACAAAAATAGAAGGTTATAGAGCGTAGGAATTAGGGGTAGGAGGTTAACAAGTAGTAGTGCGTTATCGTGCTATTCATCTATATTAGCCGTCATAATATTACTCATGTAGTTTCTTTTCATTTAATTTTTGTTACTATATGTTGTTTCTTATACTTTGATTATCATATTGTTTTGACGTAGTTATTGTTCATAATATTTTGTTATATATTTTCACTTTTATTTTCATTTTAGGCTATTTTTTCTTGAGTCAAAGATCAAGAAAAAGAATGGTTGCTATTATCAGAACCCATAGTAGTATGCCCAAACAAAGTTATAAAATACTTTCTCATTTCAATTTATTTGTCTTACTTTTCTTTTTAATCCATTTGAAAAAAAAATCTTTACTTTTAGCAACTCATTTGTTCAAACTTTTTATTTGACACGCTTAAACCCCAACAATTTCAATATATTTTACTTATTTTTAACTTAAGACCACAAAACTAAAAATAAAAGATTGTTTTTAATTTTTGTGCCTAGTCAAAATCAGACAAATAAATTAAAACAACGAGAATAGTAATTGTTGAAATTACCGATGCGTGTAGTTTGGTTATATTTTTATATAGTATCAATATTTAGTAGTTGTTTGCGTTATATTATCTACTATTGCTTTATTTGCTTTGTATCTTGATATTTTGTAGTTATATTTTTCTTGTAACTTACTTCAAATATCTTCTCTTTTTGAGGTTGAGGATTTGTCAAAATCAACGTCTCTACCTCACAAAGATAAGAGTATGGTTTATGTATGTGCTATCCTCATCAAAACCTCAATTGTAAGACTACACTAATATGTCATCGTCGATTTGTTGCTGAGATTTATTTGATGTTCAATATTCCTTTTGATTTTTTTAAAGTTTAACCCAACATTGATTTTATTCATAATGTTTATAAATTTATTCCATGCTAGAGCCAATACAAACAAGTACAACATGATATCTCAACTCACAAGCAAAAGCAACAAAAGGTATACTTAGCAAGACTACAAACACATCACCCTCCCCATATTCATGGGATCGGTCATACTGAATATGCTATTGTGATTAACAATTCAGCCACAACACATCGTCAAATTCACCCTTTAACTTATCTCCTACTAGCGCGCTCCACTCTGTTTCCCCTGTAGTCATCACAGGCATATCGATGGGGTGCCACGCCGGAGTTCCATTCTCATATCCGTTCCACGTCAATCGTCTTAATCCACTCCCATCTAGCTTCACGACGTATAAGTCCCCATACGGCTGGAACTGGTTGGGCAACGACACCGGTTCTGCTGTCACTCCGCTCACATTCCCTGTAAACAAGAGCCATTTGCTGTCGTTACTAAAGCACACATGGTTCAATCTCTCCTTATTCGCCTCCTCTGATCCCTCCGGCCCTGCCACGTAGATCCTCCGGAGCCCTGATCCATCCGGATGAACGACGTAGATGCTGAAACAATCAGCATTATCAGGATTGTGTCTGTTGGATGAAAATGCAATTAGTTTCCCATCTGGTGACCAACTTGGCATCGTGTCGATCCATTCCCCTTTCGTTAACTGACGAATTTCTCCTCCATCTCCTTCACCTTTCTGTGCATCGATAATGTACAGATTCTTATGCCCCGAACGGCCTGAACGGAATACCACTTCCTTCCCGTCAGGGGAGCAAGATGGGAATGCATTGTTACCCGTCTCTTCCCCTGTTAGAACTTTTATTTCTACCGGGATTTCATCGTTGTCAAAGTTTGATTGGGATGAGTTGAATGAAACGCGAGCGATTTGAACTGTTTTTCGTACTGATTCAAATACAGGTCCGATTGATGTGAATATCACATCGCGTTCAGTTGGAGACCATGAATTGCAGAAACATGTACGATCTTTGATCAATGTCCATTTCTTTGAGCCATCTGATTTGATCATTTCGAGCCCTGCGAATCCCGGGTTGGACGCGATGAATTCACCCGAAGGAGAGGAGGCAGGGAAGACTCCGTTAATCCTCAGCATTTTCAGTCCTTTTTCAGGGGAAATTACAGGGTCCAAGTAAGGAATAGTTGTCTCTCCTGAGCACGATTCGCCTCGGTATCTGTGATAACCGAGGAAAGTCGATTCAGGAGA
Organism: Solanum sejunctum; assembly: GCA_025642045.1. Lineage (NCBI taxonomy): Eukaryota > Viridiplantae > Streptophyta > Magnoliopsida > Solanales > Solanaceae > Solanum > Solanum sejunctum. Next base: position 2,646,953 of record JAOTQJ010000096.1, read on the forward strand.
GAAGAACGGATTGAAATGGTGAGTGGTGGGATTGATCAACTCCGTCACCAGAAAGAACTTATGTGTCTCCACATCGAAGATCTCGATGTGGCGATAGCTCTTTCCGGGTCTTCGGGTTGCAATAGCAATGATCGATTTGGAGGTGTGCGATGCTGCTGGAGTAAAGCAATGCACACCGGGCGGGGTGACTCGAACCAAACTGTTGTCAACACCAACTAAATTGGAAGAATCGTTTAGCAAATCTACTTTAAAAATGCTCCACCAACCATCATCAGCTTGTCGATGAAAATAAATCGTCGAATCACCAGACCAAGTTGGCCAGCCACCGTGTCTGGCCACAACTGTCCTCATTTCGGGTTTGGATTCAGGGAAAACAACAATGTCAGTACTCAGATCACGGAATTCGTCAGTAGGCCAACGACGATCTCCGTAGGATGCAACAGCAATCAAGTTCCCGGACTTTGAAATCGCGGGACTGTAATCAACGCATCCTTCCGGAGTTACTCGCGTTATTTTTTCATCAAAACCATCGATGATGGTGTAGTAAAGAGCGGAGGAGCTCGTGAAAATTCGTTCAGGGTGTTCATGAGATGAGATGTAGTAGAGTCGATTATTCAGAAGAATCGGACGATCGAGGAATAACATATCAAGTGAAGTAGGAATAAGTAGCTTGATCACGCAGGAAGAGGTTCTCAAGTAAATGCGTGGTGCACCTGATCTTTCAGAGACGAAAACCAGACTCTGGTCTTCATCTACGAATTGACCATTGAAATTGACGGATGCACCGTCTGTGAGACAGTGCTCCGTCATTGGAGAATCGAGGAAAGACAATGGAGATTCCAGAGAGAAAATATCGAAACCGTAGTTGGTTCTGCCAACAGTTGAGAAGATAATTGAACCATTTGGGGATTGTGATGAATCCATAATAATATTTTTGTTCATGTGTACTTAGCTAACTCGGAAATGGTAATTTATAGACAAGTATCAGCTGCAATCGTACGAATCATAAATCTGTACTGAATGTGACATTGCGTCTAACGTAAGTGGGGAAGTGTCCACGTTAGGCATGACGTTTGTTTTTTTGTTTTAGGTTGACCTGTGTTTTGCTTGCGCTCCAAAATAAAAACATGTCCAACGTATATATATATATAAGACAAAATTCCAAAAAAAAAAAGAAATCTAATATATATATATAATTTATTGGATCTTGAAAATTACAACAATTTCACAATGGAAAATTACTTATTTATTTCATTTTCTCTCCCTATATTTGCTATACTAACTTACTAAGGAATGTTTTTTACATCCTTTTTTCCATCTTCAAGGCTTCAAAATTAATTTTTCAGTTTCTCAATTTTTTCTGCAAAAATAGAAAGATAATAACATATTAGATAATAAAAACAAGATAACATGTTTATAATCAAGTCAATTATATGATAACTAACATGATAATTTCTATAATAAACATTAATCAACAAATTAAAAACAACAATAATTAATTGTTGAAGTACCTAGTAATTGCACAATTACGATTATTTACAAGGTAATACTCCTTTCCGTCCCATCTTAGTTGTCATATTTTCTGTTTTTAGAGTCAAATTATGTACACTTTGATTAATATTTTACGATATATCTTTTCATCGTATCGATATGAAAAAACTTGTGATCAATAGTTTTATTTTAAATACCAACTTATCATGAACCGACACTACAAGTCATGATGGTTTCTGTTATATTTGTCCATAGGCAAGCCAACCCAATAATCGAGGTAACTGTTTGATACAGATCTGATCAAGCCCCAACAAATGCTAATATCCTTCTCGAGTCTGAAATATCCAATCTAACTAACCTATTAGCTAAGGACTGAATATCCAGAGCCAAAAGGCCTCTCCTTTGTGGATAATTGTGCCAAACTACCGATACTCACTTTCATCTTTAAACTGGCCAATACTACAAAAATTACACATCTTTCAAACAAGCGATCATGCAACCGAACTATCAGCACCAACGCTGCTATATGACAACTAAAATAGGATGAAAGGAGTAACACCTATGATGAACATTATTCCAAAGGCTAAACTACATAGTACACGTAAATATTCTCTAAGAACTCGATGTATATAACTTAAATTCAGTAAAACAATATGCGATAATCATCACATGTTAGAATTACAATAAAGTATCATGTAAAAATTCTTTTAATTTGTATTATCATATATATATACATATATATGTACCTTTGAGCATTTTAGCACTGCATTCAGTATCACACTTCATCTCACAACGAGTGTATCCAAATCCTGAATCCATGCATTCCTTTTGACAATTAGTGTAGCAATCTTTGTATTCATTTGCTGCAGTTTCGAATGCTTCCATAAAATTTTCTCCCTGTTTTTCGTTGTCATCAGCCATGGAGACGTCTACATATGAACAAATCACAATAATGCAAACAAGAAATACTGCAGAAAGTTTCTTTGATGCCTCCATTTTTATAATTTTCGTGTTTTGCTTGTTTTGTTATGTTCTTTTTATGTTTTTTTTTTCTTTGTGTTTCTTATTGGGATGATTTGATTAAGTTGTTGATGACCAATTTTGTAGGAAGTTTCTGGTTGTGTTTGTGCTTGTTTTTCTTCTTTTGCTTGGTAGTGAAGACTTAGTTGGATAAAAAATAGGATTTGATTAGAATATATCATAAAGAATTACACTTTCAAAAGTTTATTTATTTATACAGGACTAAAGGTCCTATATGTCATGGTAAATTGAAATTTTCTTTAGCGACTGTAGGGTATTTTTTTGATTCAAATAAGGAAGAAGTAGAAATTTATAAAATAAGGAAGATCTAAGAGTTTTTTGACGGCTAGAAGTCCTTAATTATTTAATCACTTCTTTCTATATATTTTAAAAGCTAATATTATAAATAATTAAATAATAATTTAAAGAAAAATGGTGAAAAGACAATTTTATTAAAGCAGAATCTCAATGAAGGGCAAAAAATTCAAATAATATTTCCAAGGGCCTTCACATAATATATAGATATATAATCGATAAATAAATAAATAAATTATATTCAAAAAGTGATTTGATAAAATTACTTCTATCACTTACTGCTTCTTCCGAGTCAATAGTGAACCAATAGTAATGTATTGGCCAAAATTATCAGCATCATAACAAGTACACTTAAAACAAAATGATATAGGAATTCTTCATTACCAAGATATTATGGTGGTGCTAAAAGAAGAATGGACTTATAGTTAAAGTTTCGCCCAAACTCCTTTTGATAAAAAATTACTCTTTATATATATATATATATATATATATGATAAAAATAATTTTTTAGTATATATATAATAGATGTCGAACTCCCTTTGACTAGTTTATCTGTCACACCCCACCCCGGGGGTCGTGACTAGTGCCCCATAGGGGCACGCAAACACTTACCAAGCCTAATTCCTTTATAACCTAGCCCGAAATTCTACAAAAATTTCGGCAGAGTTTCCTCTGTTTTATTGACTAACCGCACCT
>JAOTQJ010000096.1:2668194-2684336 GCA_025642045.1 Solanum sejunctum
ATTTCCAATTTTGACTTTGGAAATAAAAGATCTATCTAGATCTTTAAAGAGCTCTTGGTCGCTGGTCATATGATTTGGGCATCCGCTATCAATTAACTAACTTTTAGAGGCTCTTTTGCTGGCAAAACAAGTCGCTACAAACAATTGCTCTTCTTGATATTGATGTACAATTACTTTGGCTTCTTCTTGTTGCAATTGTGACTCGCATACCTTCTCCACATGACCTAGTTGACCACATTGGTTGCGCTTGACATCTAGCCTCTGCCAACATTTCTGTTGAGAGTGATTTGTATTTTTGCAGTGAGGGCAGGGTGATTGATTTCCTCCCTGTTTGTTGTAATTATTACTCAACCTTAGCTTCTTGCTTTTTTCTCTTCCTTTGTTTGACTCGTTCTCTAATTTTGCTTGAAAAGCACTTTCAATAGAATCTTCTTTCCTCATCATTCTCCTTTGTTCCAATGCCTGCAAAGCTTTAACAAGTCTGCCAAAGTAACACTAGACAGATCTTTAGAATTCTCTAAAGAACAAATTGTGGCTTCATATTTTTCAGGAAGTGTAACAAGAATCTTCTGAACAATTCTCTCATCAGTGAAATCTTTACCAAACAATCTCACCTTGTTGGCCAAGTCGAGTAATTGGTCTGCATACTCTTTTATAGTTTCTGATTCTTTCATTCTCTTCATTTCAAACTCCTGAATCAGATTCATCACCTTCATATTCTGCACTCTTTCATTTCCTTGGTATTCCTTTTTTAGATAGTCCCAAATTTCTATAGCAGAATTCATTTGCATGATTCTAGTAAGAATTGAAGGTGATACTGCAGAGAAAAGGAAAGCTTTAGCTTTGGCTTTCCTTGTCTTATTCTTCGTGTGATTTTTTATCTGATTCATTCTTGGATTATCACCAAGAGGAGCAACTTCATAGTCCTCTCCTACTGCTTTCCAGAGATCCAACGCTTCAAGATGAACCTTCATTCTAATTGCCCAAGCTTGATAATTCTCACCATTGAAGATAGGTGGAATTAAGAAACTTGTTTCAGAATTCATTTTCTATAAACTATTTATGATAATAGTTCAAAGAATGATTTTTATGGTTCACTCTCTTGTCACAGGTCTTTTATGGTTCACTCTCTTGTCACAGGTCCCTTAAGATAGCATGTTCTGATACCAATATGTTGGAGAGAAAAACAGATCTGATGAAGAAAGAAAAAACAGCTTTTAGATGTGAAGTTCATACTTTATTAGAATAATGATTGCCTTATAAATACATGAAATAATAACTGAAAAAGCTGAAGAAAAGGAGCTATGATTATCTCTAATAACTAATGCCTAAAAAATAGGAAAAGACTTCTTCAGATTCTGCACAACTTGCAGCTAATTTATTTGAACTTAATCCTACTTTTAAGATGTATCTTGAGATATAACTAATCTCTAGCTTTTGAGGCACTACTTTCAACAACTGCTCAAAATGTTTTGTTATTCTTTCACTTCCATTACTTTTTGGTTGCTGCTTTGGATTGTTTTTTATTTAGCCGAGTGTCTATCAGAAACCTCCTCTTTATCTTTGAGGTAGGGCTAAGGTTTGCTGCATACACTCTGCTCTCTCTAGACCTCACTTTGTGGGACTATACTGGTTATGTTGTTGTTTTTGAGCTCTTCGGTTTTGTCATCCATTTGTCTCAGGCAAAGGGTGTGGAATCTTTCAAGGAATTTTATCAGAAAAAGACGAAACACAGGAAATTGACATGGATATTTTCATTGGGACATTGTAACCTTAACGGGAAGTTTGAGGAGAAAACTATTGAATTGATTCTGGGAACTTATCAGGTGATCGTTTTGTCAAGAATTTGATTGCAATATCCTGGTTCAATAAACATTATGCTGTTGATTAACATCTTTCCTCATTTTCAGGCTGCTGCTTTATTACTGTTTAATGCTTCTGATAAATGGAGCTACTCTGACATCAAGAGTGAGTTAAATTTGGCCGATGATGATTTGGTCAGAGTATTGTCATCCGTGTCATGTGCCAAGTACAAAATTCTTAACAAGGAGCCCAGCAGCAAAACTGTTTCATCAACTGATGAGTTTGAGTTCAACTCCCAGTTCACTGACAAAATGAGGAGGATTCGGGTACAGATATTGTTTAGAACTTTACGCTACTCAACAATGTTGTTTTCTTATAAAGTTGCAGTTGGAATTATATGTTAGGAAAATGACTTGTTTGTACCCTCCAGGTCCCTTTGCCTCCTGTTGACGATAGGAAGAAAATGGTTGAGGAAGTCGGCAAGGAAAGACGTTATGCAATCGATGCCTGTCTGGTGCGTATAATGAAGGCCAAGAAAGTTCTAACTCATCAACAGCTAATTTTGGAATGTGTTGAGAAGTTGAGCAAAATGTTCAAGGTATGCCACAATTTTTTAACCTTTTTTGATGTCTAAAGGTAATAGGTAGTCGCGTGTTATCATACTTCTAGTATTATGATACAGGAAACACCTAGTTTCTTTTTTCACTAATGTGTACTAATATCTGTTACTATACTTGTTTTTCTACATTTTTCTTTTCTTTTTCACTTTCCTGCTTTCTTAGTCGAGGGTCTTTCCAAAACTACTTCTCTACCTTACCAAGGTAGAGGGTAAGGTATGCATACATCCTACCCTCTCCAGACCCCACTTGTGCGATTACGTTGGGTATGTTGTTGTTGTAGCTTGTTTGGTAATGCCCCAAAATCCAAATAGTTTCTATCTCATTCATTTTGAATTCAGCACCTCCACTTTGGACATTTCATTTGCTATTTTTGCCCGAGTTTGATTGTTGAATTGTTACCTATGTAGCCTGATGTCAAAGCAATCAAAAAGAGGATCGAAGATCTTATCACTCGAGACTACTTGGTAAGAGACCTGGAGAACACCAACACATACAAGTACATTGCTTGAGGCACTAATGTCATATCTGGGCTGCTGTTCAACTATACGTCAAAAAGAGTCGTTGTCTCATAAGGCAACGTGTTTGCAGTTTCGCGTTGATGGTCCTATGAATAGGATTTTTTTTTCTTTTTTGCAGTTTTCGATATCACTACAATTCTTAGTAGCATCACTAAGTATTCCCCTTTGAGGATCTTTGTATGTGTCTTATGTCTTTGGTGGTTGCAGCAATGCCAACATTTTTACAATTTTGATTGTTTTCTCTTAGCACTGGACTCTTCCCCCACGCAAACTTGTCTGTCTTTTTATTGTTATTTTTTATCTGAGCAGTAGCAGATTCAGAATTTAGATATAGCGGGGTTCTAAGCAGAAGAGTGGATATGTGAAATATACATCTGATTCAATCTATACTTGTTATTCACTCAATTTCTAGTAATATTATCAAAGTTTAATATCACCAGCTATGTTGCTCGGACTCTTCAAAAGTATCATCGGATACATGTCGAATCTGACACGAGTGCAGCATTGAAAGTAAAGAGTCCACACAACTTAGATAACCAGGAGGCAACTGTCACTGTGGATGAAGTACTCGAAATGATAAATGGTTATGGTTGTGAAAAATGTGAACCAATGGTTACCTTCAAGATCAATTGTGGTTCGAGTAGCAGAGGTCTTGACATTGGTAGGAAAAGGAATTAAGCAGTTTGTGTGATTGGGGGGTGGACTTAAGCACACTCCAAACCCTCGGCTCAAGCAAATGCATATCAAAACAGACCGCAGAAGAAATAATCAAAAGTGAAGAAATCATGACAAAATACTATAACAAACTTCAGCACTTCATTCAATATGCTACATCTTCTGAATATTGAAACAAATTCCTTTATTTTCCCCTTTACAAGTCAAACAATATGGTGTCTAACTATACATGAAGATATTACAAAGACCTCCTTTTTATAAATAGATTGTCTTCTGTACAATTAGAAGAATAACTGCTACTACGCTTCAATCCAAAGCAACTGGTACTGGTACAATTAGTATCGATCCAAAGCAAGTTGAAGTCCGCTTATGAAACTTTACTTCCATGTTGCTCCATTTAAGTCCGTCCGTGCAGAGTCAAAGCCAGAAATATTTGAGTTTATGGATTCTAAATTCTACAAGCAGCAGTATGCTGGTTCTGACCAACCAGTAACTATATCTCCAGCTCTGTCCCTATCGGTCCGCATGCAATATTATTAGAACTTAGCATTATAAGTATCTCCTGCAAGCTGCTTCTGTTGCAGTTCTCAACTCCCTGTAATATGTCATTCAATAAGTGAAAAACAATAGAAAGATCAGAATATGTAGCAAGATAAAGAGGATCATTACGTTAGGGAAGTTGCACATTTGGCTGCTCGGCTAACTATATTTAGAGCCGCAAGCCAATATACTCATTGTATACTAACTATACAAATATTATACATCTGTTTACTACTTTTTTAGGACAGGCAGCTATTTAAGTTAATTTCCTTTCTTTTCTTTTGAAATAAATTCCCACGAAAGAAGAATAGTGGAGTTCTAACCAAATGAAGAGGTGAAACTGCAATTAGCTAAGTAACAATGGGAGATCTCATTATATGACGCCTCTATCTGCAAAAAGTAGAGCTGCAACCAGAACCAAGACATATTAGCAAATATCTCTTTGGTTTGCTCATAGAATTTAGCTGTGGGCAATCGACTTACAGGAAGAAGGTATATTAACTCCTCGTCCTTTAATCAACAATCCATGTGAAGCTTATATATATTGGTTACATTATACTTCTGCACTTTCCTTATAATAAAGTACCAACATCTTTATTTCTCTGTCAAAACCAACAAGTTATCTTGGTTTCTTATGTACCTGTGAAAAGGTAATCTGGTCTAAGAGTTGGACCCGTGAGGAAATTTACGTAACACAGAGGGGGGTGGGGGAAGCGGTCAACTGCTTGCAGATTAGACGAGGCAAAACCAGAAATTAAACAAAGACACAATATGGAAGCTCATCTTACCAAGTCAATAGGACAAGTGATGAGGTACTGAATGATGTGAATTTCTGACTGCCCGACATATGAAGCATCCCACGTTCACACAGGGTACAGATAAGGACTGCTCTCGGGGGGTGTTTTGTTGGCTGCCTACCCTGATGCTTATCAGTGGTTGATTCCTTGCCTCGAACCAGTTCATGTCAAATAGAGCCAACTTTACCGTTACTCCAAGACTCCCTTTGTGCTAAAATATCTTACAAACAGTAAAATTCAGGTATTACTATACAAATGTACAGGAGCATTCAGACGATAAAACTTTGGGAGATGGAATAGCAAAATCGACCCACAATAAGAGATCCTCTTTTTTACTTGCTCAACTGACAGTAATGGACAGCAGGTACAAAACTATGTTCCAAGATGTAACAATTTCAACAACAGCTTGCACTCTAATGGCTAATAGCTTCCATGGCAACCCGCACAAGACGCAATAATCCATCCACATCCTGGAAGTTGAAATCAAGGGCCTTCTTAACGGTTAATGCACCCTCTTTACATTGTGAATCTCCCAGCCCTGGACAAAAAGCTGCAAAAGCAACACGAGATTTCCTGGAAGCCTCCATTGCAAAATTAACTTCCTGTGCCTGCAAAATAATAAAACTATAAGATGTTAGAAAATTGAAACATCCTTGCATAGTCAAACCATCAAAAATTCAGACTCTAGAGCCTGAGGTCTTAATGGATATTTACGGAAAAAGGTTTTGACAAGTAAGCCTTTTGTCATGTCCTGTATCAAAATAAAATGGTAGATAACAATTAAATGGGACAGAAAAACAAAGTTCAATCCTTCAGAAGAGAGATGATGAAGACTAATGAATGCCGGTTCAAACAGCTAATTTTCCCTAACCGTTCTTTAGGCAATTATTCTAGCTGATAACGGTGTCAGTTATCACAAAATATTTCTTTAATTGGGGCGTTGGTTTATCATTAAAATATGTGTACTTACCAAGTTGATTAGCTGTGTGAAGCTAGAACCATTTCTTGCCGAGATAACATGAGTTCCAGCAACTTGAGGAGAACCAACAACTTTTGTCGATGCAGCCTTGTCTACTATTGTTGGATGGTTCAAATTGTCAACATCAGAGATAGAAGAGAAAGGAGACTCACCTATTATGTAATAATGAGTCTGGTAAGAGTAACAGCCAAATACATAAATAAATAAAAATGAGGCAGCCCGGTGCACAAGGCCTCCGCCATGCGTAGGGTCCAGGGAAGGGCCAGACTACAAGAGTCTATTGTATGCAGCCTTACCCTACATTTCTGCAAGAGGCTATTTCCATATCTCAAATCCATGACCTCCTGGTCACACGGAATCAACTTTACCAATTACGTCAATGTTCATCTTCCATAACAGTAATAACCATTAAGAAGAAAAGTCCTACGCAGCTCATCATCATTAGAGAAATATGGTTGTAACACATTCTAACTAGTTTAACTATTTCCACTAATCATATTTATACTAATGCTTTCTTCCCTGATCAATTCCGTTCATCAACAGTGGATATCACTAATTTTGGCATATGCTATACTTCCATGATTAATAGGACAGAAGTGCGAAAACACATTAGCCAATACGTACACATGATGATTATGGAGTAAAAACAAGAAACTTTTTGACATGTTCATTGAGTGAGTAACCATCAAAGAGCAGATTAATAATATCAAAAGTTAAAAGTAGTGGCCTAAAGAAGCACCAACATGTGACATGTAGATTTCCCAGACATCTTATCCAGATTACCTGGAGGAAAAATTTGTAGAGCTGTTTGTAACTCATTTCTGTATCTGTTTGCATCAGACTGTGAAGAATAAACTACTCGCATGTATGCGACCTCCATGCATTTATAGGCTAGTGCAGCAGATGCCATGTCTCTCAATTTCTCATATTCATGACCACAAAACCTATGATCATAAGAGGGACCAATAATCAGCATTACATCCTGTTGACATATCAGATGGTAGGTCAAGTTTTCCATTATCCATAAGTAGCATACATTCCACATGTTCGAAAAGTACTACCCAATGAAATTGCTCTTCTGATTGAGTACAAAAGCACCACAAACCTTGGCCACGCAGATATCTCTTCAAAAAGTGGAAATTGAAAACCAGTAATCATATTCAGAAGAATAGATTAGGTCACAGAGAGCCGAGTATCTATAGGAATAGCCTCTCTACCTCCACGGTGGGGTAAGGTTTGCGTACCTCTCTTTGCAGGATTACACTGAGTATGTTGTGTAGAGTAGGTCACAAAGTTTTTCATAACACATGACATCGGTGAAGGAAATTGCATCCAAAAATTATATGAGCTAATTGAACATAAACTGAAACACACAACTTTGGATTAGATTTTTTCATGGCACTAAATTGTACTGTTATATCTGCAGCTAAAGTTGTTTTGTCAAAAAGAGAAGAATATGCTAATGAGTTCAACACATATAAAGCAGCTGATACAGTACAATCACCAACATATCGACCAATTTTTACAGCTAGTGTGGCTTCAAGAGAATCCAAATCTTTAACCATTCTTAGATCCTTCATAGATGTAAAGAGTGGAAAAACATAGTGTCAAGGAAAATTTCGTAATTTTGAAACTTCAATCTTTAAGTCAAATGAAGACTCAAAAGTATACTCCATCCATTTCAATTTGTCTGTCTAAGAAAGGCATAATACATAAATTGGACCCTAAACTTGGCTTCAAATTTTAACTTTGATAGTGCACAAGTAGGCACTTTAACTAACACTTCAACAAAAAACATGTCAATTTCACTTGTGCAATATGAAGTGTTTTTTTGTTTAAGTGTTGGATAACAAAAGAGCTTACTCGTGCACTACGAAAGTTAAAGGTCAATGTTAAAATTTGAAGACAAGTTTAGGGTCCCCTTTATGTCTCATGCCTTCAGGAAAATAAAGAAGACTTTTGAATCATGTGGTCTTAAACTAAAGATATGCAGAATGTACCAAAATATCCTTCAATCGCGCGGTCTTAAACATGCCATGTGGAAATTAAAATCAAAGGTTTGTCAAAAATGGAAAAACAGACATTCTTTTTTAAATGGACTAGAAAGGAAAACAGCCAAACAAATTGAAATGAAGGGAGTAAAAGAATAGCAACTCAAATGCGTGATCTATTTCAACAGCATACTATTTACTAAGAGAGACATTGCTGAGACACTTCATACGGGGCTAGACTGGGTCTTTTATGGGAGATTTACATGATAGAATCCATTAAGTACTGCTGCAGATGCATCTCAGACCCTAGCACTTAGGCATGTTAGGAATAATACCTACTCTACAATCTTTCCATGCTTGCAACATTATTTGCATGTCACCTTAATGAATGAACCAAATTCAAATTCAGAGGGGAACTCACTGGCAGAGTTTTGCAGTACTGCTATAGATTCTCCTTGACTGGTTCTGTTCACCATGCTTGGAGCTGTCTAATTCTAGCAAGGAGGCACCATGGAGAAACTTTAATGCCGCTTGGAAATAGATACCCGTACTTTCGCTTGATCCATTATTCTGGAACAAATAGCCAAAGTTATGCCAACATGAATAAATAAATGAAACAAATAATACAGTATATCACCATATTTTTCCCCTCCTTTCTTTGGACATAAGGTAAATTCTTTTAACCTTGAGACGATCTGCCAGGTGTTTAAGGTTTGTGGCTTCTTTTATGGCATTTGTAGCAGATTGACTTGATGAATCCTTCCGAACAGGACTGGGAACATCTTGATCCCTGACTTTCTTAGCAGTATTATTAGGTAGTTTTCCATATTGGCTTTTAGCTTTTTTACCCTGTCTTGAAGCATTTGACCTTTCCCTTTCAGAAGCATCGACATTTTCCCTTTCAGATCCAGGAACTGGCTCTTTAAACACAGCTGTCTCATTTTGATCTCTTGTTAAAGGAGACTTGGAAGAGACGTCAATCGGCTCACTTTTGTTCGAAATGACCTTCTTAGATGATCTCTGATCATCGGGATCTGGTAGTGTCGCCTGCCTTTTATCCTGGCGGGACACAACATCCGATCGAACTTCTGCATCATCACGAAGAACAGATCTTGATTGATCATCTCCTTTAACATTTTTTTCCAATAACTTTTCAGAAGGTTTTAATTTATCTGAACCAACAACAGGTTCATCCTGAGACTTGTTTTTACCTGGTGCCCTCTTCTCTTCATCTAATGGCAGTTGATCTGAAGATAAATTCAATATATCAGCATTTTTGGTCTTACGTTGATCAGAATCAGATTTTGGAGGCCAGTTCTTCTCTTTACGCCGTGACGAGGAACCTCTTTTCCTATTTGAGACAGACCCACCATTCTGAAACTGATGTTCATTTTTTCTCTCCTTATCAGAGCCTTGGTCTGAGATTCCAGTCTTGCCAGCATATTGACTAGTTTGACGCAACGGATCTGCATTTACATTGGTATCCTGTTGAGTTGCATATCCAGAAACTGTGGTCTTTGCTTTGATTTCTGTACCTGATTCGTGATGGACATCTTTCTCCTCTAAATCAGCTTCAGATAATAGATCATAACTCTTTCCATTGCAGGCATTATCCTTCTTAACCATACTGGATTCTTTGGAGAACCCATCATTTTCACCATCAGAAGACCTCTTGGGACTAGAACTAAGGCAGGCTGAAGAAGCAGCATGAGAAGGCCGCGAATATAGATCCTTTTTTGAAGAATCTGCAGCTTTTACATTCTGCAAAGACAGAGTACTATCCACATCTTGCCCAGCCTGCTGTTCATTTTTAACTTGACCTGTTCCAGCACTACCGTTGTTTGCACAAGTGTCCTTCCATTCAGATTTGGAGACTCTTGCTATCTTTTCTTTCCTGCAGATGTCATCACATATTTTTTCCTTAGAATCTTGGGGATTAAATGTCAAGGAATTTCGAAGTTCGCTCCCTTTTCTCTTTGTTGAAGAATCATTATTGTCACACTTCCGCTTATGCATTGACACATCTGAAATATGGGCTTCTGGGTTCTTTCCTAAAACCAAATCTTTCTTTGAATCATCCTCTGAGTCCCTTTTTTCACCTTTCTCTCGAATCATCCCCGACACATTATGTGACAAACCACTGCTTGACCTCCATCCAGGTTTTTCAACAACAGGGCAAAAGGTCTGGTTCTCATCATCATGAGCATCATCTCGCTTAATTTTTTTAGAAGATATATCTGATTTCACCTCACTTATGTTCCTCGTATTTGCATCCTTTGTACCTATCAAATATCCCATACAGAAAATAAATAAAATACCAGAATTTCACAATTGCAGCAAGTTCAAAATGAGACTATTAAAGATGAATACCTCCTCCATCTGAGACTTTGTCAAGAGAAATTTTCTTCTCTTTGTTTTTATCTCTCCTCTTCTCAACAACTAAGCTATTTGGAATGCCTGAGTGTTGATGAAAATGTTCACCCAATGAACGAGATGTACCACTTGAGCTTCTACAATTTGGGTTCTCATGGTTCATCATGACGTAGTTGGAAGATTGTGAATCGTCCTGTTTAGTTCCACTTGACGAACCTTTTGATCCATATCTTGTCTTTCCACTGGAATCCATAGATAGTACACTATGATCCCGGATGTCTTGGCTGGCATGCAAAGCATCAAGGGAAGTTGGTCCATTTGAAGCCAATATAGGACAATCCCCAGATGAACAAGGCTTCTCACTTTCTCCAGCACTAACTCTTTCCTTTATCAAGCTGTTATGTTCAACCAAACTTTTATTACTGACAGCATTAGGAACCTTCAGCATTTCTGGTGCATGACTTTCCTGTAAACCAGCTTTATAGGATGAGCATTCTGTTGCACTATCCCTAACGGCTGTTCTAGGACCGGCAATTATTCCGCCAGCATCTTTTGGAAGATCAGCAACAATATGGTTTGGATTAGATAAAAGAGGGAGCTTTAATGCCTCAGAGACAAGTTCTTCACAGGTGACAACATTTAAATCAACCTCCTTTGATTGCACCGTGCTACCATTTTGATTGTCATTGCCATAACCAGTTCCTAAAACATCTTTGTCATGCAATTTCCATTTACGAGCTTCCAAAGCTTTCTTAATTGTACAATGAGTTGGATTTACTAATGCAACAGAAGTTTCTAGGCTTTCCTGGATCATATATTCAGATCCACATTTCCCCCGAACCTTTCCTTTTTCAGTCAAGCAAATCAAATCATCCGAAAGCGGGGATAACAATATCCCATCATGCATTGGATATGAGGTCATTATCTGCCACACCACATAGACGGGGAAAAATGCAGAACCAAGGTCAAATTGGCACAAAAAGGAAGAGAAAGAGAAAAATTTGATGCTTTTAGGAGAGGGGTGAGAGTATTCACCTGAAGTATACTTGTTGGAGATTCATATCGAGAATCCTTAAGGTCATGGGATAAGCCCTCACAGTGTATTGGGCTACCATCGAGTGATGATGACGGAGAGACATCAAGGCCAAGCCCGCTGTAGATTTCAGCTTTCTTTCGGGTTGACAAATTTTGAATACCAACTCTGGTATGCAACTTTGGAGCTTTCTTGTCTGAGATATTTGTTGGCTTCTTGACTAATGCACTTCTTGAACTGGAGTCTTCATCCTGCACAGGTTGCGGAGCTGAATTTGTTTTCCCATTAGCTGCTGGAGCCTTCACTGCAGGTACTATTGTCGATGAATAGGAAAAAGATGCTGGGGGCCTTCCTGATAGAGAAGCAGATGAGGAGGCTGATGAGGGTCGACGACCACCCTGCATAACAGGATGATGCATATTGCTTAGTCAAAGTAGAAAGCAATTATACTTGTTAATAAAACACAGAGAAGGAAATTGAAGTATGTGACTCCCATCTAAAAGCTTAAGCTGTATTAGAAAGAGCACCCTTTTATTTACTTAATTATATTCTCAGCGCGTCCCTCATGTACAGGTTGACTCTTTTTTTCAAGGGCCAAGCATGTGGAAATTCTTTTGATAAGGGGTGGTAGTGAGATTCGATCCCAGGACCTCTATCTCCTTCGATACCATGTTGAAGTGTGTGACCATCTTATTTAAGCTTAAGTTATTATAGAGACCATACTTTTATTTACTTAATTATATTCTCGATAGTAGCTACCTCTGGGCGCACATTGCTCAGTGATATTGATACGCTATTGTTGTGGGCATCTGGTGGAGTCTTTGTACAAGTCCAAGAAGGTGAACGCTGATATGTAGGTAAAAATGAACCGTATCCACCAAATTTTGACCCTGCAACACATACAAATTGATAATCATTAATTCAAGGCACATCATCTCAAATTTCTGATTCTAAGGATATGCCATTGTAATACCCAAGTTCTCAGATGAAACTCCATCCTCAAAATCCTTTTGAAAATGTCCCAAAACATCTTGGAGTTTTTCATCCTTGAAAAGAATAAGAACAGCTATGTGAGAAGCTGGAAAGTGCATAACACAATTGTATGAAACTGGCTGTTGCAACAGCCAGTTTTTTTAACCAGTTTCAACATGACAGCCAGTTGAGAATAACAGTGACAAAGCTAAGATGACACGACAATAAAATGCAGAATGATACTTTTCGGTTCTTGTTAAGGTAAATCAAAAAGTTGATATTAAAAGCATAAACTTGGCAATGACAAAGTTTATAGCTCGATTGAGAGTTAAGAAAAATATTGACAAAGCAAAAAAAATAAAGGCGAAGCAAATAAAAATATAAACTAAAAAAATTATGATTTATTATGGTACAAGCAAGAAGAAGCATAGGCACCCGAGTCTGCTGCTAATGAGCAAAGGATTCATGAAAAGTATCTGAGAAGGACACATCATATTCAGAACTGAGGCAAGGTTTATCATTGATCATAAGTAAGAAGTTGAAGTTCAAATCTTAGTTTAACGTTAGAAAATGTAACATGAACCGACACTTACACTCTGTGTTACTGCTTGAAATCCATCACACAATCCATATGGGTTCAATTCCCACTTCTACACTTGCTTGGTTCCCTATGTTAGGCGGAGCCAGGATTTGAAGATTACAGCTTCGGAATTCTAGTTCTTTTAAGTTAATAGATTCTAAATTAATCATCTGTACATATTCAATAGATTTTTTAAGACAAGTATAGGATTTGGACAAAGCTACAGGATTAAACCGAATCAGCAAGTTACACTCTAGCTCTGCCGCAGCCTATTTAATCTACTACCTCAGCCTAGTTAATCTACTACTACTACTATTACTGCAACAACTACTACGCCTTAATGAATCCTCAATGACCATATTGCTCCACTTAAGCTCATATCAGACAACCATTACACATGTATTAGAAGTTCTGTACATTTTCTACTGACATAAATCCCAATGTAACATTGATTAATGAACATATAATCTTGGACAGTAAATAAGAAAAGGGAAGAAATAGTCATAGAATATATGAAAGTGCAACATCAGGGTCAACAAGCTATACTCTAGCTTCGCTGCAACCTATATATTTTACCACTGCTATTGTGACAACAACTACGCCTTAATGAATCCTCACTGACCAAATAGCTCCATTTAAGCTCATCTCAAACAACTATTACACAAGTATTAGAAGTTCTCTACCAACATATATCCCTATGCAACATTGATTAATAAAAATGTAATCTTGGAAAGTAAATAAGAAAAAAGAAGGGAGAAAGCATACAATATATGAGAGTGCAATATCAGGGTCAACCGTCGAATCATCACAAGCCACTCCTTCTTCAAGCTTAGTCTCCTTCATCTCTGTTTTAACAACAAAATTTTACACTAACCCTTTCTTCCATCCCCACTCCCAACAGAAATCATTCAACAAAAACTGGAAATTTAAGAATTTTGAAATCCTCAATTCCCTTTACCTCAACTACACAAAACTGAAATATTCATTAAATTACAGCATGGAACAACAAAATCCCAGAAGAAAAAAAACCAAAACTTGCTTCAGAACCAAATCAAAATCATAGAAGAACTGGAATCTCAAGAATTTCAAACCCTCAAGCCCCTTTACTTCAACTACAAAAAATAAACTAAATTATTCACCAAATTACAACATGTAACAGCAAATCCCCAGATAAAATAAAACAAAAACTTGCCTCAGAACCAAATCAAAATCATAGAAAAACTGGAATTAAGAATTTCAAACCCTGAAGCCCCTTTACTTCAACTACAAAAAAAACTAAAATATCCACCAAATTACAACATGGAACAACAAATCCCCAGATAATATATTACAAAAACTTGCTTCAGAACCAAATTAAAATCACAAAATGGAATTTCAAGAATACTTTCAAACTCTCAAAGCCACTGACTTCCAACTACAAAAAAGCTAAAATAAAATATATTCACCAAATTACAACATGAAACAACAAAAACCCACAAAAAATAAAACCACAACTTGCTTCAGAACCAAATCAAAACCGTATAAAAGATGGAATTTCAAGAATATTCTCAAACCCCCAAGTCCTTAAATCCAGCTCCAAAATAAAATTAAAAAACAAAATATCCAATATAGCAAAAACCAAGAAAACCCCCCAAAATTTTCTGCTAAACCAATCAAAAACAGCAGAAAAAAACAATCTTTTTGCCACCAAGATGACTTTTTTAAACAAATTCACCCAAAAAAAAACCAAAAAATAAGAAAAAAAATAAAACTTTATTTGAAAAAGCTCAAAGTATTTCAATTTCTAATATATATTGGATCGAATTAGTGCGATCTCAATTTAGCTCAAAAATGATGAGAGAGAGAGAAAAATGAAAGAGAAAGAAGAAAGAAAGAGAGTGAAAAAAGTCTCCTTTTTTACTTCTCCTTTTTTTTTCCCATTTTTTATGGCTAACTGTTTTTTTCTAAATAAAGAAAAAAAAACAGTTTTATTTTCTGAAACTGTAAAATATGTATTTTTGTATTATAAGTTTTTCTTTTAATACTTAAAACTGTAAAAAAGTTGATTATTAACTACCTCTCAACTGTTAGAATTCTTTTCATTTTTCAGTCACTTTCATTGGTTACACCCTCCTTAGATGTTTTGTCCCCGTTTAGTTATAGTTATGATGGTTGATACTGTAATTACGACCTAATAATGATAAAGATAATTTTTAGTAATGATAGTTAATACTGTAATAACGAACAGGAAGTTGAAAGTTGATAGTGATCACGATAGTGGAGTTGGTTGAAGTTTTGTAGTTGATGGTGTTCCGATGGTGGTTGAAGATTGTGTGATGATTGACGATAGTGTTGATTGTAGTTGACGATGATGATGGAGGAAGTGATTGATATTTGCTTATAAAAAACTAAGAATTAATCACAGAGGAGGCGACACTATAATGATAGAGATGGTTAGTGTAAAAGGAGTTAGCAGTAGTGTGATTGATAATGATAATCGTTGTTAGTGATAATAATAATGGTTGATGGTGATAGCTAATAATTATGAATAAGGTGATGGTAAAAATTATTCATATAATATATCTTGATGATATTAAAATTTTGTTCACGATACTTGAACAAATTCAAAATAAATAAGTGTTTTAAATCTTAAAACTAAAAAAAAAGCATAAATACGCATTCATACAATACTAAAAAAATTACTTTTAATATGTTAAAAACCTTAATGACATAATACCTAAATCATTTAGATTAAATTCTCCACCTCATAAATGTTTCAATTCACTTGTTTTGTTTTGCTTAATAATTTTTTTATTTCTTATCTGTCTTTGTTTTATTCGTTAATTAATTCTTTAATGCAATTTCATAATTATAAAAAAAGATGTCTCTTTCAAAATTAAAAAAAAAAAAACGATAACACTGAATATTCTTATGTGATCCTTTATATTCCTCAAGGCCAACATTCATTTAACTTAACCAAAGGAGTTTATTTTATTAAAAAATCATAAATGCTTGAATTGAAATTTAAGGAAAAATACTTTCTCATATTAGATGAAATAGTAAACAACAACATTACCCTAATGTCTCAAAGGTTTCCGCCCATTGCGGGATAAGGGGAGATCGGATGTACACAGCCTGACCCCTATGTTTAAAAACATAGCGCGACTATTTCCGAATGACCCATGATGAGCATCAAAAGTTGCATTGACTAACTGATACTTCACAATTAAAAGAAGCGCGGACAGTTTAAAGAGTCATTTTGTTTTATTCGTTCATACCCAA
>JAOTQJ010000096.1:2686688-2700151 GCA_025642045.1 Solanum sejunctum
CTTGATTACAAATTATGTGAACTTTATATAAACATTTAATATGTATTTTTTCATCATATTTACACAAAAAAATATTTTAACTGATAATACTTATTATATAGTTTGTATATATAAATTTTAACTTATAATATTTAGTTAATCTAATTCAATTTAACTTTAAAAATTGATTAAATTAACTTCCAAGAAGCAAAAATTATTACATAAATTGAGATGAAAGGAGTATCAGAAATCATTATCATAATTTATACAAGTTAAATGTTTTGTTAAAAATTAAAATTTTAAACTCGGATGGAGCCAAAGATTGACTATTTTTTGAGTTTGAAGTATGATGGAATAAAGCAAAATGACTCTTTAAACTGTCTGTACTTCTTTCACTTGTGAAATAACAGTTAGTCAATGCAACTTTCGACGCTCCTCATGAATCATCTGGAAACAGTCGCTTTATGTTTTTAAACATAGGGGTTAGGCTGCATACATCTGACCCTCCCTCACCCTGCAATAAGCAGGAGCCTTTTGAGGCACTGGGATATGTTGATGATGAAAAAATTTTAAACAATAATATATATGAAAGACTAAGACAAAGTAAAAAGTACAAACAAATAATAATATGTATGAAAGATTAATCCAAACTTCATTTACATGATATAATGTAGAAATATAAATATATAGATCTTCATTGGTAAATCAACTAGTACATTATTTTGGAAGTGGATGGACTTTATTGTATACACAAAAACAAATGTAGAATGACAATTATTGCCATTTAACATGACATCCTCTTTCCCCCCTTTTTATCTTTCTTTCTTCTCCATTGATCATGACAACTAAAACGATACGAAAAAATCCTGACCCATAAAGGAGAAGTGTCGGTGGGGGCATTAGGGGGAGTCGCGACTTGAATACCTGATCCATTGGAACCTTAATCTTGAACGGTGAGGAAAGGCCAGACACTTCAGTCTAACAAGAACAGCAACAACAAAATGAGAAAGATGAGGGCGCGTAGGGACCCCCTGCTTAGAAAGAAGGAACGAAGGTTTTAGGCTCGTAAGAGAAAACTTCCTGAGCAAACTCTCTCCGTCATCTTGATGATCCTTCAAACTGTTCCCGAAGCAACTCATACTTTTTAAGCTCGTCCATAGACAACGAGGGAGAGATCTCTCCCAATACCTTCAACAGAGAGAAAAATGATTGTTTAAATAGTAGCATAGGATATACATCCAGCCACAGAGGCAGATGTGATCTGGTTCAACTTAAATCCACACAGAGCGTAATATATACTGAAATTTCAACGGATATCAAATTATGAACCCATAAAAACAAATGCAATGGACTAAACGGTGAGAATGTAAACGTTGAACTCGTGTGTTAATTCTGGATGCCCACCCATGGAGAAACCTCAAAACATTCCATTAGTGGCTGTCTTACCTTTAAAAAGTCCTCGTATTCCACAATAATCGACTCTTCAAGATCACCTGAGCCAGTTGCATCCGAATCTGAAGCTAGTGCCTACAGCACAAACATTAAATTACTCGATATCTTTCAGGAAACAAATATGACGACGATACTGCACAAAAGACTTTACATGTTTAATAAAATATAGATACCAGTGGTCGTTTAGAATTGCCTAATCACTCTTTGTTACGTATTGCACCTTCATTATAAGTATTTGAAAATTAGAAATATTGAATGCAAACAACACCTTGCGCTTCGCAGCATGAAACCAAGCATCAGCACACAGTGCATACATGTCTGCCCCCGTGAAGTTTGGTGGACACCTTTTTGCTATTGAGAGTAGAGATACATCTTCTTTCAATGTAAACTTCCGTGTGAGCGCTTTAAGGACCCTAAATTTATAGAATATTCAAGATATAAATTGGAGAATACGAAGATAAGTACAGGAGAGGGTCAGAATACAAGAGTACCTCTCCCTGTACGAGGCTTCAGAATTAACACCAACATAAAGGAGCTTATCGAAACGCCCTGGCCTCAAAAGGGCAGGATCAATAAGATCTGGCCTGTTGCTAGCTCCAATAATAAACAAGTCCTGGATAGGGAAGGAGCCAAAAAATCAGATCCACAAATAAGATAAGTACCAAATATAACAAAATGCTAGTTGGTTTATTGGTAAGAGCACACCCGTTAAACGTAGGTTTGGCACACATCACAATTTTTAATCCTACTGCAGACAAAAGTAGGTTATTGAAGTGGAGAATGGTAGAGAGGTGGGCCCATACTCCACAAAATTTCGAATAGCGCCCCAGCTAACCCTTGGGTATTTATCGGTTATCAGACAGCGAACAAAGAGCCAATTTTGTGATTGTACTTATTTCATAAAATAAAATTTTCAAAAAGGAGAGCTATTTGTGATTTATTAAATTAGCTAACCTGGGAAGAGTCGTTCAGACCATCAATCTCAGCAAGCATCTATAAACAAACAGACATTTAGTATAACAAGTGGTATATTAGTGAGAAAAAGAAGAAAATACGACA
Source organism: Solanum sejunctum (assembly GCA_025642045.1). Taxonomy (NCBI): domain Eukaryota; kingdom Viridiplantae; phylum Streptophyta; class Magnoliopsida; order Solanales; family Solanaceae; genus Solanum; species Solanum sejunctum. The sequence continues at coordinate 2,689,179 of JAOTQJ010000096.1, forward strand.
AATAACCAATGTATTAGGTACCTGAGAAACCACTCGATCCATTACACCCCCGGAGTCTCCAGAAGCACCCCTGGCAGGAGCAAGTGAGTCAAGTTCATCGAAGAAGATGACACATGGTCGAGCTGATCTGGCCTGCAATGTCACAGAAGAATTGCAAATAAGCAGCATATTTTCTGAAAACATCCTTAAAAAAGCAAAAAATAGATTACCTTCTGAAAAATGTCCCGAACATTTTTCTCTGACTCTCCTATGTACATGTTAATCAACTCAGGCCCTTTCACACTGAGAAAATTCAGGGAGCATTCAGTAGCAACAGCTTTTGCCAGTAAAGTCTGAACATTTCAACAAAATGTTAATAATGATACTGCATAATAAATGTCCGGGAACACAACCGAACAATATGGATGACATGATACCATATAAAGCAACTCATAAACTCACTTTTCCAGTACCAGGAGGGCCATAGAAAAGAACCCCAGATCGCTTGCGCAATCCAGAAGAAAACAAGTCCTTATGCAAAAGAGGCAGCTGCATCACAAACGAAGACAATGGAAGTCACATCATCCGAAAGATAACAGAAATGAAAAGCATATCTTGACACACGTCATCATAACCAAGTCTCAACTTTAAACAAAGGCCTACTCACTTTAGTTTTTACAAGTGTTATGGGGGAGTAGGATAAAGCAATACCTGTACAGTGTCCAAAATTGATTTCTTCACGTCCTCAAGCCCACCAACATCTTCCCATTTGACATTTGGAACCTAAACTAGTGTAAACCATATATATATAAGCATTTTCTCAAGCAGAAGAATTAGACTTTTCAAGACAATATTTGACTGCCTGTATTGCAATCCAATACTACATGAGAAAAGATTTACCAAACCAATTCAAACAATCAACAAACATTAGAATTCAATTGTGAATACCTGAACTTCCACCAAATTTTGTTGCTCCCCAGAACCCCCAACCCAACGCACAGAAAAAAAAGAGAAGGAAAGTTGATGCTTTGCTTTCTTGCAGGAAACATTAAAATGCTGAGTGAGTCCCACCCCAAAAGCAGCACAAAAAGACTAGTTTTGTTTGTGTAATCATTTCTGATTTTTACCTTTGGAGTACCCAATGCTGTTGCATTTCTTTTCTTTGATCGTTCCAGTGATTTCATTACATCATCTTTGCTTAGTGACTTTGCCGAGTCATGTGAGCCATCATTCTCGATCGGCTTCCTCTCATGAGAACCCTCTTTCAGATCTCCATGCACAACCTTCACATCCTGACTACCGTGAATATGGACTAGATTTGCACCAACATCAGCAACTAAAGCTCGCAGATCCCTTGGCATGAATCCTGATGTCTGACCAACCAATTCTTTCACAAGGTCCTCCAAAGAAGTCTGCAACAAAATGATGACAAATGGCGCCCATAGCTTCAGTAATTAGAAAATACAGAAAGGAATAAACGAGAGTCCTTCCGTTCCTCGTCATCTCCCCACCCCACCTCCTATATCTCACCCTTTACACTCCTCAAGTTTCTCAATTTCATGGGCATTCTCACACACAGATTTTCAATGCAATAGGGCTCTTTTGGCCTATAGCTACTACAGTGTACTATAAGACATTAGGACAAGAGTATTGTACATAGTAGTGAATATTAAAATATCACACACTAGAAACGAAACATCAGATTTACCTACATTTGGAAGTAGTTCACTAACATGTTGAAGAGACTGGGAGAGCATTTCCTTCCTTTGTTCTTCACTCAATGGATCCATGCTAATCTCATGACTGAAACAACGCCTAATAGTTGGTGGAAGGCCTTCAGGACTATCAGCAGCAGCAATTAACAGCACGGGGTGCCGATTTACGGGTTGAGCAACCTTTACTTGCTGCATCAACAAAAGAAAATAATAAGCATAAACCCAATTCTTCTCCAGTATATCATGTGAAGCAGCACCTTTCAGAAAGAGGGTGGAAATAGAAGGTAATATTTCTGTCATTGATTTTCTCTCTGTCAAGACGTCCTCTCCACCCACACCCGTACAGAATAGAGGGTCTGATAACGACCACATGCATAATGGACTTGATGAGGAAGAGCATGGGGTAAAATTTCATATTTTTCATAAGGAAAGAACATGGGGTAAGTTATGGTAAAAGAAATTCAAAAAGCTGCAGATGCTGATGAAATTTTGATGCAAGCGGGACTGTTCAGTTAGCAACATTAAAAAATTTTCAGCAGTTAATAAAATTAAGAGGACTTAGCTCCAATGAGCGGACAACCTCAACTCCAGGAAATCTTATGTAGCCGACATGCACATGCTTTGAATTATAACAAAGTGCAGATATTTTGACTCAAATTTCTTACTAAGCATAGATAACAATTGAGTACATGTAGGCCTTGTCCCGGTAACTATTGCATGGATCCATTTTTATCACGTCTTTTGCAACTTCTACACAATTCTGACTAATGACTATGATAATACCTCGGAAACAATTTAAAAATTCCAAGCCTCCCTCTTCTCTTTATATTCCCCCACATATGATGCATGAACCCAAGTAAATTAGAAAAACATAAAAACATTGGAAAAGAGAACAGGAAAGACAAAAAAAAAAAAAATCCAATTGATTATAAGCAAATTCGTCAACATCGTTCAGTATGCTATGAATAACACAGAGACATGAAAATCAAAGGAACTTGGATTTTGTCTTACATCATGAGCAATTGAATTTCCTTCTGAGTAAATTTCTTCATCTTCGGCGATTGGCTCAGTAAATTCCTTTATGACGGATGCAACTTCTATGTTCATACCAACTTGGTCATGTGGTGAACCCTCGTTAGAGGCCAGGTTACGGAAGGCCTCAAAATGGCGAAGAAGTAGAATAGTAGGAGAGTACCTGTAGTGAAATTTGATTTCAAAGAAATAAAAGAACACATTGAAGGCAACCAACTTTTTTGACGTTGAAATACTTGACACTTTGACAGAATGAATTCGAAACAGAGCTGGAACTTCAATTAAGGTTAGTTAAACAGGTGGACCGCACCAACAGAAGGCTCCCGCCTATGTAGGCTCGGGAGAAGGCCAGTGTAGATGGTGTTACCCCTGAACTGAGGTTAGTTTATTACATATTCATTATCGTTGTCGAAATGTTCTAAAAGTGGTTGGTTGGTCAATACAAACCATGTCACAAAAAATAATAAAGAATATTAATTAGGTGTGCTTCATCAATTTTAATTTCTCAGATATTGATGAGGATTCCATTTAGATAGGGCACAAATAAATTATACAATGAGTGTTTACTGGTCAAATAGAAATTGAGTCGGATTTAATTGAGTCTTCGGCTTTAAAATCCTTGTAGGGTCGGTAAATTTACCTTCAGCTTCTCATGTAGAAATGTTTTGACCCAAGTCAGAGAGCAATACGTTTGAATTTTTTACCTTATCAAAGAAAGGCCCAAATAAACTTGAAAAAAGGTGAATGGGGAAGAATCTTATATAAATTGGATCAGAGGAACCATTTAGAGACAATCATATATATGAGAGTCCAAAACAATGAGTCATTACTTAAATGTGAAGATTTTCATATGTAATTATCCTCATGAATCCAGTGATAAATTCCCTATTGCGTGTTCTCAATTACAGGCGGGGACACTGAGACAAGTAGAAACCAAATTAACCGAGAAATGAATAGCATTGTATGAGTTGGAAAATCTTAAGTAAGCCTTACGTAGTCAATCTACCAGGGAACAATTAAAATCAGGTATCTGACATATGACTTCCAATTACAGTCAATAACCTGATGGGACGACGCAGTTAGGTAATATACAATAAATCCTAGGCAATCCAAAATACCTGTGAGCCATGTTGAAGGCTTCAGCAAGAGCAGCGGATGTTTTTCTATCAGAATTTGCAAATATGCTCTGACAATTATATTCCACTACATGAAGGCCTAATTGACGAGCAACAAATTTAACCACAGTTCTCTTCCCACATCCTGCAGGAAATTTTGAATTCACCAATCAACAACAATTACTTCATAAATAGATGAAGCTGAAGATGTTACCTGCATAATTATTTTTGTAAAATACATGTAGGAAAATCTATCAAAGAAAACTACATAATCACATTTCTAATAACTTATACATTATCCACTACAGACATATAAACTGCATTTACTTTTTAAATATCTAAACACTGAACTCCGAACATCATGCTATTTTCTGCAACATCATGTGAAAAGTGATAAAAGAATATACCATAAAGCAGTTAAGAAAGAAAAGAAGATCAAAATGCATCCAGTAAGTAGTATCTTTCCAATTAACCAACAGATGACAAAGTCTAAACATACCGGTCAAGCCATGCAACAGTACAACCACCCGAAATTTTGATGAAAGGGCTGATGGACATAATGGTGGTATAAGTATGGAGGCTAAAGTCTTCACCGTGCTAACTTGTAAAGGCAGGGAACCTTGTGGCCGAGGAATCAAGAAATCTGGAGGAACAGCAGAAGGTACATTCCCTCCAAGTACAAGGGCGGTTCGAGTACGGTTGACTTTTAGAACAGGTTCTTCAGAAGGTTCCATGCCTACAACCTGGGATGCTTACTTGTAAGAATGAGTGTCGAGGCATTTAAGTTACTCATGAACCTATGATATTAAGAAATAAAACTAACACCTTGAAATATATAAGGTCTGAACTATCATTTTGCTTCTTCTGACTGCAAGGAATGCACAGAGCCGATTTGCAGTTCCAATTGATGCATACACTGAAAAGATCACCTCTAGAAAGAAATCTATCTACTCCAAAGTACTTATTCAATTCCATATCGATCAACTCTTGACGATCTTCAGCTTCTATAGATGACTCTTTTTTAACTGAATCAAGAGTCCCACATTCTGGTATCTTCACAAAAGAAGCCCTCAGGTGTGTGGCATATTTTGGCGACTGATCTAAAGGTTCAAGTCCTAGAGTAATGATTGCATTATCTTTTTCACTCACTATGTTATCTGATTTGGCCTCAAATATTGGTGACAAAGCTTCTTTTCCTTGGTGAATCATTGATCTCAAGCATGACAAATGTAAATTAAGGTTAAATGCCAGAATTGGAGATAAATAAGCCACTTCTCCATCTGGTTTAATACAGTGACAATCAGGATAGCTATGTACTGGCAAGAGAAATGTTGACAGGGAAGAATGTGACAGTGATGAGCTGCGCTCAGATAGAACTTTCTCCGAACTGGGAGGATCTAGAACTACCACTTGTCCAATTCTTTGTTGACTTGTATTCACGTTCTTGATGAGTACCTATTGCAATAAAGAGGGTGCACCAAGTCATACAGAATCATGCATCTCTAAATTAGTGAAGCATTAACTAATTAAAACAAGACCAATAAAAGGAGTAAGCCGTTGATGGCAATTTTATCAGCAAGACTATGGTATATGCAAATGCAAATAGTGCTATATTATTCAGAAGTAGGACTCGTCTTACTGAAATTTGTTAGTTAGCGGCAAAAGTAATGCACAGAAGATCACTTATGTGATGAAGTATGAAAGGAAGAAGCAAAATCTACTCTAGCGATCAGCATGCCAACTAACAATCCAATTTCAGATAAGCAAATAAATGAATGTATAATGAACAGTAAATCATTCTCTACACAGTCTCCATCTATGACTTGTAATTTGAGAACAAAATACATCACTTATGGATTTAACCAAAGCCAGCATTGCAGATGAATCAAAAAAGAAAACAAACAAGAAGAAACCAAGAACACCTTTATCAACACTTCATAGAGAAAATGATGACCTTCAGAATACTAGTCTGAAGTGCCCATCTTTAGCATAATACAATGAAGAATAAGGTCAAAAACTTAAATATTTAAATTAAAGTATCACTCTCTAAAGATCAGGTTTTATACACAATTTGACGTCTGGTATTTAGAGTATATGTTTATGTCGTATCCTCATCCATCAACAACAACAATTATTTTTCCAAGTTTAAGTCTTTAGACCAATTCAATATATTATTCGAGTCTCCTCCAGGGACGCAACTAGAATACGAGTTATGGATTCTGCTGAACTCAGTAGTCCCAGTCCAAACCCTGTATTTGTCTTACAACATACATTGATAATATACAGATTATTAATTTAGACTCCAACAACTTAAAATGACTAAAACACGGACCCCATAGAGCTTCAAATTATGGTCTAATCATCTTCTTGTTCCATCAACAAAAATATATTCACATGAGTCGAAACTCATGCCTCAATCTCATCCATCAACAAGAATAAATTTTTACCAAGTTCAAGTCTTTAGACCAATTTGACATATTCTTCGAGCCTCCTCCAGGGACACAACTAGAGTACGAGTTATGGATTCATCTGAACACAACTGTTCTGATCCGAACCCTGTATTTGTCTTACCAAATACATCGAAAATGTACAAGTCAGTACACTATTAATACGTCTTTTTCGATATCTCTTGGACACAGTTACAATACAGATTTGGTCAAGAAATGTACGAATTATTAATTTAGAACCCAATAACTTAAAATGACTAGAATCCCCACTCCCATAAACTTCAACTCTGGCTCTAACTCTGGTCTCATAATCTTCTTATTCCATCAACAAAAACATTCTTTTTCTATAAATTCAACAATGGAGGTGCTCAACCACTTAAGCAAACCTCACTAGTAAGCAAACATATGTCCACAAGTTGATTTAACAAAAACAAAAGAAAAAGAATCAGACCAGAAAAAACTGAGTATAAGCATATCATACCAGTGAACCAGAAGTAATACAAAGTCTTCTAAGCTGAGAAATAGTTAACCCCACCAAAGCAGAATCATCAAAATTCTCAAATTTGGGGTTCGAAATCTTGCTTGAATCTTTTGATACTTGAAGAATTCCAGCTCTCAATTGTACTGTTGACAACAATGAAGTCTGGGTTTTGGTTTCTGAATTCAGGAGTGAATTAAGCAGATTTTTAGTGGAAGAAAGAATTAAAGGCTTCCTTTTTTCCACCATAACTGTACTTCTGCTGGAACCCTAGTTCCAATTTACTGTTAATTTCATATAGGGTTGAAAAAGAAGGCTTTTGTTTTTGGTGGTTGAATTTGTTCCCGCAAACCAAATTGAGCAAATCAAGAAAGGAGAGTTTCTTCGCTGTTTCAAAATTTTGTCGTCAGCATGATATTCGGGTCGGACCTTAGATTTGGGTCGGATTCTTACCAAAATGAGTAATTAGATTTGGACCTTGGATTTGGAAGGGAGGTAATTATTTTTTTATTATTTTTTGACTTTGGGATATGATGAAATAAAACAAAATGACTTTTTAAATTGTCTGCGCTTCTTTCAATTGTGAAGTAGCAGTTAATCAATGTAACTTTCGACGCTCATCATGGGTCATCTGGAAACAGTCGCGCTATGTTTTTAAACATAGGGGTTAGGCCGCGTACATCCGACCCTTCCTTACCCCGCAATGGGCGGGAGCCTTTGAGGCATTGGGATAATGTTCGTTGTTCGTTGTTGTAATTGTTTTTTTATTATCAAGACTTGAATTTAAATTAATGATATATTTCTAAGGAAAAATTATTTGATAATCTCATTTTATGTGATATTTTTTTATTTGGCATGATATTTCAGAAAAAATTATGTCTTTTCAAACTTATGATCTTAAATAATTATTATATATATATATTTGAAATTTATTTTATTAAGGATAAAAAAAATTTAAGTTATTATTTTTAACTATAGTGAAATGATAGTTACATACTGCCACGTTGTTTCTTTTCCTTTACTTATATTTCTTTTGTCATATCTAATTATTTCTGCTTCTAGATTTTGAGCTGAGGGTTTTAGGAAACTGTCTCTCTATTTTTATGTGATAGTGATAAGATCTGCTTATAATCTATCCTCTCCAGACTTCACTTATGAGATTTCACTGAATATATTATTATTATTATTATAATAAAATAATAATATTTTTAAATTAAATAAAAAAATCAATATCATATAAAATGAGACTCTACAATATATTTTGTTCTTACCTATTATGTCAAGTGAAGTCTAACCAATAATTTCTTCCTTGTTGCAGGGAGATTTAACTTATAGGCCCCACAAACTGTATTATGGTACAATTACAAGTGTTCATCTGTAATTGGATCCTTCAAAAGCCTACCCAACTGTCTGTTTTCTCAGGATATCATTGTCTTTTTCACATCATCTTTAATTACTATTTTACCCCCTAAGGTATAACATAATAACAAATTATACCACTCCAGTTTCTTGGGTGTTAACTTATCTTGTTTGGTTAAATTGAACAAAGTTAATTACCAAGGTCAAATAATGAGATAAGTTTTCATGATTTTTTATTTGTTTGGACTTTGGATGTACAAAAAGGAATTGCATAAGAAATTTCTTTTTCCTTGAAATAAGGTGTTGTGAACAAATTACACTGAGATAAAAGTGTTATGAATAAGATTTTTTTATGATTAAATTTCGACAGAACGTTTATTACTGATAATTTTTTTGTAGTGTCACTTTTAGTTTGACCAGATTCTCAAGTTCAAGCTCAAAAAAAAAATATTAAAGATAGTTTTTTCCGTCAACAAATCAAAGTGTAAATTTAGATTAATCAGATCAAGTTAAATTTAATTATCAATCCTAGTCAAATGATCGAAAGCCAGGAGATTTGCCTACTACTCTTAAAAGAGTGTGTAATAGCTCAATGATCAAACGCTCTTGTGCCCTGATAAATGGGGCAAAGTGGTCTACCTAAGTTATGAGATGTATAAATACATCGATAAGAGACACATTCTGTCTTCGATAAAAGCCTCAATGCGATTGATGGTGGACGAAGCAAAAGCAAGAATGTTGGCTTGAGAAATACAAATATTGATGAGAATTCAATGCCCTGAAAACCTAAGAGTTCTTTCACAAGATTCTTCCATAGAGGGTGAATTAGGTATTAAGCAATGATTTAGAGGTTACTAAAATAAAGTGTAACCATAAATTTCATAATAAATGTTCAAATTTTGAATAGTAAATCAAAACAACAATAGGCAAATCACAAATAAAATGTGAATGTGGGAATCAAACTTGACCAACCTGCAGACTGCTACACCACATCAAAGTATTGTCTGTTTTAACATGTTATAGTTTTAAAGCAAGTTCGAAAATGAAAACACAAAATAGTAAGTGTAAGCTTTATTCGTACACACTCTCATGACTGAACTAATTATTCTCTATCGTTTCTATATGCATATAATACAAAATAACATGTGACACATAAAATATATTTTTTCAACGAATATTAACGACTAATTATTCAAAAACCATCATAGCTCTGCCCCTCAACTCAAGAGGTGTTTAAAACCTATAAACTCTTCTAAATGCTAAGTACATATGTAATGACAATTAGTACTAGTAAATGCTAACTACCTAACTAGTAACTATTACTACTAAACAGGTAAAACTTGAATGAACCTATATAGTACATGTCATGCTCATTCAATTAATTGCAAAAAGACAATTTTAGTGTGGGCCTTTTGAATAATTCCATTGCACTTATCACGGATGTTCTATGACGAAACACAACCGTAACTACTACACTGAAGGGCATAACAGTAATTTCATTTTTTTCCAATGAAAACAAGTGTCGGTTGCTTTAAATCAATCGATTAAAATCTCAAACTAAACAGTAAATATACTCGATGAAATTTTCTAAGTGAAATTTAAATTTTATTACTATCTCATAAAAATAAAAAAATTATTTTCAAAAGATCATCAACTCAAATATATCAACAAAAAAAAAATTAATACAAAATAACAATTGAAATAAAAAGTAATAACAATTCTATGAATAAATATAAAAGTAGCAAGACATTGTTTAATAGATCTCCGTGCATGCATGTCTAGCACGTTTAATTAATAAATATAACAAATTAATGCATGGTGAGGACTCATTGAGTAAAGTGTATAAGAATAATATAAAAATAGAATGTACTAATAATGCTTGCATTATTATGTATTATTTAATTTGATGTATTAAAATAAGAGTTATCTCTGTATCCTATCTCCTTTATCACTGAGCAGTCATTTAGGGGCCTTAACTGGTGATTCGGACTGTTTTTCTCTCGACGATGAAGCTTATCCCCCATTATCTCACTAGTCGACCTTTGCCCCCTATTATTTTGAGGTTATATCTAGTATTTAGAGTTTATCTCGAGTTGATACCGCTCTCGCGGCTCGCACCAAAACAGTACTTTACCCCTAAATGTCTAGTCAACTGCTGTGCCTCAACGCATTTCAAGGAAAACCAACTGGCATACATTGTATTAAAAAATTTATTTGCAACAATACACTTCACAATTATGATGAAAATAATGTCAAAAAGATTTTGAGAAATAATGAGATTTTTAACCATGCTAATGCATACATTAAAAGTACCTTTTATACTAATATCGTAGATTTTTAGGTATTAATAATGTACAAATTTATAACTAATGCTCGCAATAATTTTACATAACATGAAGAAGTGTACTAAACAACATATTACTAATATAAAAAATTAATACATGCATGTGCTCTACCAACCCAAACATGGAATTAGTCATGGGACAATCTTCTTTTATAGCTCCCGTTTTCTTTTGAATCTATTTAATAAATTAAAATTCTTGGCCTTTGTTGGAACGAATCAAGTTAATTTATACGAGAGTGAGGAATAAAAACCAACAATCAATTCACTGTTTTTGATGTCCCACAATTCTACTAATTTAGAAAGAAATGAGAAAAACACCACCAAAAAATAACGCTAGGTCTGAAAAACGATAACTCAAAAATCTAAGATACATACAAAAAAGTAAAATTAAGTCAATTTCTTAAAACTTCTTCCACTTTGCAAGAGATTGCTTAATGAATCTCATTGCATGCCTAACACGTTTAATAGAAACAATAATTTATTTAAAATTATTTTAATCAACTG
>JAOTQJ010000096.1:2704836-2715104 GCA_025642045.1 Solanum sejunctum
GAATCTCATTGCATGCCTAACACGTTTAATAGAAACAATAATTTATTTAAAATTATTTTAATCAACTGTATTTATGATGTGAGTAATACACCTCACATAAAAGTAGTGCAAGGGAATTTATGATATAGATAATTAGTTATCGACTCATTCAAATTTAATAGCTTAAACTCGTAATCAAAATATTATTAAACAATTAACTAAGAACTTTTTAAATTAAATAATAGACGAAATGTACGTGTTTTGCAGGTGTTTTTGAGCTATGTAAAATGTTAAAATGCAGCAAAAAATTATGCCTTCAGAAGACAAAAATGGTTGGGCAGTAAGGATACGCATATAAAAATATAATACAACAACAACATACCCAGTAAAATCTCATAAGTGGGGTCTGAGGAGGGTAGAATGTACGTAGACCTTACCACTACTATAGAGGTAAAGAGGCTGTTTCCTGGGAATTCTCATCTCAAAACCCGTAAGCAGAAATAACTAGATATGACAGAAAGAAAGGAAAGAAACAGAAAAAACAACTAATAAGATAAAACTAATACATAATACACAGATAACGTGAACACATGATAAAAGGAAAGAAACAAACACCTAAATATACCATCAACCTGCTATTCTAATTCGCGGCCTCCACTTCTTTCTATCTAAGATCATGTCCTCAGTGAAATCAAGTTATATACATGTTTTTTTTAAAATACAAGAATTAACAAATATGATATTTTTTTGAACAAATAAATCCAAATAAATCATGTAGAATTCCCAAAAAAGAAAATCTTCCTCATTCTAAAATATAGTTGGTACACTTAAAGAATATATCAAAAAAAAAAAAAACGTTGTGCTTAATTTTAACTTAAGACATCAAAGATTATTTTAATTACTTTCTTAAGACCTTTTCCACATTACAATTGCATGCATAACACGTTTAATAAAACAACAACATTATTGTTAATTATTCTCAAAAACAATATTTTTATAATAATATGTAAGTCAAACATATCACATAAAAGCATAAATATATACAACAACAATAACATTACCCAAATGCCTCAAAGGCTCCCGCCCATTGCAGGGTAAGGGGGAGGTCGGATGTACGTAGTCTGACCCTTATGTTTAAAAATATAGCGCGACTGTTTTCATATGACCCATGATGAGCGTCGAAAGTTGCATTAACTAACTGCTGCTTCACAATTGAAAGAAGCGCAAACAGTTTAAAAAATCATTTTGCTTTATTCCATCATACTCCAAAGCCAAAAAATAATGAATCTTTGGCTCCATCCGAGATTGGTGGAAAGAAAAGCATAAATATATATATATGAAAAATTATACTTCTTTATATAACTCACTTTCTTTTTTAGTTATTTTTCTAAAATGACATATTTTTATATATTTGGTCTATTTATATCATTATTGGAGTGTTGATAGCCGGACAAATATCTATCATTTATTTTAGACCATAATTTTCAAAAAATTTATTTTTTTCCTTAAATTCTATGTCAACTTAAACTAACTTATATAAAACAGGACGAAGAAAATATATGAACCCATTCAAATTTAATACCTTTAACTCGAATTTTATACTTCATTAATCTATCTTTACTTGTTCATTATACTATTTTGACATGTCTAACAATACTTGTTTAGTTTATGAATTCAAAAGATAATTTTACACTTAGTTCTTAATTTACTCTTATCATTAATTATAGTCATTTTTATTATATTTTTCTAAGACATTGTATTTATTATATTCAGAAGATGATTTGATAAAATTAACCATATTATTTACTCCATCTATTTCAAATTAAGTGATTTTTTAGAGAATTTTTGAGTTTTCAAAATAAGTGAATTGTTCACTTTTTAACCGATATGTTAGAATTTTTTTTTAATTTTGCCCTTCATTAATTGAGTTTCTAAAATTGATTTTCAAGATTTATTTTCTTGAAAATTTCTTACTCTATTAAATGAGAATTTGAAGTTAGAAAATGATAAAAATGGAAAAAACATGATTAATTTTTTTTCTTTTTCTTAATATATGTAATATAACCCAACAATTTACTAAATTTGAAATAAAGAAAGAGTATTATTTTTTTAATTTTATATCAGATGAACATGAAATAAGTAAAAACGGACGAAGTGAATATCTATATTTGTATTGGAAATAAAAAGTGTATTTATATTATATATTTGAAAAAGAAAAAGAAAACAATGGTTAAAGTGAAGTGAAAGAAAGAAATCACGATCTAATAAGGTGGATAAAACTACTCTTTCTTTAAATAAAAATCTCAAAATTGAATTTTAAATATGAAAAAATCTTGATAGAAAATATTTTGTCAAAAGAAATTTTACTTGATGTAAATTTAAAATAGTTAAATATAAATATCGAACACCAAATGAAAAATTATAAAAAGGAGGGAAGAAAAGAAGGTTATAGTGAAAAAAATTATAATGTAGTATAGTGAATGAAACTATTTCTTCTTTAAATACGTCTCAAGTTCAAATACAAAAAATACTTTTCCCAATAATATTCTACTCGATACAAATTTAAAAAAATTGACTATCAATATGATTATCAGACATCGAATGAAAATCCAAAAAAGGAAGAAAAATATAAAAGCAAAATACTGTCAAAGAAACAAAATAGCTTCACTTCACATTGCTGAACTCACTGTACGAACAGTCTCTCTCTCTAAGAAAGAGTGTGAAGAGAGAGAAAACACCAAAAACACACACTCACTCTGTGTTTTTTGTACACAGAAATTGAGTATTTCTGTACATATATACACGATCTAGTGTTTTTTCTTCCAGTTTTTGTTGATTTTGTAGTGAGAGTTAGCTGAACAAAAGCAGATTCAGGTTTAAAAATGGAGCCGTACGGACGGTCACCGTCCGATCAACAGTCAGATTGGGTTCCTGTTGGACCGGAAACTGGTCTAGAAGGTTGGTATTCATATAAACAGAATTAGCAAATTTTTGATAGTTCTTTTTTATATAATTAGAAAAATGGAGTAGCTAATTGATTGAACTACTAAGATTTCCAGCATGATCATTGCACCAGAATGACAAAGAAATTTTGTTTTTTGAAGTTACAGGGATATATAGTGTTCAGTTTTTTTTATTTCCTTCCTTTTGGTGAATTTGAATTTTTTGGTTGATTATTTTTTATAGGGTTTCTGATGATCCAAATGGTTGATTTCTGAGATGGATTTTGTTTTCTTTTTTGGTGTGTTTTTGACAATGTAGAATCAATGAGGAGGTTGGGGTTGTGGAGCAGGGAAGCATACCCGGAAAGGCCCGGGGCGCCCAATTGCTCCTTCTATATGCGTACAGGGTCTTGTGGATATGGTGCTAAATGCCGGTATAATCATCCTCCTGATCGAAGCTCTGTAAGTTGTTGATCTCGTTTTGGATTTGTATGTTTGTGTTAATTAAGCTGATGATTTAAGATTTGAAGTTTATGGGTTCGTGCAACGTGACTTCAAGTAAATTTACTTTAACAATGTGATTCACAGCCAAATATAGAGTTTAAGCAAAAATTTGTGGTAGAAGGCTAGATTGACCCCTGCGTATTATCGTCGTTACATGTGTAATGAAGCCTATAGTTTCATAGAGAATCATCAAAACCACAAGCTTGTTGAATTGGATTTAACTTATATACACTGACAGTTTGTTGTCGCATACGTGATTTAAAATAAAACTATACACGGTTAGTAACTCCGAAGTTAACATTACGTTTTAACTACCTATAAAATTAAGGAACTTATACATTTTAAGTAGGTCGAGTTTAGAGTGAGTAGACTTAGGACTGATACCTAGTAAGAGGGTTGTTCCTTAGGACAGCTAAGGCAATTTAATCAACACTGTGTAGGGACCGCACGTACTCGCACCCTACATTAGTATAATATTGTCCACTTTGGGCCAAGTCCTCACGGATTTATTTTTGGGCATCTCCGAAAAGGCCTCATACTAATGGATTGAGTTGAACCTATTTAAATAGGTTCATTTTCTTCTCTTCCACCGATGTGCGAGGAGTTTGTATACCCAACACACTGGAGCGCATGAAGATAGATTATAATGATAACAACTGTTTTTTTTTGGTGGTCTTTTTCACTTTGTGGATATTTTATTAGTTTCTCGGAATGGCAAACTGCAAGCATGATTTCCTTTAAGCCTTATTTGGGAGTCACTTGGATTTCAGGTTAGTGCTGTACTGTTGGAAAGAAGTGATTATCCAGAACGAATAGGAGAGCCTACATGCCAGGTAACTCTATTTCTGATCCTGAGGTTCGTGTTTGATCAACTATGCGAGTTCTTCAATTCTGTTTTTCTTTTGCTTCTGTAGACAATATATTGATTTAATGTGAATGGATAATTTCTACTTGCAGTACTATCTAAGAACAGGGACCTGTAAATTTGGTGCATCATGCAAGTTCCACCATCCAAGAAACTTGGGTGGATCCTTGAGCAATGTATCACTAAATGTTTGTGGTTACCCATTACACCCGGTAATTGATCTGTTGTGTCGTATCATGTATGTATGCATTTTTGTACTCTGTCTATAAGTTCAACTAAGATCTCTCTAACTTCATTGATTGCGACAGGAGGAAAGAGAATGCTCCTATTATTTGAAAACGGGGCAATGCAAATTTGGTGTAACATGTAAATTCCATCATCCTGACCCTGCTGAGGTATCAGCGTTAGCAACTGCACGTCCATTTTATCCGGCAATGTCATCTCTTCCTGCTCCTCCAGAAGAATATAACAGTACATCAACTAGCTCTACTGTAGCAAGGCCTCAACTGTTACCTGGTTCTTATGTACCTGGTACTTATGGTCCAGTTTTGATTCACCCAGGACTGCTCATTCAGAATTGGAGCACTTACTCGGTAACGATAGAGATATTTTCTCAATCAGTAATCTGATATGATGTAAATAACAATCTTATTGGGTGATTAATTTGCTTTTGCAGGGACCAGTCAGTCCTGCACTATCTCCTGGTGCTCAACCCTCTGCTGGGATAGCATCTATTTATGGGATATCGCAACTAGCATCTGCTACAGCTGCCTTTGCAGGACCTTACTCTCCGTTACACTCTGCTGCTGGCCCTTCAAGCAGTGCATTGAGGGAAAAACGTTTTCCAGAAAGACCTGGGCAACCAGTATGTCAATATTACATGAAAACTGGAGATTGTAAATTTGGATCATCCTGTAAGTTTCATCATCCTGCCGACTGGATCGCATCAAAGACAAATTGTGCTTTAAGCCCATTAGGCCTTCCTTTGCGCCCAGTAAGACTATTATCCTTCTTTCTCCCCTTTGTTTGACTTGGCATCACTAATTTCGAGCCCAATCTGGATAATCTGTACCTTTTGCTAAGGTCATGTTCTTCTTGAGTTCTTGTGTGGTCTATCTGGTTCTGCTTGAAATTGAGATCATGCCAGGCCTTACTATGCTGTTGGATGCTTTATGATTCGGAATGCATGCCATTCTTCGCCTGCTCTGCTGCATGGTTGTCACCGAATTGAAGTAGTATTATTTTGTTGAATCTATATTCACGGTTCTTCTTGGAGCTATGGAGATACTTGCCTATAGCATGCCCTGTTCCATGTAGAGAAATTGCAAAAGGGCAGTCTTTCTCTTACCTGTTCAGCATCAGTGGCTGTTCAACCTTACTTTTGAAATTATAGCTGGTCCGTATGACTTATTAGCTGCTGTTAGTTATCAGTCCTAATAAATGAAAAAAAAGATGTTGCAATTTGAAAATGTCATGATATCCAGCATTAATGCCTGTCCCCTCAGAATACAAATGGTTGAAATCTCACAATTGTCTAATTTTTCAAATGCCAAAGTGACGGCAGCATATCTTCTGGACTTCAAACATATATAGCTACACTAGAGATGTGAACCTCCTTGGATTGTTCTAGTATGAACAAGTATATAACCCTAACCTAGAACGAAGACTCAGAGCAAGTATTCGAAAGTCTATAGGTTCATGGGATGATGATTTTTCCCTTCTTAGGCAGTTCTTTCGCTGAGCACAACATATTGTCATCTTGAGTCTCTGCATGATACATGAATACTTCACCTTCCTTGGAGGAAGTGTAAATCTCTCCTCCTCTATTTCATGCTGGTTTTCTATAAAACATGTAGTTTCTCTCACTTGCCTGTATAACTAATAAAAGGATTATTGTTTTTTTTTTTTCGTTTATGCTTTTGGATTCTGAAAAAGCAGGGTTCATAGGCTTCATTTTCATATGCACATTTTGTGTATTTCTTATCTCCTGATTCTCTAGTTGAGCTTCAAGATATCTGAACCTTTTCGGATACTTTTACATAACTTATTTGTGCAAGGAGAGAGCATCTTGTTATATGAGCTTTCTTGAGCCCTTGCTATCTGTTTGGATATTCAACTAAATTTCATTTTGACATCAGGGGGTGCAGCCTTGTTCCTTTTACATGCAAAGAGGATTCTGCAAATTCGGAGGCACATGTAAATTCGATCATCCTATGGGAACTGTACACTATAGTCCATCAGCTTCTTCTCTTCCTGATATATCAAATGCTCCTTACATATCGGGGTCTTCCCTTACTTTGGCTCCTATTTCATCGCCAGAGTAACTACCCAGATTTGTTTCAGGATCCAAGGCGGATCCCTCCTCATAGTGTAGCGTCTGGCACTTCTTCAATCCCGAATATGTAACTGTCAAGTCGGGGAAGTTGGCCAGCTAAATTGATGTACACAAGAAGCCTTGTTTGTGCTTTCCTGGTAATTTCTGTAAATTATCAATAAATAGCTTAATGTTATCTTCTTCAACTTGAAGTATCTCTTCATTGTCTCATTTTATCAATGTTATGAAGTTACTACTTATCCAAATATAGGAATGTGTCGGTTTTTGGAGAAATTGAGTTGTGGCCCTTCCCTGACCCTGCGTAAATATGGGATGATTTGTGCATCGAGCTGGCTAATGGGATGTAGTTGATCATATGATTGAAAACAATTTGTTTTGATATTTGATAGGAATAATAAAAATAAAAAAGAAATAGAAGAGAAAGAAGAATACTCAACTTGGTGAAAATTGAGACACATCTCTAGTGAATAAAGAATATTGAATCTCATAGATAATGAAAGATTTATAAGAACAAATATAAGGGATACGCTCTTATCTTTTCCACATCATATTGGTATAACATTATGTTGATTTTGTTTTTTTCAAGTTATAATAGGATAAAAATAGTTATAGTTTGCTAATATTACGATTTGTAGCTACATATTACAGGAGAGAGATGAATGAGATCAAGAGAGGAAGGAGAAAGGCGAGTGAAAGAGGGTATAAAGTGGAGAGAGACATATTATATATGTAATTTGTCAAATTATATATGTATATCTGTCACATAATTCTATATGTATAACTAATATACATATATATTTGTATATATGACAAGCAAGATTGGGAAATGGAGGAGAGAGGCAATAGAGATTGAGAGAGGGAAGAGAGAGGCGACCGGAAGAGAGTAAAAAGGAGCTAATTGTATATCTATATCTGTTGAATTGAATATGTATATCTGTCAAAATACTTGTATATATGCATCTGATATATATATGTATTTGTATATCTATCAAGAAACTTCAAAGAGAGAGGGAGGAGAGAAGCGAGCAAAAGAGGACAGAGAGTGGAGAGAAGTGAACTATATATCTATATTTGTCGAATTGAATATGTATATCTGTCAAATAATTGTATATATGCAACTAGTATATATATGAATTTGTATATCTAGCAAGAAATTGTAGAGAGAGAGAGAGAGAGAGAATAACAACAAAATCTTAAGTATAACTATAAATTGTAAATTTTTCAAACTATAATAGTATAATGTAAATATATACCACATGTTTATCTAGCTATGTAAAGTTCTTTTCTATCATTTCTATATAAAAGTGAAACAAAAATTTTAAGTAATTACTTATAATTACCTTGTAGATAACTAATAATTAAAGACAAAAAAAACTCTTTTATATATTTAGTTCTACGATTATAACTCGAGATAATTTAATCCACGAATCAAATGATCGACCCCTTTATGTATAATAGTCAAACTCACTATACCATTGGTCATTAGAAATTTAACTTTTCACAAAAATAATATAAAAATTTCCAGCATTAAGTTTTAATATATATATGAATTAATTATAGAGCATAGTTTTTTTTTCTTTATTCGATATTCCTATAAATCTCTTGTACCAGTAACATTGTCTTTAGGCTTTACACATCATTAAAGTTTTGAAAAAAATCTACTAATATATTACTGTTTTAGTTTCTAGATTACTAAAATTAAAGGTACTTTTACCACTAAACAAAGAATTTTTCATGAAAAAAATCAAGGAATAATATCTTTGCTTTTTATATGTTAATTAGTAGTAATTAATAACTCTAAAATAGTTGTAGGGATTCTATCGCCTGTCAACTTTTCATAGCATAAAGGGGTCAAAATCTAGAAAAATTTAGATTAATTTTACACTAAACAACAATAACAACATATCCAGTATAATCTCACAAGTGAGGTTTGGGGAGGGTAGAATGTATGCAGACCTTACCATTATCATAGAAGTAGAGAGGCTGTTTCCTAAGAACCCTCATCTCAAAACCCATAAGCAGAAAGAAATTAGATATGACAAAAAAAAAACGGAAGGGAACAAAAAGAGCAACTAATAATTTGTAAATAAGATAATATAGTTTACACTCAAAATTGAAAATATAGTTTTACACTACATGATTGCACTTTGATCTATTTAGCTACAGACTAGAGATGAAGTTCTTGCAGCTAATAATTCAAGTTTTCATTTTTAACAAAAGGTGGTTCTGACACTATATTCAGGGAACAGTCTCTCTACTTCTATGAGGTGATGGTAAGGTCTGCGTACAATCTGTCCTCCCCAGAACCCACTTGTGAGATTTCACTGAATATGTTATTGTTGTTGTTGGTTCTAACATTATCTGAATACTTAAAAATTTATATATTATATTGTCAGTACAGATAAGTTAAACGCAATTATCAAAGGGTGTATATGTGACATTTTTTTTCCTTCTTACTTTTGCTTTTCTTTATCCAAATAAATATCTTTAAAGAACATTACCTTTTTCTCATTTCCTTTTCTGGATAAACAATGTAATCCATATCCATGTTAAATCTCTATAAATAACAAAGATATGAAACTTCAAATATCATCACCATAAATTCTTCATAATTTTCTCCAATTTTTCATCGTATATCTATATAAATTTTGGTCATACGTATCGATTTATTTTGTATCGAATCGATCGATATGGATAGAATAGGTGATTTAGCATCAAAGAAGGCAGCAGTAATATTCACAAAGAGTTCATGTTTTATGTGTCATAGTATTAAAGCACTATTTTATGATATTGGAGCAAGTCCAGCAATTTATGAACTTGATCAAGATCCAAAAGGGAAAGAAATGGAATGGGCATTGAGAAGTTTAGGTTGTAATCCATGTGTTCCTGCTGTTTTTATTGGTGGAAAATTTGTTGGATCATCTAAGGATGTTATATCCTTACAAGTTGATGGATCACTCAAACAAATGCTCATTGATGCTAAAGCTATTTGGTTATAAAAAAGACAAGTTCGGTCCTCTAAAGCTCCTGCTATATGCAGGGCTCGGGGAAGGGTTCGACCATTGAAGCTATTTAGTTATAAGTAAAAAAAAAAAAATGCACTAATAGAAATCAATCAGTTTTTTTTAATCACATTCTGATTGACAATCTGTCAGAAAAGATGTTTCTGATGGACTTTTTGGCAAAAATTAGATTGAAAAATCGTAGAAAAAGCACTCGTATGGAATGTTTTTGATGGTGTTGCGATCAGAAAAGCGAGACGTTTTCGTCAATCGAAAGTTGATTGATTTCTAGAAGTGAGGAAAAAAAGAAGAAAAAGAATAGTTTAGTGAAGTAAGTTTTTCATTATGGATAGGTCCGATGAAGGATCGAGCCAAATTAGGTTTATTGTAAGTTTTTGGTACTAAAATCCTCTTGTACACAAACTTTCTTTGTGTGTCAATTTTAACCCAACGTTTTTATTTTCCCTTCTAATTAACCCTCTTTTCCTTTAAAAGCAATGGAGGTTGAGGGAGAAAAGGAAGCCATGTTTTGTCAAAATGGCTAATAATATGGAAAACTTTTTTTAGTTAAATTATAGCTTGTCGTTGATTCCCATTTTGGCATGTCATTTCATTACTTTTACTTTATTAAATATTAAACA
>JAOTQJ010000096.1:2748584-2759250 GCA_025642045.1 Solanum sejunctum
TAAATTTGTCATGAATATCAACATTCTTCATCCTAGTTATTTCTTTTTCAATTTTGGATAGACTCTCATTTAAATCATTAATAAATTTCTAACCATGCCTTCTTTTCTGCAGGTTAGGATTGATGAGCTTTGGTAGAAAACTCGATAAAATAACTTAATGAGGTGAAGTTTGAGCAGTCACCACAAGGTAGTTCCAACTATATATGCAGAGGGCTATTTCAAGCTCAATGTAGAAAGTATAGTGGAATCCTCTCCTTCAGAACCTGATGATATGCTATATGTCCTTTTGGAAGTGTTGCCTTTGGTTTGTCAATAAGTATGTGTTCAACGACTTTGATCAATAGCGGAACTTTTGTTTATGTCTCCGTTTCCTTTTGGGATAAATCTATCTTTCAGTTTCATGACGTAGACTATTCATGTTGGAGTCTTGATGTTGAACATTTATACTATATGGTTTAACTCTTTATCCTTTTTGAAGTCCAAATTAATTTGTAAACATAACATAAGAAAAATTTATGTTGTAATATAATGAATGAAGAATCAGCGCTGCTGGTGAAACTTCACCTGTAACTCAGATCCTCCAGCCTTTATATCCATCGCAGTGTATTTACTAATCGGTTCACACAACTTTGTAGCTGATGCACTAGCCCTGCATCCAAGGGAGCAAGACCATCAAGTTACTTTGAATTCATCAACGAAGTCTTGCTTCCTAGATCTGAGAAGAGAACAGTAGCCTCCTCTGCTGATCTCTTTCTCATGGAAAGCTTTAAGCAAGTTGGATGCTCGTTTACTATGCTTGTTTTAATAATGTCAAAAGGGGGAACCTACAGATGAACGCTAGAAGGCAGTTAAAAGGATACTACAGTATCTTAAACCCATAGCAACTTCAGGTCTTTGAATTCTTCGTAACTTGGACTACAATCTTTACATGTACACTGATGCTGATAGGGCCGGAGACCCGAATGACAGAGTGTCCACATCAAGTTATGCTCATTTCTTTGGGGCCAATCCAGTAAGTTGGTCGTCAAAACAGCAAAAGCTATAGCTAGTTCATCCACTGCAGCAGAGTATAGATCAGTTGCAAATGCGCTTGCAGCTCATATGGGTACGCAACTTGCTCAATGAATTGCGTATCCCACAACTTTTTTTGTGACAATGTTGGCGTCACTTATCTCTATCACAATCTAGTGTTTCATAGCCATATGAAACATGTTGCTGTAGAATTTTGTTATGTTAGGAACTAAGATGAAGAGCATCAGGTTCTTGTCAGACACACTTGTGCTTGTGATCAACTTGCTGATACATTTACCAAGCCCTTGCTGATGCATGAAGAGGAAGATCAGAATGATAGAGACTCTCGACTCTTCAAGCTAGCGCATCTACTCTTGAATATTGTTCCAATTGAACTGGAGGTAATGCACATATGTTATACAAATTTAAAAGCTTCAACTTCAGCAGAAGTTGGATGCTTCATTAAGCAGCTTCTAGAAACCTCTCCAGTTATTCTTAGGGAATGTCTAATTCATCTGCAAGAGCACATGGTAACTGTTTTTACCGCTGGCACTCCAGGGGCTCGAAACATTCATGTCATGATGGAATTCCTATTAATTATTCTTACTGATGTGCCCCGGGACTTGATTCATCATGACAAATTATTTGATCTCCTGGCACGTGTTGGAGTACTTACCAAGAAGGTATTAACTCTTGTCTGTATCTTAGAAGAGAAATCAATGAAGAAAGAGAGTACCTATGGGACAAACTGTGCCACAGTAGACTTTCTGGAAAATCTCGACCACTTAAAGGAAGATCTCAAACATGTTTATTTGAAAGCCCCAAACTCATCTCAATGTTGCTTCCCCATGAGCGATGGACCGCTCTTCATGCATATGCTACACATACAATTAAATGATTTGTTAGATTCCAATGCTTATTCAGTTGCTTTGATCAAGGATGAAATTGTGCTGGTGAAACAAGATCTCGAATTCATAAGATCATTCTTCGTGAATGTTGAGCAAGAATTATATAAAGATCTTCATGAGCAGAAGAGATGAAGAGTGTGGAAGAAGTGATGAAGGTTTATTTGGATAACTTCATTTCCAGTAACTTGGTAATTCTTTTCAATGAGATAGGTCAGTACCCATCTGTCCGACTTCATGATCTTGTGCATGAATTTTGTTTGATAAAAGCAAGAAAGGAAAAGTTTTCTGATCAGATAAGTTCAAGTGCTCCATCTTCTTCTTCAGATTTAATGCCACGTATGGTGACCATTGATTGTAATAGCGAGTTCTATGGGCTTAACAATTTTATCCTGTTCGGTTCAAATAAGAAAAGGAATTCTGGTAAACACCTCTATTCTTTGAGGATACATGAAGACGAGCTGGATGACCGTGCTTCTGATACATTTCACCTCAGACACTTGAGGCTTCTTAGAGTGTTGTCCTTGTCTCCCTCTTTTATCGTGGTGAATGATTCTTTGCTAAATGAAATATTTATGTTGAATCATTTGAGGTTCTTATACGTTGGGTCAGAACTTAAATATCTGCCTGCTTCTTTCTCAAACCTCCGGAATCTAGAGACCCTGTTGTTGGAATACTATGGAACAGCCATGGTACTATTACCGAGAATTTGGGATCTTGTAAAGTTGTGAGCGCTGCACATAGTTGATTGTTGTTTCTTTGATTTGGATGCAACAGATGAATCAATAGTGATAGCAGAGGACACAAAGTTAGAGAAGATGAGATGTTTAGAGAAACTGCTGCTTTTCTATTCGAAAGACAGAGAGGATATTTTCAAAAGCTTTTCCAATCGTCAAGATCTTGGATTTGTTCTCAAGGAATCATCACATTATTCAACAGAGCGACACTGGTTCCCAAAATTGGATTTCCTAACTGAACTAGAACATCTCAAAGCAAGTTTTATAAGTTCAGACACAAATGAGAGTGGGTCCTCTGCAGCGACAACTTGGTCATGGGATTTTCACTTCCCTTCTAATTTGAAAAGAATGCAGTTGTGTGGCTTTCCTCTGACATCAGATGCACTATCAACGATAGCGTGAGTGTCCTTGATAATGCAGTCATTCAGGGAGGAGAATGGAACATGGGGGAGGAAGACACCTTTGTGAATCTCAAATATTTGGAGTTGAATGGAGTGACTCTTGCCAAGTGGGAGATTGGAGAGGAATCCTTTCCCGTGCTTGAGAAATTACTACTGTGGGGATGTCATATGCTTAAGGAGATACCACCTAGTTTCGGGGATATTGACTCATTAAAGGTTAT
Source organism: Solanum sejunctum (assembly GCA_025642045.1). Taxonomy (NCBI): domain Eukaryota; kingdom Viridiplantae; phylum Streptophyta; class Magnoliopsida; order Solanales; family Solanaceae; genus Solanum; species Solanum sejunctum. The sequence continues at coordinate 2,751,860 of JAOTQJ010000096.1, forward strand.
CAGACTTGTAAAGAGCCCTCATCAAGAACATTAATGAATATGCTGAAGATATGAGGGCGGGAGGGGACAAGCTTCAAGTCGTGAATATCCTGTGATTTAATTAGACAGTAAGTTGTGCTTTGCTAGATAGATTAACAACATTCTGTTGTGAAACATTTTTTCTGTATTACTCTTTTCATATATTTGACATCTTATTTTATCATATCAGGTGTATAGATTTGCATATGGAAAACTTAATTGTAATCAAGAGTGAAATATTAGTAAGCTAATCATTAATTTGTATAATGGATATTACATGAAATTGATTGTTAACATCAAAAACAGATACCAAGTTAGGCCAAACTGATAGAACACAGAAATACCTTCTTGTAAAAGTTCAACAAATGGAAATTCCATTACTCAAATGGTTCACATTAATCTTCAAAGACAGCACCACAAGTCACTAGAGAAAAATAAATTGATACATAATGATACAAAATAGGATACACAGTTGAACATGACCCCCTCCCATCCAAACAAGAAGAGTTTGAACTCATTATTCGTAACTAATAGCTGCAAAGTCGCTCAACAAAGGGTAAAATTGATGGCACGCGAACTTCAATCCCACCATAACCAGCACTGCAACTACACAAGGCTCCAGCAAGTAAACGTGGGAGAAAGATTTAACATTGACTAATAGGTCTTCCTAAGCAGAAGCCAGAGAGCAATTCCCGTTGCTATATGGAGTCGATGTTGCATCTTCATCAATTATCCAAACAAAACCAGGAGTGTCGAACCTCCTTCCTGCTACTGTCCTGTATATGTAAAGTTTCTCAACAGGGCAACTTTCTGGTCTTGTATCCGGATGACCCCTCTCGTCTATAACTTCAACGTTAAGCCCTGGCAACTTCTGTGCTAGCAGCTTGCAGGCTTCAAAACTTACTGAACAATTAGACATCCAAAGGGATCGCATTGTCTCCAGCTTTGCAGCATTGGCCAACAGAGCCTCATCACCAAAAGGGCAGTCTCTAATCTCCAACTTACGGAGGCTCTCACAACCAGAGAGAATGTAGTGGAGGCCTAGATCGCTATCCCCTGCAAAAGCTAAGGAAAGCATCTCTAACTTCTTAGCATGGACCCCGATGTACTCAAACATACGATCTGTAAGGAGGCCAGAAAGGGAGAGTCGCCGCAGTTCCTTGCAGTGTTGCACAATGGCCCCAAAACCAGCATCAAATGGTTCGAGGGTTAAGTAATCAGGAGTTTGAGGCTCAAGAATACACAAACGAAATCGGATCATATTAGGACGGTTCCTTGCAATAGTAACTAATGCGTCATTTGTCATTTGGCGGCAGAAGTATAAAACTGACTGAAGCTTAGGGCAGCCCACTGAGACAGCTACAAGGCCTTGCTCTGTCAAGGATACATTCGGTCCAGGAGCAAATGGATCAGAAGGAAACACCCTAAGCTCTTGAAGTTCCTTACAAGAGTTGGCAATCTCCTCAAGACCGCTATCTTCAATGTAATCTAGCACCTGCAGTCATATTCATTCCAAGCTCCTTAAAGTGTAAGCTAGATATCCAATAATGCCCCACGGGACAAGGAGAGCTTAAAAATTAATGATAGCATCTAACTCAGAAAGAAAAACATGCCAAATTGTCAAAGTGTAGGATTCCTGCAACTCTAAGCTTCAACATTAAGTTATTCTTCATCTGGCAGACCAGCAAATTATTCAAAGAGTTTACTCAATATGAATCATTTAGCTACGTTATCTCAGTATACGCCAAAGCTTATCACGCTGTTCTGTTTATCCCTGGCGGTTATCAGAATCAGCATAATAATAAGTTATGATTGTTGTTCTTCCCTCGGAAACTTCTGCTGTTACAACTAACAATCAATTTATCTATTTTATCACAAACACAGTTCATGTATCCCTTCTCAAATAAAAAAAGGTTCATTTATCAAGCCATGACTAGCGAAAACACACAAATTTATACAAAAGTAAAACACAAGCTAGAACCTACCCACAATCGCTGCAAATTGAGACAGTGAGCAATGAGCTTGCCAAGATCAGGTATTTGAACAGTAGCATAGCTTAAATTCAAAGAGGTGAGTTTGGAGTGAACTGGATAAATGGTTGGAAAGTAGGCTGGCACGGCCTCCCAAAACCCACTCAAGCCTTTCAGTTGATTGCAGCCTGAAAAAGCTTGAGATACATTTACAAAAACTTCAGAAACATCAGCCTGCATGTCAGCAGAGTAGGATCCAGTACCAAATTCAACCAACTTCGAAGCATGATGAAGTAGCTTTGGAAGTTTCTCGATGGAAACAGCACGATTGAGCCGAAGAGTTCTCAAATGAGGAGAACGAGCAACTAAACGTTCCAAAGCTGAGAAGCTGACCTCAGAAGCCAAGCATGCAATGTTAAGTGACACGAGCGATGTGCAGCTATCAGGAAAATGACCAAGCCAATGGCCACTCAAGTCTTCTACTTCACTTTCTCCCAAGTCCAGTTCTTTCAGGTTCCTGCAGCACATTGTGAGTTACATAGCCTCATTGATTGTACTATATATTCCCAGCGCAAAACAAGAAATAGCAGCAAAGGAAAGTCCAAATATAAAGGGAGCTGTCATGCACTCATAAGAAAGAGATTTTAAAAAATGCAACATTTTTCTGATAAATGTATTACAAGACGTTCAACGCTTTCAATAATTCAAATTCATTGAACTATTTATATTTATAATATTAAACTAAATTTTCACCCAGAAGTTTACACTTTGCTTGCACTATCACCGATAAAATACACAGATCAAAATAAAGGTTTAATTAGATTCAGTTTCTGCTTTAGTTTCTAACATTGGACGAAATTGTGCCCCCTTGCATCCCTTTTGTTTTCAGTAGCCAGATCATACAAGTATATGCTCTTTCTTCTTGGCCCACTACGAGGATCAAAGTACCAACGCATTTGCTCGCTATGCGATTCTTTCCACTCTTTCCACCAAATGCCATCAATTACCATCCAATCAAGCAAATTAGAGGAATGAACTGAAAGAGGTAACCAAGGACATGTTTGGCCATAAATATTATTCACTTTTTCCAGAATAAGTTTTCGAACTCACTTTTGAATGTTTGAATTATTTTTTATTTTCAAATTCTACCCTATTTCTTTGGTTATAACCCCCCTCTCCCCCCCCCCCCCACACACACAACTTTTATATGAGCACCAACCAGCGACGGAAAAACAATGTTGCTTTATCTTCTCAGTCAGCTGATTGGGAAACACACGGTCAACGAGAAGAGATTGTCCACACAAAGTGAGAGGAATATCTTAAGTGCTAAAGTGATCAGACAAAAATGCTCCACAAAACCTTCTGCTTCCTCAACCCCCACATTACAAATAAGATCATAAACCCCAGATGAAAAGATAAGAACTTTTCTCGCCAGTAAGGCTAAAGTACTCAGACAACAACACTCCAAAAACCTACTACTTAATCAAAGCCTCAATTACAAACAAGAACAATTACTCCCAGATGCAAAGATTAAAGTTTATCTTAACCAGTAAGGGCTAAAGTACTCAGATAACAATGCTCCACAAAACCTACTGCTCCCTCAATGCCTCAATTACAAACAAGAACAGATACTTCCAGATTGAAAGATTAAAACTTATCTTAACCAGTAAGACCTAAAATACTCAGATAACAATAAGTCATCCATAAGGCTAAAGTACTCGGACAACAATGCTCAACAAAATATTCAAGTATTTCCTCAAAACAGTTGCCCTGCAGATCAAAGATTTGAACTCTTCTTCACCAGTAATGACTAAAGTACTCATCACAAAACGACCATTAACATAAGGCTAATTTCCTCAACCCCTCAATTTTGGGGGGAGAGATACTAATTCACCAATCGAGCCACAGGTATCTAGTATATTCATACCTAACGATTTTCCACACAGTGGTGACGGAACTTACATAAACAAATACAGCAAACCCCAAATGCAAAGATTAGAACTTTCCTCAACCCCTCAATTTCAAACAAGTACAGTTAACCCCAAATGCAAAGATTAGAACTTTCCTCAACCCCTCAATTTCAAACAAGTACAGTTAACCCCAGATGCAAAGATTAAGACTTCTTTTCACCATTAACGACTAAAGTACTTGGACAACAATGCTTTACAAAACATACCATTTCCTCAACCCCTCAACCATAAACAAATACAGCAAACCCCAGACGCAAAGATTAAAACTTTCCTCAATCCCTCAATTACAAACAAATACAGTTAACCCCAGATGCAATGATTAAGACTTCTTTTCACCATTAACTACTAAAAGTACTCGGACAACAATGCTCTACAAACACAAACCATTCCCTCAACCCCTCAATTACAAACAAATACAGTTAACCCCCAGATGCAAAGATTAAGACTTCTTTTAACAACTAAAGTACTTGGACAACAATGCTATACAAAACATACCATTTCCTCAACCCCTCAAGTACAAAAAACAACAGTTTAACCCCAGATACAAAGATTAAAACTTTCTTCAATTCCTCAGTTACAAACAAGTACAGCTAACCCCAGATGCAAAGATTAAGATTTTTTTCACCATTACTCAGAAAAACACAGCTAAAAATTGCTAGAGAAACCTGCAGTTAGCAGCAATAGCAGCTAGTCCATCAGTAGTAAATCCCTCACAAGACTGTAAAACCAAAACTCTGAAATTCTTAAACGACTTAGAAATCAGCTCCAATGACTCATCACAAACAACCATTCTCTTAAGCCTAATTTCTTCAAGCCATGGATAAGCTTTGGCCATTGAAACAGCCCATGGGTAGAAATATGCACCCCAACCTTCAGGTACAAGATCGAAATCAGCAAAATGTGGCTTCCCTTTAATCGTTACAGATCTGAGATCTGGGAAACGTCTAATCAAGATTGAAGGGCTGACAGCATAACAGTTCCCAATGAACACACTTTTCCTACAACACCTCTCAGCTTCATACCAAGATTTACAGACCAGGGATATTGAGTTCCTGTCCTTGTCAGAAGTTATGCTGGAGAAGATGTGTTCAAGAACTTCTAAGGGAAGTGAGTTCACCATTACTGTACGGAAATGGGGTGCTAAAGTTGACATTTTCTTTTTCAAGATTTTCAAGAATCTTTAAATTTTGAGTAATGGAAGTTCAGATCTGTGGAGACTGGAGAGGGAGTGTCTGGGAGCTGAAGAAGAAGAGATGGGGGTGGGTGGGTTTGAAGACTTGTGAGGGAGAGGGGGTGGGAGGAGAGGGGGTGGGGTTCTGCTGCAGAGAAGATAAGGTTATACTCTGCTGTGATGTTGGAAAGTAGTGTGGGGTGGGTGGGGGTTAAGTTTTAACCATGGGTTAGATGAGTGAACGAAGAGAGTGGAGGACAAGTGGATTGAGAATTTAAATATTCGTTGTGAAATAATGATATATTCGGTAAAATTTTATGAGTTGAATTTAAAGAGAATTTATAAGTTGAATTTAAAGAAGATAGAGTATATGCAAATTTTATTACTAACTTAGAGATAAATAAATTATTTTAAAAGTATTTCAATTTAGATATTACAAATTAAAAATAAAAAATTATTAGATATAGAATAACGAATAAAAAGAAAAGCGATTAGAATTCTTTTGGTGAAATATGATGTAAACATTTTGTTTTTGATAAATTTTTAAATTAAAAATGTATACTCAAAGTCATGAGTTTGATTTGTTATATGGAATCTAAAGAGAGGAAAGGAGATGATTGGTGACTTGTATGGGAGGGAAAGGGGGTAAGAATAACTAATGCAAAAAAGAAAATATAAGGTTAAAATAATAAGAAGTGTTTGTGTTATTTTAAAATTGTATATATTATCAAATATGAATTTTTGTAACGTATGATGAGATTATTTTATTTTTAATTATATATTTTATTTTATAATATGTGATGTGAATTTAATCAAATTTTTAGTATAGATTTTAAATATTTAATAAAAATAAAAAAATTATTTTAATTATATATAAATATATGTATTTTGTTCATATTAATTCATATGTCTTGATATTTTAAATATATTTTTAAAAAAACTTACTTTCTATATTTATTTTTTTTAATATGCATCTTTACGATAGGAGTCAGACTGCGTACATTCGACCCTCCTTTACCCCGCAATGGACAGTAGCCTTTGAAATATTGGGTTAATATTGTTGTTGTTGTTGTTGCATCTTTACGATTATAAGATTCAAATAATATTTGATACATTATAAATATTAAACATGAAAAGGAGTTTTATATGACTAGAATATAGAATAGTCAAAATCATAAAGTTAATATTAGAGTCATTTGGTAGTTGATTAGAGGTATTTAGTTATGAAATAATTCATGTATTATTTTATGTAGATACTTGTTATATAGATTTTAAGTTTTATAAATATAATGGTTATTTTATATTTTATTGTGTATAAAATAATATTTTTTTCGTCTTATTTTATATGATACGTTTTTTTTTTTGCTCGTTCCAAAAAGAATAGTATCTTATTCTAGTTGAAAATAATTTAATTTTAAAATTTTTCTTTTATTCTTGAGGAAAAGATTATAGTTAAATAAATATTTAAGAATGATTTTATACCATAATTTTTAAAATTATTCCTTTTTTTCTTAAATATCATGTCAAGTCAATGGCAATAGCGGAGCCACTTTGTCTTAAGGGGGTTCATCTTAACCCTCTTCGGAGAAAAATTATAGTATTTATATATGGTAAAAATAATTATTTCTTTATATGTAATAGATGTCGAACTCCCTCGACTAGTTCGTGTGTGTACTGATTAAATTGTATTTCTCATAACATATCTTTGTTATGTACATTAGTTATGCAAGTTCGTTAATTGCAAAAATAAACACCGTATTAATTTTAGGCCAAATAGCGATTTTTAGTCCTTGTGTTATTGTATTATTCCAGTTTTAGTCTTTATATTATTCGACTAAGTACATTAAACCTTCAATTAATTGAAACATGTGATATTGGTTCTTCAAACTAACGAAAGTTAAATATGTAACATCAAATAGTGATTTTAGTCCTTCTGTTATTGCATTGTTTCAGTTTTAGTCCTTGTATTATTCGACTGATCACATTAAACCTCCAGTTAATTGAAACGTGTGATATTAGTCCTTTAAACTAACAAAGTAAAATATTTAATAGAATTATTGGCTTGCAACGACAAAGGTGTGCATAAACAAAAATTATTCATTTGCTTATATTGTTTATATATATTATTTATGATGATGTAATATTTTTTGCCTCTCCTCTTATATATAGTCTATTATATATTAAAATATAAACAATGTAAGCAAATGAATAATTTATGTTCATGCACACCTTTGTCGTTGTAAGCCAATAATTCTATTGAAT
>JAOTQJ010000096.1:2759982-2782437 GCA_025642045.1 Solanum sejunctum
CCATACGGGTGGGTCGGGAACTCGCCCGGCAAGCAGCCCATGTAGCCGGTGGGCATTGTCTGGTCCATAGTAGGATTTTATGGCCTAAGGAATGCGAAACAGGCGATTTCGACCATTTTCCATGGGTGTTAGCCCAAGGATTTTGGCGCTTCTTGGGGTTCCGGGCAAATATTTTCGAAAAACCATACGGGTGGGTCAGGGAATCACCCACGCAAGCGGCCCATGTGTCCGACGGGCATTGGATTTACCCTGGAAGGATTTTATTGCCTAAGGAATGCGAAACAAGCGATTTTGACCATTTTCCATGGGTGTTAGCCCACGGATTTTGGCGCTGCCTGGGGTTCGGGGAAAATATTTATGACAAAACATACAGGTGGGTCAGGGACTAGTCTGACAAGTGGCCCTTGCAGCCGGCGGGTGTTGGCTAGGCCCCAAAAGTATTTTATGGCCCAAGGAATGCGAAACAATCGATTTTGGTCATTTTTTGTGGGTGTTATCCCATGTATTTTGTCGTTGCTTGGGGCTCCGTGCAAATATTTTTGAAAAAACATATGGATGGGTCTGGGGACTCTCCCGGCAAGCGGCCCATTCGACCAGCGGGCATTGGCTGGGCCCTGGTAGGATTTTATGGCCCAAGGACTGCGAAACAGGCGATTCCGGCAATTTTCCATGGGTGTTTGCCCAAGGATTTTGGCACTGCTTCGGGTTTTGGGACAAAATTGTCGAAAAACCATACGGGGTGGGTCGGGGACTCACTCGGCAAGCGGCCTATGTGTTCAACGGGCATTGGATTTGCCCTGGTAGGATTTTATGGCCTAAGGAATGCGAAACAGGCAATTTCGGCCATTTTCCGTGGGTGTTAGCCTATGGATTTTGGCGCTGCCTGGGGTTCTGGAAATTATGTTCAAAAAACCATATGGGTATGTTGGATACTCGATCGGTAAGCAGCCCAGGTGGCCGGCGGGCATTGGCTTGGCGCCAATAGGATTTTATTGCCCAAGGAATGCGAAACAGACGATTTGGGCCATTTTTCGTGGGTGTTAGCCCACGGATTTTGGTGCTGCTAGGGGTGTCAGGAAAATATTTTTGAAAAACCATACGGGTGGGTCGGGGACACTCCCAGCAAGCAGCCCATGCGGCCAGTGGGCATAGGCTGGGCCCTGATAGGATTTTATTGCCCAAGGAATGCGAAACAGGCGATTTTGGCCATTTTTCGTGGGTGTTAGCCCACGAATTTTGGCGCTGCTAGGGGTGTCAGGCAAATATTTTTGAAAAACCATATGGGTGGGTCAGGGACTCTCCCAGTAAGCGGCCCATGTGCCCAGCGAGCATAGGCTGGGCCCTGGTAGGATTTTATGGCCCAAGGAATTCGAAACAGGCAATTTCGGCCATTTTTCGTGGGTGTTAGCCAACGGATTATGGCGTTGCCTGGGGATTCGGGAAAATATTTTCGAAAAAACATACGGGTGGGTCGGAGACTCGCCCAGAAAGTGGCCCATGTGGCCGACGGGCATTGCTTGGGCCTTGGTAGGATTTTATGGCCCACGGAATACGAAAATGGCGATTTCGGCAATTTTTCGTGGGTGTTAGCCCACGGATTTTGGCTCTGGTTGGGGTCCTGGCAAATATTTATGAAACACTATATGGGTGTGTCGAGGACTCGCTCGGCAAGCGGCCTAGGTGGTCGAGGGGCATTGGCTGGTCCCTGGTATTATTTTATGGCCCAACGAAGGGGAAACAGGAGATTTTGGCCAATTTTCGTGGGGGTTAGCACATGAATTATGGCGCTGCCTGGGGTTCCATGAAAAAATTCCCGAAAAACTATACGGGTGGGTCGGTGAATCACCCAACAAGTGGCGCAAGTGGCCATAGGGTATTGGTTGGGCCTTGGTAGGAGTTTATGGCCCAAGGAAGGCGAAACATGCAATTTCGGCCATTTTCCGTGGGTGTTAGCCCACGAATCCTGGCGCTGCCTGGGGTTCCAAGAAAAGATTCTCGAAAAACCATACGAGTGGGTAGGTGACTCGTCCGGCAAGTGACCCAGGTGGCCGGGGGGCATTGGCTGGGCCCTGGTAGGATTTTATGGCCCAAGGAAGGCAAAACAAGCAATTTTGGCCATTTTCCGTGGGTGTTAGCCCACGGATTCTGGTGCTGCTTGGGGTTCCGGGCAAAGATTTCTGAAAAACCATATGGGTGGGTCGGCGACTCGTCCGGCAAGCGACCCACATGGCCAGGGGGCATTGGATGGGCCCTGGTAAGATTTTTTGGCCCAAGGAAAGCAAAACAGGCGATTTCGGCCATTTTCCTTGGGTGTTAGCCCACGAATTCTGGCGCTGCCTGGGGTTCCGGTCAAAGATTCCTAGAAAACCATACGGTTGAGTTGTTGACTCGCCCGGCATGCAGCACAAGTGGTCGGGGGCGTTAGATGGGACCTGGTAGGATTTTATGGCCCAAGGAAGGCGAAATAGGCAATTTCGACCATTTTTCGTGTGTGTTAGCCAATCGATTCTGGCACTGCCTGGGGTTCCGTGCAAAGATTCCAGAAAAATCATACGGGTCGGTCGACGACTCGCCCGGCAAGCGGCCCAAGTGGCCAGGCGGCGTTAGATGGGCCCTGGTAGGATTTTATGGCATAAGGAAGGCAAAACAGGCGATTTCGACCATTTTTCGTGGGTTTTAGCCCACGGATTCTGACGCCGCCTGGGGTTCCGGGCAAAGATTCCCGAAAAAACATATGGCTGGGTCGACGACTCACCCAAAAAGCGGCCCAAGTGGCCGGGGGGAGTTGGATGGGTCCTGGTAAGATTTTATGGCCCAAGGAAGGCGAAATAGGCGATTTCGGCCATTTTCCGTGGGTGTTAGCCCACGGATTCTGGCGATACCTGGGGTTACAGGCAAACATTCCTAAAAACCAATACGGGTGGGTCGGCGACTCGTCCAACAAGCGTCCCAGGTGGTCGGAGGGCATTGGCTGGACCCTGTTAGGATTTTATGGCCCAAGGAAGGCGAAACAGGCGATTTTGGCCCTTTTCCGTGGGTGTTAGCCCACGAATTTTGGCGCTACCTGGGTTCCTGGCATAAATTCCAAAAAAACTATACGGGTGGGTCTGCGACTCGCCTGGCAAGCGACCCAAGTGTCCGAGGGCGTTCGCTGGGCCTGGTAGGATTTTATGGCCCAAGGAAGGGGAAATAGACGATTTCGGCCATTTTCTGTGGGTGTTAGCCCACGGATTCTAGCGCTGCCTGGGGTTCCGGGCAAAGATTCCCGAAAAATCTTATGGGAGGGTCGGCGACACGCCCTCGGATTCTGGCATTGCATGGGACTCTAGCGCAAGATTCTCGAAAAATCATACGAGTGGGTCAGCAATGGGCCTGAAAAGCGGCCTAGGTGGCCCGGCGGTGTTGGCGAAAACATGATAGGATTTTATAGGCCAAGGAAGCCGAAATAGGCAATTTCGACAGATTTCTGTGGGTGTTAGCCCACGAATTTTGGCACTGCATGAAGCTCCAAGATTCCCGAAATATCATACGAGTGGGTCTGCAACGAGTCCGACAGGAGACCCAGGTGGCCCGACGGTGTTGACGGAGACCTGGTAGGATTTTATGGGTCAAGGAAGCTGAAACAGGCGATTTCAGCATATTTCTGTGGGTGTTAGCTCGCGGATTCTGGCACTACATGGGGCTCCAGCTGAAGATTCCGAAAAATCATATGAGTGGATCCGCATCGAGCCCGGCAAGAGGTCCAGATGGACCGGCGGTATTGGCGGAGGCTTGGTAGGATTTTGTAGGCCAAGGAAGCCGAAAACGAAGTATTTATCAATGACTTTTTCGTTATTGTTTCTCGATACTAAAAGCCAATTAAACACGAGAGCTCATTTTTATTCGAAATTGGCTTCACAAGTGTGACAAAGTTGACACATTTTGGGTTACTTAAAACATCCTTTTCAAGCTTTGCTTCTAATTCTATTTTTCATTGGTACCTTCCTCCTTAAGCAAAAAAAAAAAGTTTCACTCTTTGTTCTTAATGTCTTTCATACAATTAAATTTTTTCCTATACTGCAAATTCTCAGCAAATTAAAAGGTAAAGTTTTTATTGCTTCACTTGTTTTTTCATTCATACAGTTGTGATTTTGGCTATGCTAATTGAAGGTAATTTTATGAGTGTTTCTGTTCAGTTATGAATGTATTAGGTTAGTAAAAGGTTATTTTACTTTAGTCCATTTAGAAAATAATGTATTTTTTTGTCAACCAACTTTTTCGCAGCATGTAACAAAAACAAATATTTTCGTGAATTCTGGGTATCTGAACACACAAGTACGATCAAACTGTAGTAACTAGCATTTGTATATAATTTAGAAAAGGTGGGAGTGACAGTGCTGGAGATGGGCAAAGATTCAATGTGTAGTGTTATTTGAAATTCGTTTTTCTGAATTCAATTAGGGAAGTCAATTTTTCTGAATTTTAGGGAAGTTGTTTTCTTAGAGAAAATATAGAATATGAGAAAATTGAAAAGTATTTTCAACAAAATATTTTTGCTCTATACTGAACACATCCATAGGTTAAGAAAAAGAGGATTTTTTTACTGGTAATAGTCATGTGTGGTTTCATATGATCTCATGCGATTAGAGATAGAGTTATAATTTGAAGTATATGGGTTTTGACCTCGAAGGGTGAAGTGTATGAATTTTGAACTTGGAACCAAACCCATAGCTGTATTAGTTACTGGAATACTTTGACATAGTTGTGGTAGTGTCACGAATGTATACTTGTTTGTATCTATTGTGTGTTTAGTCCACTTATATTAATGATTATAATTGAATGAAATAGTAGGCGGGGTATCCACTAGCTGCATTTCCAGGCACTTTCTGAACCCGCCAACACTTGTGAAAAGTGAAAGCAAAAGTGGCCTTCCCATTCAAACTTAGTATAAATATTTTGTTTTTGGAAAAGTATGTATATATTTGTATCTTGGTTCATGTAATAATTGTTTGCACAATCAAGTCATGTATAAGGTAATTATAGGTAAATCTATCAGAATTAACTGGTAACCTGATAAAAATCGTAACTTAAACTTAATCTTTACACATAACTTCAATCATATATATATTCGTGTGTGTGTGTGTGTGTCTGTGTGTGTGTATAATCTTTTAAACTTATGATTGGAACTCTTGTTACTTGACTTAAGTTGTTTTATTTTAATTGGAAATCTTCATTCAAAACAAGCAGAGGGAACTGATTTTGGTGTTTCTTGACCAGTTGTGGCTAATTGAGATTATGGGGTTGATTGCTGTGGCGAGATTGGGGGTCAGTGTATTGTCAAATGACGATCAGGACTCTGTGGATTCCATAACTCTGTTTGTGGCTCTTCTTTGTGGATGCATTGTGATTGGTTATCTTCTTGAAGAGAGTTGTTGGATTAACGAGTCCGTCACCGCTGTTGTTATCGTGAGTCTTTTTTCCTTCACTGAATCAGTGTTGTATGTATGCACATATATAAAGGAGACCACATGTACGAGCTAGAAGAGAGTTCTCCTTTAAGATTTGAATTCTGCACCAAAGTGGCGCCAAGTAAAGTTTTAATCACAAGACTACAATTTTAACCCGAGAAAACACATATACATGCATAATGTTACCTTATATGCAAGCTAGAAGAAGGAATGCCCTTAGTAAAAGTTAAATTTTGCACCCAACATGGCGCCAACTAAAGTTCTAATCAAAGACTACAGTTTTAGCCGAGAAAACACATATACATGCATAACGTTACCTTATATATGAGGTAGAAGAAGGAATGTCCTTGGTAAGATTTGAACTTTGCACCCTAGTGGCATAAAGTTATAACCACTAGGCTGCAATTTTAGTCTGTGCACGCATTACATGCATAATATAGACTCTTGTACGAGCTAGAAAAGGGAATGCCCTTAGTAAGATTTTTTGAACTGTACACCTAAGGGGTGTAGAATAAAGTGGTAACCACTAGAACGCAACTTTAGTTTGTGCAGACGCATATACGTGAATGAATGATGATATTTATTGTGAATTTTCTTCAACACATTTTTATAGCGGACTATGCTTTTGGATTTTGCTGCAATGGACAATCTTTATTGTTCTTGTGGCAGGGTTTATGTACAGGGGGCATCATTTTGTTAACTACTAAAGGAAAGAGCTCTAATCTCATAGAATTTGATGAACAACTCTTCTTCATTTATGTTCTGCCACCCATCATATTTAATGCCGGGTAAGTTTTCTTCTCCTTGTCCTTATATTGACATGTCAATTTGATGAGGTTGCCGCAGTTATTTGAGTTCGTTTAGTCCATTGTTGCATAGTGCAAGTTTCGTTCTCCTTAGTCTGAACATGGAAGAATAAGAACATTTATACTAAGGTGTTTTGCCCAAAAAAGTACAGTTGAATTTATACGCGAAGTTTAATTACACGTGGATTGGATTGACTTGGATGGAGTATGAGAGTACAATGGTATGAGGTGTTGAATCCGATGATCAAGACAAAGAAAATAACAAAATGAAGAATTTAAGTTAAGCAAATGTTAAGAGCCAGAATTCTGGAGTTTGTAGCTATTACTGGATATCTTGACTTGATTGATAATTCCTTTTAACAAATGGAGTTTAGTAGTTTGACAAAACAGAAGTGCAATGATAGTATAATACTTGTGTCATGATCAGAATTTCATCATTTACAAATAGAAGATACATAGAGGATTCACAGCTGAACATCCAAGTACAAGACCGACAAAATACGCCTTCTAATAAAACCTATTAATTGCTATCAATTGCCATAAAACAACATTTGGTGATTCCACGACAGCTATGTTCTTGATCCTGTTCTGACAGTGACCGAGTAATATTCAATCTCATGTTTTCGGAGCTAGATGGACCTTGCGGATGTGGCACCGGTCATGACTGTTCGGAGCTTGTTTGAAAAAGACAGCTTCCACTGAACACACTTAGAAAAGATGCCATGTGAATCATCTACTGATCATGTCCTATGTATTCTTTTTGCCACATGTCATGTCCTGATTTCTCCCAGTCTTGAGCCCAATTTTTACCATGTACATAAGGATGTCCACATTAACGGCTGCTGCCGTTATTGATAACTGACAATTATACAGAAAGCTAAAAAGAAATAAGAATTGCACCGTTTTCTCTATTTCAAGTTCTTTAAAGATGTTAAATTCTATGAGACTGACTTCAGCATTTGCACCTCATCCGTTTCCAGGTGAAAAAGAAGCAGTTTTTCAGGAATTTTATGACCATTATGTTGTTTGGTGCCGTCGGCACATTGATATCTTTCAGCATCATATCATTTGGTATGCCATACTTTCTCAGTCTTCCCCAATCAACTTGAGAAAGAGAATACCTAAGGTTGCTGAAGCAAGGTTCTTTTCGCTTGGTCCAGTGTTAAATGAGCTGAACCTGAAACTCATCATATTAACATTTTTACTTTATTAATGATTGTAGTGATCTAGGAGGGGGACTTGATCTTAGGCTAGAGGTAGTTAGAATCTGAATCGATAAGAGGTGCAAGTTAGCATTTGAATGACATGTATGACAGCATCTAGTAGGGCACCTCAAAGAAGTAGGTAAGAGTTTTCATGTTTACCTCTTCCTAATTTCTTCACAAGAAACAAATATTTCATGTTTCTTTAAAATGCTTTCGTACAGTGTTAAAATGCAAACTTTGTACATTTACTAACTAAAATGATCTTGATTGTGCTTGTAACTTGTAAAATACATCCAGTCCTGTGATTGAAAGGCACTTTCATTAAGGTGCTTTACTTCAAGCTGTTATGATCAAGGACACTGTATTTGTCATTCTCAAAAGAACAAAAAAGAAAGAAGAAGATCAAGGTTGCTGTATTTGTATATTCCAAGTGTGTTGTCCTTTGTGCTGCTGCATAAAGCAAAATGGTTTCTTAATAGTTGAATTCTTAACCATGTAGAATGCAAAAATAATTTACTAGTTATCAGTTTTTACCAATTTCATTTAGTCCTTACTCCTTGAGAAGTTCACTATTTGTTGTTTTTGTTTTTACATGGGATCTCTCTCTTGGTCACGCCAACTTGAAAATTTTTGTTCTTAGGCGCAAAGGAGTTGTTGGGAAAGCTTGATATTGGGTTTTTGGAGCTACGAGATTATCTTGGTACTAGTCTTTCCTCTTCTTCAGATTGCAGTTGACATTTCAGGTTATCAATTGTAGATGTTATAATTTTGGTTGTTATAATAAGGTCTCATTTGCTTAAGAGTAAGCAAAGGAGAAAAACTACTATATGAAGGTAAGGCACAAAATATTGTGTTTTATGTATATATATTGGTTGTAATTTCTCATAAACACAAGGAAAGCTTATATGAAGTAGTAAAAAAGATTCAAAAGTTTTGTAAGTTATGGTTTGACTTCCACCTCTAATTTCTTAGTATTTTGTTGGATCCCTCATCTCTCATCCTGTCTCCACCTCTGCTACTGCTGTACCATAACATTATAAGAGTACTTTCTTGGTCTGTAGTTGAGTGTGTAAGAACTATGTTTTTCGGACTCTTCAAAAATGTCAATCCTCCAAAAGCAATGCCTTTTTGGAGGTTTCAACACAGATGTGACTACTCTTTTGAAGAATCCGAGCAGCATAACCTAAGAAGCAATCATCATATAATAATTTGATTTAATGATACGATAAAACTTTAAGCTCAGTCTTTCCGCTTTTGCCATTTTGCTGTTAATTGATTTTGACCTCTCATCTTCTTATAATCTCAATTACTTTTTCTGCAGCAATTGGAGCAATTTTTTCAGCAACAGACTCTGTTTGCACCTTGCAGGTATGGATTTCCTCCAAACTTTGTAGCTGTACTATGGTAAACTGGATAATTATTGAGATAGCAACTTGTGTAAACTGAATGTTATGGGTTTAATTCGCAGGTGCTTAATCAGGACAAGACACCTCGACTATATAGTCTAGTCTTTGGGGAAGGAGTGGTAAATGATGCAACATCTGTGGTGCTCTTTAATGCGATCCAGAAGTTGGACCTCTCCCATATTAACTCAAGGGCTGCCTTATTGTTTACTGGAAATTTTCTCTACCTGTTTCTTGCTAGCACTTTCCTGGGGGTTTTGGTCAGTAGCACACTTTCTTGCTTTATGTTTTGTGTGCATTTGTCCTTGAGGAGTTTGGCCCATGTCTCAGTCCCAGTGTGGTTGGAACAGCTATTAATCATTGCCTTCGTTAACTATTTTCTCACCCACAAGCAAATAAGACACAAGCCCCCTCTCGGGCAGACTTTTCCTTTTTTTCTCATCATGCCACGGGGTTCTAACTGCTGTTTCACGCTATTGTCATTTTGCCACCCATGAGAACAGTGCTTACTTTCCGATTTGCATGTGTGAAGCATGCTGCAAGTGTTCATCCATTGCCAAGATCAAATTCTAGTTGCATTACCTATATCTTCCTTAATCACTCAGCTCCACAACTTTGTGGAAATGAACCCCTTTTCTCTTTCCAGCAATGCCAAAACAGCTGACATTATTTGACTTGTTCTAACCTTCTTTTTCTGGGGGGGTTGTATAAGAATTCGTATTCATTGGCATGACATCTACTTCTTCCTCTGTAATGTCCTTGTATTTTCCTGGTTGAGCAAGTCTGAATACTTTCGATCTCTTAAGCAATGCTGTTAGAACTAGGTCATTTTTTTATGTTTTTTTCCAACTCCCTCGTTTGATCAGATTATGCTAACCATCTATCATTATTTACGTCATCTTGCTCTTGAATGCAGATTGGATTGCTAAGTGCGTACCTAATAAAAAAGATATATCTGGGCAGGTGTGCTTTTCTTTATTCCAATTTTCTCTCTTATTGTTTAATTTAATTAGTTTATTTTGATATGTCTTTCATTTCGCATCCAATTATTAGTTGATCTGATTTTCTTCAATGCACATCACCATTCAAGTCTTCGGCTTACCTGTCAATACAGGAAAAAGTGATAACAAATCCAGGAAAATTCCCTCTTATTGAATGTCATAAGCTCCTATAGGAGGGTGTGTTTTTTTTTGACATACTGGCCCTTAACAGCAAAGCCTTTTTCTTTTTATTGTTGTTTCCTACTGCTCCTGTAATTTCTTGTCCTTCGATTTCTGTTACTATTTGTTAATCCCTTGTACCTTGATTAGCGTATTGTTCTGTTGTAGCTTTTGTATTGTTACTATTTGTTGTTTCTTGTACTTCCATTTACTTCTTTTTCTGGACCGTGTTTTCCTTGGATCAAGTGTCCATCAAAAACCAAACTTTCTATCTCTGAGGTAGGGGTAAGTTTGCGTACACTCTATCCTCTCCAGATCCCACTTTGTTGGACTACATTAGGTATGTTATTGTTGTTGGTTGTTGTTTTTCCTACTGTATAAACTCAGATCAATGATATCCCTGAAGTTTGATTCATGAAAAGCTTCACTTTCCCTTAGAATTTGTACAAAATTTCTGATAAAGCCAATACTATTTGTAGTCACCGTGAGATGGTCTGTTTCCTAGGTCTTAATTAATTTGAGCTAGTTGCTACCATTCTGATATAGGGGACTAACTATTCAAGGTAGTTGGTTTCCTCGAGGAATCTTGATTTGATGTGGTAATACCAAGTCTGTGTATCTATTATATAGATGATTCGGGAAAAGACTCCTATGAAAATTTTGGATGTTAAGAATCTCTGTTCCTTCGGTATTAACGTGTATATCTACATGTATTTGGCATTTGTAACTCTAGAAGCTGTCCATTCCACTTGTAGGCACTCAACTGATCGTGAAGTTGCTCTTGTGATTCTCATGGCTTACCTTTCATATGTGATGGCAGAAGTAAGTTTTTGTAAAATGTGAACGCCTGTACGGATATTAAACTCATTACCTCTACGCGATGTAGTTTGTGTAATTATTGATTGTGATAATTTGTCCCTGCCTTTCAGCTGTTTGACTTAAGCGGAATTCTTACAGTATTTATCTGTGGTATTGTCATGTCACACTATACCTGGCATAATGTGACTGCCAATTCTAAAGTGACAACAAGGTACCTTCATTCAGAACTCACTTCTTCTGAACGTCTTTATCCTTCTTTAGGAACTTCTCAAAGTAGCTATGTACGTGTTTTTAGTTTTAACTAATTTTATTTTTTCACAGACATACTTTTGAAACACTCTCATTTATTGCGGAGATTTTCATTTTCCTTTACGTTGGAATGGATGCCTTAGATATTGAAAAATGGAGATTCGTTAAGAACGGGTAAGATGTCATATCCATTTCATAAATTGTGTCTCCGAGTTCCATTTATAGTCCATTTTGATCTAATTTAATTCTCGTTTTATGGTTTTTCCATGCCATAGTCCTGGAAAATCTGTTGGGGTAAGTGCTGCACTGCTTGGCCTGGTTTTGGTTGGAAGAGCATGTTTCGTGTTCCCATTGTCTCTGTTATCCAATTGTTTGAAGCAATCTGAGTATGATAAATTTGGTCTCAAACAACAGGTTATATCTCATTTACTGTCCTAGTTCCTTGCAGTGGTGTTGCTACATCTTCTCGGGAAAATGATCATCATCAACTTCACAGGTTACAATATGGTGGGCTGGCTTAATGCGAGGATCTGTATCCATGGCATTGGCTTATAACCAGGTTGATATTTGAACTTATCAGCTCGTCTTCCAAAATGTGTATAGCACATTTGTCCTTTGGGATATCAGATAAAATTGGAATTTTCAGTACGTTATAGTTTGTTTATTGTTCGCCCGGGATGAGTGTAGGATATAGAAAACTTGACAGCATGACTTGTTTTTTTCAATAGATTAGTGCAAATCTCTGCTGCTATGGTGTTCGTTTACTCCTTTCTCACTAAAGGCTTTTTCAGAAAGAATGTAGTTGTATTTTAAAAGTGACGTTGTGTTTATCGAAGCGTGCTTCCTGGTGTGCAGTTTACGAGGTTTGGCCACACCCAACAGCCAGGAAATGCAGTTATGATCACCAGCACTATTACAATAGTCCTCTTCAGTACAGTGGTAACTATGTCTCTCTTTGTCCAGAGATTTTTTTTCAATGCATCTATACTAATATGTTGAATCCCTGTGATATTTTTCTGTGTTTACTTTTTACTTTTTACATTTAACTTCCGTTAGTGAAAATCATCGATTCGTCACGGCTGGCCTTTACCCCAAAATTCGATGAAAAAATGGTCCTTGCATATTTAAAAGTTTGTTTAACATGGTCAATGTTTGTATGCAATCTTTGGAAGACAGGAAGTTCTCAAGTCGACATTCTTCATTTACAACTTATTTTTTCTTTAGTATTAAGCAAACTGTTGTCGGATATATGAATCATCAGTGACCATGTTACTCCATATAAACTCATCTCGACCACAATAAAAATAACAAGTACGTAGAAGTTGCAGTGAACTAAATTTCGATTTAGTTAAATCTAATTATTTTGGCCCCTTTTAGGTGTTTGGATTGATAACCAAGCCTCTTGTAAGGTTCTTGTTACCTTCATCACAAGGTTTCAACACCCTGATCTCTTCCGGACAATCGTTTGCACGCCCACTTCTCACCGACGTGCAAGAACCCGAAGTTGAGATGGGAAATGTTGATCCCCTTGGACCAGCCAGTTTGAGCATGTTACTGAAGAAACCTCACACTATTCATAAAAACTGGAGAAGGTTCGATGATGCTTTTATGCGACCCCTATTCGGAGGCAGGGGATTCGTGCCCGATGCACCCGAGTTATCCAAAGGAGGATGTGGTCATTGACAGTGTAAAAGCAGCAGTGTTTCTTGAATTTGCTATTGACTTCAATGTAAAGTTAATCATAAGGGCGAAGCTAAGGGGCCGAAAGGGAGATTCATCCAAAGGCCAGAAATTGACATGGTATATGCAATGTCAAAATTATGTTTTTATGTATATATATATTAGATGATGAAATCCTTGGTTTCTTCATGTATTTACTACTTTATACTTAAATTTTTTTTGTGAAAATTCTGATTCAGTCCTTGATAGTCCTAATTGTTTGCTTACATTCTTGTATAGTTGTACCTAGCACAATATTTAATGTGAAATTATGATTTAACATGAATCATTGACAAAGCAGAATATTTACTTTCTTCGTTAGCATTTATGTCATTGCAAGTGTAGGTCTGTTGTTAGTCAAAACTGAACACTAAGTGTGAATTTATTTAGTAATTTGTAAGGGAAGCCGATAAGGGCGTTTGGTCTAGTGGTATAATTCTCGCTTTGGGTGCGAGAGGTCCCGAGTTCGATTCTCGGAACGCCCCAATTTCTGTTCAATCTTATTTTTGGTGCGCGAATTAACTCTTGTTGACGAATGGATCGTTGTTCTTATCTATACCGTATATTTTTATTTATCATACTTGATTGATGTATTTTTTTATCTCATCTTTTACTCAATTATATTATATAAATATTGACTATGAATAAGTTTTTCTCATAAATATTGACTATGAATAGTGTTTGATAAAATAGTGAAGGCAGCTTCATTTGAAAAAGAAATACTTTGAAGATGAACATATTCTCATGCAATTGACTCACCTTGTCGAATGAATCATTGTACTTATCTACATCAAATATTATAGGTATTACTTGACTATACTTAACTAAAATGTACTTTATCTCATCATTTTCTATTTCACTATGAAAATAACATGATTTGATATAAACAGTACTAGGTATGAATAAGTTTTTTTCAATTTGTATGATAATGTTCAATAAAAGAATGAAGGAAGCTTCATTTAAAAAAAAAAAAAACACTCTGAAGATGAACCTATTCCCATGCAATTAACTCACCTTATCGAATGAATCATTATACTTATTTACATCACATATTCTATATATTACTTGACCATATTTAATTGAGATGTACTTTATCTCATCACTTGAAGAATGAATTAATTTCATATTACTCGTCATCTTTTTTTAATCAATTAATTTCATATTACTCATCATCTTTTTTTTTTATTCCTTTGTTGTTCCTTTTTTTTTCATTACTAACTACTAACATATCAAGGATTTAGACCTTGGAAATTTTACACAATTAAAAGCAATTAATAGGCAATAATTCGTTAAAATACTAATTTTTTATCTGATAAAAATGATAACTGGTGATAGATTATCCCATATTAAAATTATGCTATGTATACATATAATATATCCCCTCTTATAAAAGAGGAATTACACCATATATACGCATGAAAAACTAATCTCAAAGTTCTACATACGTACCCTATTGTGCAAGCTAGCCATGAAATATTGTCATATTTTTCGTTTCAATTTACTTTGAGATATTTTACTTGAATCAATCTTTCTATTGGCTACAAAATTATAGTCACAGAAGTAAGGTCTAGATAAACTTTATATATATAACTATAGCATGGAGCCTTCAGAGGCTATCATTCTAAGTTAGTTAAATATACTCGCATACTGATTAATACATGGGTGTTTGGTCTAATGGTATGTTTTTCACTTTAGGTGCTAGAAGTCCCGAATTATTATAAAAATTTTAACAATTCAAACCCAAACTTGAACTTTTATGAATTTATAATTCGCTTAAAATGTATTACATAATTGAATCTTGAGCTTAAAGTTTATAAATTGCTATTAAGTTAATCCTTACAATATAATAGCTTTGCCTCTATGTACCAACCTAATTTATTTGTTATGCATAATAGTGACTTGCAAGCCTGTTGAATAACGCTTAAAGTAATTCATAATGTTGATTAATATTTAATCATTATTTTAAAATCATTCAGCATTTAATAGCTTTTTAATGTAAAAGTAAATTTTGATCAAAGAATTCCTAGATAAAATATAAAAAAAATTCTAGAAACTTTTGCATGAATTTAGTATTTATTTATCAAACTCCAAGTGTATTTTTATCAAAATAACATTTCCCCCTTAATAAGTATTCTCCATGTTTTAATTTATTTATCTTACATTTCTTTCTTCTGTAATTTTTAAAATAAAAAACATTCTTTATTTTCTTTTCTTTTTAATAATTCTTAATTCTAACTTTGGTAGGCAACATAGCATATTAGCCCCCAAAAAAAAAATAAAAAAAATTGATGCATTAAAATAAAGGATTGCATTACTAGTAACACTATTACAAAAATATATCATTTCCCTCCAAAAAGTTGCCGCTTTACATGGTGGCCTCCTCCATTTCTCCTCAAAAACCCATTCGCCATTGGAAAAGCTCTATCGGCGATTCCATAATCCCTACTTTTTGCGTTTTGTCCAGGTGATTAATTTTCTCTTATATTAGTTTCTTCAATTGATCGCTATTTCATTAGGCATGATTTTATTTTTCTGAGCAAAATGATTATTTAGTGATATGCGGATTCGAGATTATTTATTGACTGTGGTGGATTAGCTTTTGATTATCCTGATGTTGTTGATGATGATCAGGATTATGAGTTCTAAAATTCCAGGATTGTTATATAAGATATTAGTACCTGAGTTCTAAATTTAATTTTGTATATTTAGTAAAATTTTAGTATAAATATAGTGTTGTTATGCTGAACTTGTATGTTCGCTGATTGTTGATGAAGATAAATGGCTCCTAGACATATGTGTATATGTCTGTGTGTTTTCTATTTTGTTATTGAGGATGCAGGAAAGGTTAACAAAATTAGATTTTGGTTGTGGCTGATCAAACACGTTGCTCCTTGAATGAACATTTTTGTTTTTAAAACCTGATTATTCTGTAATATGTGGATTCGAGATTATCCGTTGCTCGTGGTGGGTTCACCTCTTATTATCCTGATGTTGTTGTTGCTGATGATGATCATGGCGAAGATAAGTCTCCTGGTGAAATAGTTGAAATTTCAACATGATTGTATGTGTATTTACTATTTCTGCAGTTGATTTTGTGGGAGAAGTCAACAAAATGAGATTTTGGTTGAGGTTGATCAAAGGCATTGCTCCTTGAATGATAGGCTACAGATTTCAAATGGGTTGGCCATGAGCTGCTAAGGTATTAATTCTCAACAGATTATTAATTTAACCACAAACGCAAAGTCCGTGAATTAGGTTAAGGTAAAGAGGACTTATGGATATATTCCTCAAATCTCAGTATCTTTGATTGTTCCCACAACCCTTTCACTTCCCTAAAAAAAAGACAAGTAGATTCAACCAGTGTACGCTAAGTAAAGAAACAAGGCCGAACTCAATTTCATTTTCTTGATTGTTGGAGTCAGTTATAT
The DNA here is from genome assembly GCA_025642045.1 of Solanum sejunctum. Lineage (NCBI taxonomy): Eukaryota > Viridiplantae > Streptophyta > Magnoliopsida > Solanales > Solanaceae > Solanum > Solanum sejunctum. The sequence continues at coordinate 2,776,219 of JAOTQJ010000096.1, forward strand.
GAGTCCTATAGATTAAACATACAATCTGCTCGATTTAGGTCATTTTCATCAGAGAAATATGTACACGATTTTGTGATCAGAGAGCAAAATGTCCATGCAATGACTAGTGAAGATATATATAACATACCTTGACTTGATTGGCATTGATGTGTAGTTGTTATATTTTGTTATCAGAGAGCAAGCTCTAAGCAGATGGAGAGCAGAATGGAAGCTGGGAATGCATATACACTTCCCTTCTATGATACTGTTAACATTGAGAGTCCTGCAATTGGAATGGAGAACCTTGATTTTCCTGCAATGAGGTTGGATATCCCTGATTGTGCTGAAAATGAGATTTCTCATTTGGCAAATGAATGTGAAGAAGAGGTTGTCCTTGACAGTGACGATGAAAGAATGCGCGGTACTGAAGTGGCAAGTGTCTCAAAGTTGAGTTCTTCTGATGATACAAGGCATAGACAGCAGCTAGATAAGCGGAAACACTCAGCTGTTTCTGGAAAAACTTATGTGGGTAAGCATTTGTCTTACAAACAGGACCTTTGACTCAATATCATTATCATAATCATCCAACTAATGATATATGATTTTATCCTCATTTACCCATTTGTAATACTACTGAAGCTCTGTTTATAAAAACTTTCTAGCTCAAATTTCTCCTGAATGCGCTAGCTAAATACTCTAGAATCTGTAACATTTTGAAGGAGGATTGTACAGATTTGTGTGCATCAATGCTATTGGAAATGTTGTTTTTGGGCTGTGTAAATTGCGAATGAACTAATATTTTATTGTTGGATAGAACACTCTCTGATTCATAATTCCTCACCTACCCTCTTATTCTCACAGTTATGAAAGATAACCATGTGTATTTTTAGATCAAAAGCAAGAAGTGTATAGAAACTAGGAAGCCTTTAGCTAAGAAACTAATGACTTGTGAGTGACATCCGGCATAGTTCAATTTTCAGCTTGACTCGAGTAAAAATATCTGAAACATAGGCATTGAAGTTGATCAATAGCTATCAACATAATCATGACTTAACTATTTCTACATCTATTGAGAAAGCACTCATATCCAAAGCTTTATAGCTTCCTCAATCTCCAAGCATCTTTTAATGCACATTTCATGAATTCTTTTTCATCGTGTATATCCTATTTTTATTTCACCTTGAATCTTGTCGATATTTTTATTAGGATGTCTACGGAGGTCAAAGAATCTATGCAAGTTTATGGATTCAGCCAGAAGCACCAGAGATATTGAGAAAACTGATCAACAAAAACAGTTTTCTGAGATTAATGGCAGAATATCTCCACAAATAGATAAGATCAGTGTTAATACGAAACCAAGAGTTGAAGAGGATTGGTGTCAGGCTGCTAAAATAACCAAGGATGAAATCTTTGACGGAAATGTGGAAAGGGAAGGCTCAACTGTTTATGATGTGGATGGAGATAAGGATTTTCCATTTCATTCTTGTAAAATAGAACTCCCCAAGTTAAGCAAAACAGAATCTGAAGTACCTGGAGAGCTATCGGAAACTAGCGCTCTGGACTTTGTTGACCACTACCTATCAGTTTACAATAATGATACAGTCAATGAAGTCGAAGCTAGAGGAGCGAATAAGATTATATCGCCTCCATTTTTCAGCCGTTTGGGACCTCAAAAATTAGCAAGCAGAATGAATGTTCAACATGCAATAAAAAACTCGGGAGTTTTTGACTGGCCTGAGAGGCAAAGTTATAATGCAAATGGTTCTTTTTCAAGACACCAAAAGATATTGACCTATCACAGAAAGAATTACGGATTGAAGAAACAAAAAGTATCTAGTATCCAATCCAGTGAGGAGCCAATGAAAAGCATGACCGATTTAAATAAGGCGGAACCAAAGTTTCTAGCGGAAGGCAACACAAATGTTGAGTCCAACTTCCTGAGGAAGTCGAATGAGCAGTTTGATATGGGGGCATTTGAGCAAGAAGTTGATTATGATGGAAATCGATCAGATGGATTAGACACATATGATGTTGGCCTTGATACTCAACTAGCTGCTGAAGCTATGGAAACTCTACTACATGCCCCTCCTTTGAAAAGTGATGTGGTTTCGGCCCCTCCCATTCCAAAAAACAGCCAGGTTAAAGAAGAGGAATATCCTGAGAGAGCTATCTCAAGAGAGTTTAACATTGATGATAGTTCACCAGAACCTAATTTATGTAGCTCAGCTGAAATAGAGTTGTTAAGAGGAAAAACCAGAGAGTTCTCTTCTGTTGTCCATATAACTAAGCATCAAGTGTCTTTAAATTTGAGGAGCTTGGAGAACCCTACAACCAATTCCATCACAGAGTGTAATTTTCCAAAGAAAAAAAGGAAGCAACATGAGGCTGGAGCGTTGAATGACAATTTGTTCCAAGTGGCTGCTGTAAGAGGGGAAGTTTCCAAATCAGGTACTAACAAATCTAGGAAAGCTAGAAAAGTTAGCATGAGTAAACGAGGGGAAACTTTCCAAAGTCTAGCAGCCACATTGAGTCAAGTGAAATTGGAAAACTGGGTCTGTAAGGGGAAAAGGACACATAAAAGGGGGCGATGGCTTTCAAATGGATCAAGCAATCTCCATCCTCTACTGATTTCTGCTGATCAGGGAAATCACTTTCAGTATCCAGTTTTGAACCATAAGGCAGAGAAAAGACGACATCCCTTGGAATTTAAAAGACAGAATCAGTCATGTGAAGAGACCCAGTCGGGACTCTTGTCAATTCAGAGCGCAAGTAGACCTTATTCCTCAATTTGTAAATATTCGGTCACAACTCAGAAGATGACACCCATGGACTTCGAAAGAACTGAATCTGCCAAATTAAATGAAATGATCTTGACAAAAGACATGAAATCTGATGTAATGTCAAATGGAATCTCAGATCCTTCATACTGTCTTAATAATCAAAAGAAAGGCAAGCAACACATCAGAAGTCTCTCCAAATCACCCCTTTCTCAAGAGCTTATTAGATTAGGCTATGCAGCGCAATTACCTGATTTTCTGCCGAGATGTTCACGACGACGAAAAGGTGCAGGTGACATATGTATCTTGTTCAGCCAAAGCTTGGATATCAAATTAATCAAGCAGCAGAAAAAGGTACTATTCCCCGAGATATCTTCGACTTGAAATTGAACAACTGTTGCACAATGATTTACGGTTTTCCTTATTGCCCTTGAATGCAGATTTTAGCAAGACTGGGATTTATCTCCACGTCAAACTGTTCTGATGCCACACACTTTGTCACCGACAGCTTTGTTAGAACTAGGAATATGCTAGAAGCCATTGCCTGTGGAAAACCAATTGTAACACATTTGTGGCTTGAGAGCTGTGGAAGAGCAAACTGTTCTGTTGATGAGAAAAGTTATATCTTAAGAGATGCCAAAAAGGAAAGGGAACTCGGTTTTAATATGGCTGCTTCACTTGCTCATGCTAGAAAGCATCCCCTTCTAGAGGTATGTGTATATAAGTATGTAACCATCTCATCTAAAAGTATAAGCTGCTTGGGAGAGTGCTCATTTAGTTATTTGATAGAAGAATATTCAGGCTATCATAACGTTTATTTTTGAATAACAGGGTCGAAGAGTCATTATTACTCCAAGTGCAAAACCTAATAGAGATATCCTTCTAACCTTGGTCAAGGCTGTGCGTGGTGAGGTACAGAACCTTGGCATTGATTTGACATTTTTGAAGCTATTTAAGTTTATACTCTTTACTGTGACTGATGTGCATGGCGAAATAAATCAACCAAGTTCGTAAATTGCTTTTTTAAATATATTATTGAAAATATTATAACAAATTTGTTTCAGTTAAGGATCTTTCTTTTCCTTTTTGATCTTTTCAGATGGTTGACGAATCTAATAGTAAAATCACTTGTGATGATCTATTAATTCTTTCCTGCGAAGAAGATTACAAAGCATGCATTCCATATATGGAAAAGGGTATGATTCATTTTTTTTCTTTGTTCGTCCTTCTGACAATTGCTCTCTTTGGACTAATGGCAACAAGTATCACTATTGTAGGAATTCTTGTTTATAGTTCAGAGCTCTTGCTTAATGGGATTGTTATCCAGAAACTGGAGTACAATAGGTATGTATTTCTAAAAGAAAATGACATTGTCCGTCTGTTTTCTCTTTAATTTAGTGCCAAAATTACCATAGTGTTTGGTGTTCTTCTTTTATGGGGAACAACATTCTGCATATCAGATGATTTTGTTAAATCCTATTGAGACCAAAATTTTGACCATTTTTGATATATCTGCATGATGTATTAAGTAGTTGAAATATCTGAATTCTTAGTGTTGAGCAATTGGTCATGTCATGAAATCTGTCGTAGAAATCATCGTTTGGGAAATTTTGCACACATATGACACTTCATGGCTGCTATTTAAGGAATTTGTGCAAAAAGGGCCTGGGTGCTATAACACAGGCAGATCCTACAATCTGACAGACCTGTGAACAATTTAACAAAAATAGGAGAAAGGAAGATTGTAATAAAGTTATGACACCCTTGTAATAACTTGGTGTGATTATCATTGTTCGGGCATGAAATGATCCTATTTCTGCGAAAATCACCCTACTTTTCTCTTCCTAGTGGAAGTGATTCTAAAGTTTCTCATTTGCACTAGCAACACCCATGCAAAAGACTGTTCTATCACTAAATTTGAAATCAAGAAATTTTAACTAAGCCCCCTGCTTAATTTTAGCATGCACCAACATATAGTTAAAGCAATTGGACATTTGAAAATCGTTTTAGGATCATTTTGTCATCTGTACTTTATTTGGCTTTCATACCATCCATATGAGAATGTCTAACTGGTTGACTTCCATTATTGTTGTTTCAAGTACAGGCACCAGCTTTTCACAAAGTTTCATCACAAAAACTGTAAATAATGAAAGACTGTCCTACATTGACAAGAACGAGCTCTTTCACGAAGAAACCTTCTTGCCCAACTGCTTGTGTAACAGATGATGATATCCTTTTGTTACTGGATGCCTGGAGTTTTAGCTGGACAGAGGTTTTGTGTCATATTGGTGTAGTAACTAAGTTCTCATAGTTTCTCCAGAAAAGGTTGTCAGTAATCTATTCCCTTGTAAATTCACTTGGTTAGCAACCTTTGAACAAATGTAAATGCACAATGTTCTTTTTTGTTTTGGATTTGTTGAGAAAACATCTATGGAAATATTTTGCCAAAGAAAATGATTATCTTGTTAACCTTCTTTTTTGGAATAATTATATAATTGTACTCGTTTATTTATCATATTTCTTATTATTCCTTTCATCTCTCGTATGATTGCTCCTCCAATGAAAAAAATGTGAAAATATGAAATGCAAATGAAAGATGTTTTTAGGGCAAACTAGGTTTATTGACCCAATCCAAAGCATCTCAAATAAAGAAGATGATACTCTTATATTTCTAGAATTAAAGGAAAAACATTTTAAGTTATATTTAGTGAAGCCTAGAATAACCTGTAATACTATTAGTGTGTTTTTACTTTTTATAGAAGTTTGCTTCATTTTTCATAAATAACCACCTAATATTTTTATAGAGAATTACACATATTTATCTTTTAAGTAATTTGTTAGTATATGTTTTTTTATATGGTGAGTGCATAGAACTTGCATTTTTAGTGGTCCTTTGATTGGAAACAAGTTATTTTTTGATTAATAATTTTGGGATTATACTTTACATCAAACGACTTCATATAAAAATAGAAAAGTTATAATTCTATTTATGTCATTGTCGTATTTTTTATAAGATAGTATTATTATAAATAGTAAAATGGAAACATCAAAAGTAAAACTCACTAAACATATAAAATTATAAATATTCAAATCCTTTTCAAAATAGATTAAAAATAAAAATAAGACATATTAATCAAAGTGAAAGTAGTAATATATACTAATAGTACTATACATTTTGAAAAAAAAAAAGAGAGAGATTTTACACAACATATTAGTCTAACAAATCCCACAATAAAAATCATCCTAATTTTTTTTAACAAATTTTAACCAGTATATAAACACTAATTATATTATGAACGTACATCGACAACTACAAATTATTATGGATGGGTGTCGTCTAGTGATGAGAAATTTTATGAAGCATATTTAAAACTCAAGTATGTATCTCTAAATCGATATTTTTGATCCATATATAAAATATTATTTTTTATATATATAATATAATAATTTTTTATATCAATCA
>JAOTQJ010000096.1:2800063-2820397 GCA_025642045.1 Solanum sejunctum
TATATATATATAATGAGTCATATGAAGTCATTTTAGTTGTACAAAGCCACAAGAAATCCAATGCATATCCCAAGACAGGAAGGTGCATGGAAAAAGACAAAAACTTGGAAAATAATAACCTAAACAAAAAAAAATAAAGATGGAGAGAAGAGTAGGAAAGGGATGGCACTTGTACTTGTGTATTTATGTGGTGTGGAGAATAAAAATACATGTGTTTAATTATTGTTGGGAGTGTATTTATAGTATATTAGTACTTAGGTTTAATGCATATTGAAGACTAAAATCTAATTAGTCAAAATTAGAAAGGTTATTAATAATATACTCTTTTTTTTTTCTTTTTATAGAATATTATTTAATTAAATATATAATTTAAGAAGAAAATAAAATTTTTTAAAAATTGCGATTTAAATAAGCTATGTAACTTTTCGGTGCTAAAAAATCTCATTAAGAATAATACAAATTGAGATAATAGAAATAATAAATAACTTTCCAATTGATAAAATAAAAAATATATAAAACATTTAGATTAATTTGCTATATCTAAACTCTCTCATAAGATATTTATTATTTCACGTAACACACCTAATGAATAATTTTATTCATCAAAATTTATTATTAATTACTGAAAGTTATTAATAATATACTCTCTTTTTTTCTTTTTATAAAATATTATTTAATTAAATATATAATTTAAGAAGAAAATAGAAACTTTTAAAAGTTGCGATGTAAGTAAGCTATGTAACTTTTTGGTACTAAAAAATCTCATTAAGAATAATCATAATTGAGAAAATAGAAAGATTAAATAACTTTCCAATTGATAAAATAAAAAATATTTAAATTAATTTGCTATATCTAAACTCTCTCATAAGATATTTATTGTTTCACATAACACACCTAATGAATAATTTTATTCATCAAAATTTATTATTAGTTACTGAATTATTTTTTTATAATAAATTAAACATGAAAATACATCACATAAATTAAAAAATACAAATAAAAAAGTTAATTTATACATACCTTAACTATTCTCTCTCTGTATGTATACACTGTCTTCCATCATCACACTTAAATAATTCTATTTATTAAAATTTAAATAAAAAAAAATCTATCAAATATATATTTTTAGATTTGCATCCACTTTATTAATGGTCCTACTTCATCATCATCGTCATTTCTTCTATTTTGAACCTTTTGAGTGTAAACCATAATCAATCAACGTACATCATATTATACATATACACATTTCCTACTTATTTTGGCTATATATGAGCTCCACTAGTCTACTTGATACATATACGTATATTTTTTTTGTATTTTATCCTTCCCTCCGATTGCATCATGTACCATTATTTTCAAAAAAGAAATATTTAATATTTGATAAACTTTATTAATCCAAATTCATTTATCCATTCATGCATACTCATTATTTTAGAAAAGAAGTGAGTAGTCTAAATACAAAATTCATCAAATTAAGTAATTTTCACTTAAGCAATATATTTATGATTAAAAAGATATTAATTTATTTGAACAGATCAAAAGAAATTCTCCCACTTAGTAAAAATATTATATTTAATTTAAGATCCTTAAAGTAAGGTCTAGATTTGCTTTTTTTCATGAAAAAAGGAATGGTCAGGGTTAGCTTTATCAACTTTTTTTAGATTAAAGAAGACATATTTCTTGAAGAAAAAAAAAATAGGAAAGGAAAAATACAGTACAAGAAAAGTCTACACCACCAAGAAGCTACTACTGCACTTAAATTTACATATGTCATTTATTTAAATATTAGTAAAAAAATACCTATTGTATTTTCTAATATTCATATTCATAAATAAATAAAGAATTTCTAAATTACTATTTACATTTTTATGTAATACTTTGTGACTTACCATGATGTTTATGATTATGAATCATCTCATTAAAAAATAAAAATTTAATTATTTTTAATTAAAATAAATTAAAAATAAATTTAAAAAAATAATATCACATAAAATAAAACTAAGTCTAATTTTTACTTTTCCGAGAATGTTTTTAAAAACAAACATAATAAATAATTTCTTTCGATCTATTTAGCTTTATCATAAATAGTTGCATAATACTTTCCCTTTTTTCACTTGTCATAATTTGTTTTTGGATTCAAACAATATAAACTTCCTAATATTTTCAAAATATATTATGTTATCATTATGATTTAGAAAATAAATATTTTATATAATTTTTTTAAATTAAATAATTTTCAAAAACGTAATATGATAATTAAACAATTAAATAAAAATACTTATTATTAATTAAAAAAAGGTGATAAACATTGAATTAAATTAATCGAAATAAATGCAAGTCGATTAAAGGGGGAAAAAAGTTTAGGTCCCATTGAACAGTTAATTACAGCCGCCTGCTTTTGTCGTCTCTCTCATTTTTTTCTTCCACCATTTTTGTTCCTTTGTGCTTGACCCCTCTCTCTCTTTCTCTCTCTTCTTCTTCTTCCTTTGTCTTTTTCTCTTCTTTCCATCCATCTCTATCTCTCTTTTAGCTTTAAATTTTTACATTTTTTCTATAATTTTTCCTCCCCTCCTCCTTCTTCCTCTTCTTCTTTTCTTTTCTTTTCTTTCTCCCCTTTTGTCTTATTGTTTTGCTCTGTTATTGTTTCAGAATCTGTCTTTTCTGAATGAAGCCCAAAAACTAGTTATCAATAAACAGTCAAACTGACTCTTTGCTCAGTTTTCAGCAAATTATGACAGATAAAAAACTCATCTTTTTCAAGATTTGATTTTTTTCTTTCTTTGCCCCTTTTTGTTTTGCTTGAGCTATAGTATGGCTGGGAGTAATGAAATTAATGATAATGAATCTAAGGTAATCCCTTTTTATCTGTTTGTGTTATCCTTAATTTGTAGTTAAGTTTCTTACCAAATTATGACAGATAAAACACTGATCTCTTTTCAAGATTTGATTTTTTTTCTTCTTTTTGAGCAACTTAAGTCATGGCTGTCAGTATTGAAATTAATGCTAAATGAATCTAAGGTACCCCTCTTAAACTATTTGTGTTATCTTTAATTTGTAGTTAATTTTCTCAGCAAATTATGACAGATGAAAGACTGATCTTTTTCAAGATTTGATTTTTTCTTTTTGGCCGCTTCTTCTATTGTTGAGCAATTGTCATGGCTGGCAGTAATGAAATAAGTACTAATGAATCTAAGACACCCCTTTTTTAAAATCTATTTATGTTTTCCTTAATTTGTAGTGACCTTTGTTTGTGGTACCAATTTGTCAGTAGTTTTTTGTTAATCAATGGATCATTTTACGAGAAATTTTTTGATTGGCTGCTTTGAATGATCACGTCAGTGTTTGATCCCCACCTTGTAGTCCTTTTACCACCAATTTTCTCAAAAAAAAAAGGGTAGTGTTAAATTGTTATTTTTTGCTAATCAAGGGATCAATTTGCTTGTTAATCCATGGTTTTGTAATCTATTGTAGAAGGTTTGACTTTAGGTGTCTTGGAAAGATTTAAGTTTTATCTTTAGAGTAAAGATTGAATCTTTTACCATTAATATTTGGATTTGATATCTGCTTATGCAAATGGTTTTGCCAGAATCTAATATAGGTGTCTGACTTTTTAGGTGTCTTAAATTAAAAACAACAACAACAAGTTTCTTGATAACTCAATACTATGATGTAGAGAGTTTGACTTTCTGTGTGAGATTTTTTCTTTTCTTTTGACAACCTAAAATTAGATTGGGGAGAAAGGTTGAATCTTTACTATTGATTTTAGGAGTTTGACTTAAGGTATGCAAGTAAAACTAGTTCTTTTGGGCAAAGTTTTAACTCTGGAAAAACGAAACGTGATAAGTAAAAAGGAACCGAGAGTATACTAACTTTATGTTATGAACTCTGTGAATGTGTGTGCGTGGTCTTACATGTGTTTCTTTTCCCATATTTATACTGATTTAACCTCCTTTGTGAAATTAACTTTTGCTTTCTTGTTGCTGTTTTTGGTTATTTCGTTTGTGGACGAGGACTATTTTTGGTTTAGTCATAAGATAAGATTGATTTGGCTATTATAGTTCATTCAATCAGTAGATCTTCTGTACTAACTACGCATTATATCCCTTTTGGCAGAGGGTGGTTCCACTTAATACATGGATCCTTATATCCAATTTCAAGCTTTCTTACAACATGCTTCGTCGGCCTGATGGTACATTTGATCGCGATTTAGCTGAGTTCCTAGACCGGAAGGTCCCTACAAATTCGATTCCAGTCGATGGTGTTTATTCTTTTGATGTATTTGATCGTGTGACAAGCCTTCTTAATCGAGTCTATCGACCTGCTCCAGAGGATGAGGCTGATTGGGGTAAAATAGAGCTCGAGAAACCTTTGAGCACCACGGAGATTGTTCCTGTTATAATTTATTTCCATGGGGGAAGTTTTACTCATTCCTCAGCCAATAGTGCTATTTATGACACATTTTGTCGCCGCCTTGTTAAGATTTGCAAGGCTGTTGTTGTTTCTGTGAACTACAGACGATCCCCAGAACATCGATATCCATGTGCATATGATGACGGATGGGCTGCTCTAAAATGGGTCCGTTCAAGGACATGGCTTCAGAGTGGGAAGGATTTGAAAGTCCACGTCTATTTGGCTGGTGATAGTTCAGGTGGTAATATTGCCCACCACGTTGCAGTAAGGGCTGCTGAAGCAGATGTCGAAGTATTAGGTAATATACATCTTCATCCAATGTTCGGTGGGCAAAACAGGACGGAATCTGAGAAGAGATTAGACGGGAAATACTTTGTAACTGTACAAGACAGGGATTGGTACTGGAGGGCGTATCTACCAGAAGGGGAAGATAGAGATCATCCGGCATGTAATATATTTGGCCCGAGGAGTAAAAGCCTCAAAGGACTAAAGTTTCCAAAGAGCCTAGTCGTGGTGGCTGGTTTGGATCTTAGTCAGGATTGGCAATTAGCATATGTCGATGGCTTGAAGAATTCGGGGCATGAGGTAAATCTCTTGTATCTAAAACAGGCAACCATCGGTTTCTATTTCTTGCCAAACAACGATCATTTTCCTTGCCTCATGGAGGAGATAACGAACTTCATCCATTCTAACTGTTCATAGATTTTAGTTAACTTCAGCTATACATAACACAAGCTTGACATATGCCACTCGCGTTTGTTTTCTTTCGTTTATCTCTAGTAAATGAATAGTTATATGATGTAGAATTACTTCACTCGTCGTGATATGATCTGTAAGGTTGTCGTTGGTCGATCTAAAGCCCGATTTAACGTGTTTCCATAGAGGCTGCTAGCTCTCTTAGTGCCTGAGAATTGTAACTTCTGGAATTTTAATTTTCAGAAAATGATGTTGTTGTCAACTTTGTATGTTGTGTTTGAGGAATATATATATATACATAAGGATGTTTGTTCATTTTCTTTTCTTCTTTCCGTTTACACTAATATGATACGAATTACTATTATTATAAACAAATTGTTATATGTGAATTACTTTAAATAATTTTTTGTCTTTAAAGAAATTAGTCCATTTTTGTTGGTGAAGCGATTCTTATTTCATGTTCTATCTCACATTAAATTTTAATTAACTCGTATTAAAAATAATCTTAAATTTGGCGAGATTTAAATAATTGACAACCATCTGACTAAATGAATTTTAAAACGTTCCTGTTATGCCATATGTTATCTACAATCTAATTACTATTTTCCCTACTTCACTTCCTCGACCTTTAATTTATCATTTGATAATGAAGATGTTTAACCACTAAAATAAAACTTATTTTATTTCTTTTTATGATTCTAAGTCCAGTTGGTATAGTTGTCCAATGACTCTAATTGATGGATACAGAAAAATACCAAACAAACATTGTTCCAATAATTGTAGTTTTTTTTTTTCAAAAAAAAAGAGTGTTGTACAAATTTGGTGCTAACTACCTTTGAAAAAGTGTAAACAATCCTAGTTAAAAACCAAATAAGGTAGTCCATACAAAAACTATGACTATTGATTTGACATGTATGAAAAAGGCCAAAGAATCAATGTCTACATCTTCCACTTCTATTTTATATCATCCACAAAAAAGTTGTCTCCAAAATTTCAACTTATTCTGCTCTCAGTGGATTTATTACTGTGATGGATGTTGATTTTTTTTAAAACCTTTTTTTCCTAAAAGAATTTGTTTTTTTTCCCTTTCTTTTTTCATTTTGTAAAGCTTCTTTCTTTGTATCCCACTATGGAATTTAAGTTCCTTGTAGTGCAGCTAAAAGGTAACAGCCGTCAATTGGGTTTCCCTTTATCCCATAAAAATGTTAAAATAAGTTTTTTTTTTTTAAAAAAAAATTTATTTATGTAATTTTAATTTGATATGAATGTTTAGAAATTAAACAATTTAAATAGTTTAATTAAAAATATATAAAATGTATCAAAATGTCCATTAAATTTACTTTCATATTAAACAGTTACTAGAAAAAGAAAAGAAATATTTTTTTTAAACGGACTAAGATGAAAATAGAACAAACAAATTGAAATGACGAAAATATCTATTAAGATGATTTAGCATAAATTTACAAAGATCAATGATGTGGTCGATAATAGTGATAAAACAATGGTGATATATTGGTGGTAACAACTGATAACTATAATGGATGATAATAATAACTAATGATCGTGATGATCTGATAATAGATGATATATGATGCTTATATATATCACTAATTTATTATAATTGTATAAGTTGAAGTACGTTTTTTTTCATGTTCAATAATAATAACATATTCAATGAAATCTCACGAATAAAGTCTAGAAGGGATAAAATTTTTATAATTAATTCCTAACTACAAAATATATTAAAATTTTAAAAGTAATATATTATACTAATGCTTTTTTTTTTATTTTTCAAGATATCCCAAACCTGACAGGCCAAAGATTAATCTTCGACAGATCTGAGCTTCATTTAAGGGTTTGTCGCTAGCTAATTAGTTACTGCATGCACAAGACGGAGATCAAAACCTCAATACTTGCTTAAACAACCTAATGAACTAATCACTAAACCAATCAAATTTAGTTATGTTATACTAATACTTACGTAATTCTTATGAGCAATCGAAGCATCCCATATAATGAACACATGTCACATTTTTGGGTGCAAGTATAGTGTACCATATAAGGGCAATGTCAAAAGATGGTGTGTCCACCCAAGAAAAGAGATTGGAGATAGAAGAATCATGCTGGATGTAATTGTCAATTATGGAATCATTGTAGTTGATTTGATATACTCCTTTGTCAGCTCATGCCTCTTCTTTTGGATTTTGGGATATATACTACAAATCATTGACAATGACATTTTATAGACTAGTCCTTCTATCTCCAATTAGACATCGTAGTCGGTAAAGTTTAAATACGAATTCAAAATTTAAATTTATATATTTAAGATAAAAATTTATTTGTTATTTTTTATATTTTAAAATAAAAATTTGAATATTTAAAAATTATAAAAAAATATTATTAATTTTGATATTTGTTATGTCAATATGATAAAAAAAATATATCTGAAACTGTTAGTCAAAATTAATACAGTTGACTTTAAAAATAAAAACTCTGACAATTAAAGTGAAATGAATAGCGTATTTTTTTCAATCAATGTGTCAAATTAAAATATGATAAGTAAAAATTAATGAAAGGAGTAATAAAAAATAATGCATATCATAGAGACGAGAATGTTGAAATGGATGTATGGACATACAATAAGTGACAAGATTAGGAATTGAATGAGGTTTGTCTAAAGAATGTGAAAGTGATCTCTTTAGCAGACAAGATGAGAAAAACGAAATTGAGATAGTTTGGCATGTGCATCAGTTTTGATATGTATATCAAATAATACAATATAAGCAAAAGTTCCTAGATTCATGAAGATATAGAACAACGTATAAGTTATCATGCTTGCATATTCATCATTTGAGTCTCCAACAATTATTCCTATAATTACATATCCGATTTGGCCTATGGACAAATATGCAAGCATATGTTTTCTACTTGTTTGAGTAATACCAATGAGATTTTTCAATATCACGTTAAAAATAGCTAGGAAAGAATCGCTTCCTTCTTGCTTGATAGGGGGGCTTCTATTCACCAGTGCAAACTAAAAGAGGGGCGTTGACACCCTAGTTAGGAAGTGCTAGGGGTTAGGTTTAGGTGTTACACGGACGATAGACATAGACAAAAAAATATTAAGGGACTGATGGTTAACATTGATGAAAAATTTAATGTTGAGGTCAAGATCTGTAAAGATTGTCATAAGAAATTATAAGAAGACAGATATAATCTTCACTAATTACAACTAAAATTTCAAATTTAATTTCTAAATTAATTAAAATTTCAAAATAAATATTGAAAATAAAAATTAAATTGCTAAAGATTTGTTAGGGAGTGGGGTCCTAAACCTAAGGATCTCGACGTACTATTATTTGTTGTTTTATGAATATTAGCAGCTGGATGCATGTTGTATTTAATTTTTCAATAAATAATATTTTTGGTAACTTAAAGGTGACAAACCTCAAGTCCTTGTCATCAAATGGCCATTTTTTAAAAATAATAAGTATAATGATGATAATAACAACAACATTTTGGACTTATTGTTAAAAAAAAAAAGGAAAAAAAACCCCACCACCAAGACAATAAATTTTGTCCTTGTATTATTTGACAGCATCTTATTTTACTTTATATTCTTTTGACTGTTTGAAATTTTGAAATTCAATTCATTTATTATTTAGGTGCATGTATCTTTCTTTCTTTTTCTAAAAAAATAATAAAATAAATTCAACTAATATTAAGGTGAATTCAACTAATTTCCTTTTCTTTCTTTATTGTTAAGTTGCATATAAATATTTTTGTAAAAAAGACGACTTCATTCTATCATGAATATTCATATTAAAATTCAATTAATTAAATTTATATTAGGATAGATCTATTATAAATATCAATTTAAATTGATTGAAAAATTTCACACTATAGTTGAAGAATATTTACTAATAAAAATGATTATATATGAGCATGGAGTTTAAATACAAGACTTCAATTATGAAACAAGTAATACTCACTATTAAAATTTTACTGATAGATACTATATATATTTCTTCTTCAAAAAATAGAAAAAAATTATATGATATTTTATATTCATATTAAAATGTAACTAAATTTGAATTAATTAGAAAAAATTGCATTAAAGAGTATATACACTCACAACAAAAATGATTACTAATTCATATTTATAATTTAATCTCAAAATTAATAATTAAAGATGAAAGAACAATTAAACATTATTAGTAAAATAAGGCGCATGTATCTCAACCCCAATGATGTTATTCATTGACTTCTACATTTTCTTACCCAATCGAATTTTGGACTTAAATGATGAATTGGCTAAGAGTGTAAAATTTAAAATTAAATCATAGTCAATAAGTCAATTATAAAATTAATTTATAAATATTGAGTTATTGAATTAATCGTTGATGAATAAATTAACGTATTGCCAAATGCACGGCACAACACGGCTCAATCCATCATCTAGAGAGGCGCTAGCCCAACCCAGCCGTAAATAGTCCATGGGCTGGCCCATGGTCAATTTTGCAATAATATTAGTTCTCCATTTCCGTTGATATAATATTGAAATCACAAATATTCTAATAATATAAAAGAAATATAGAGATATGTAATTTATTAATATGATATTTTAAATTATTTTAATATCTTGTTTATGAATTAAGATTTATTTATCTGTTAAAATTATAAGAATGGAGAGAATTTAATAGTTTTCACACTTTTGTGAATTTTTATGTATCAAAAACTATTGAACTTTCAAATTGCTAATACTTCCTCTGTCTCAAATTAATTGAATTTTTGAGAATTTTTTCAAGATTCAAAATAGATGAATTGTTTAAAGTTCAAAATAAATGTTTCAAACTTTTTTTACATTTGCCCTTTCATTTATTGAAATTTTATATTTTCTAGGAGACAAATTGCACTACATATTTATGACTCCACAAAGGATAATAGTGAAAAAGTATAATTTAAGTTTTGTCTTAAAGTATTTTTCTTAATATGAGTGCATTATCTTAACGGAGGGAGTATCATTTTAGCCTTGTTAGCCTTTATGATTAATTTTTATAGTTTCAATTAAATTCAACTATAGTAGTTCGTCTTAGACAAACTTAATAGATTAAAACTGTTGAAATAATACTTTAGGGACTATTTGTGAACATACTACCAAAATATGGGACCATTTTTGACCTTTTTCTCTACTATCTTTGGTAGGTGTTTGACATGTCCACCAAAATCAAGAAATGAGGGAAAAGATAAGCGTAAACAAGAGGTAAAAAGTTGGAATTCCTAACATTTAGTAATCAGGTTAGTAAAGTTTTGATTTTGAGTTTATTCCCACATTGTAAATTTGCAAATTTCATACAATTCTTGATTTCCCCTTTTTTTTTTTCTGCTAATGTCGAATTGCTTGGGAGAAGTCAGCTCTAATAGAACTTTACATGTCCTAATACAGTTTCTATATACTCAAAATGTTTGTAGAAAGTGTTAAGCTCAGATGGGGTTTTGCTAATTTCATTTAGAATGGTGAAGTTGGACTCAGAAATTTTGATTTTTAGCTATATTCCCACCTTCACAATTGCAAATTCACATAAATCTCGGTTTGGTTTCATTTAGAATAGCAAAGTTTAGATTTAGAGCTTATGATGTAGCTGTTGTGATATGTTGAGTTAAAGATAGTATTTTTCCGCATTCCAAGTTTTGCATGTTAGACAATATTTGGTTTTCATTTAGAAGAGTTGAGCTAAATATTTTGAGCTTTGAGCTATATTATCCCTTCATGATTGCATATTCACATTAGTCTTGGTTTTCCTGTTGTTGGTTTTGCTCAATTGCTTGAAAAAACATCAGCTTTAATGGAACTTATATGCCTAAGACAATCTCTATATTCTAATATATCTGTCGACTGTCGAATTATGTTAAGCCAAGGATGATAGTTTTTACCCTCCTTAGAAAAATTTTCTTTTAAACAATATTTTCTTCTCATTAGAATAGCAGAGTTCAGCCAAAACTTTTTATGTTTGAGCTATGTTTCCCCTTCAACAACAACAATAACATACCGAGTGTAATCCCATAGGTGGGGTCTTTGGAGGGTACAGTGTATGTAGACCCAGTTGCTTTGTGAAGAGGAAAAGAAACATACAGAATCAAAGAGGATATTGTAAATCATAAGGAACGCATTACATAGAATAGCAATAGCTAAATAACGCGATAACTGAAGCACAAGAAACAACATGTAGTAACATGAAAAGGACATGGAACTACAAGAATAATGCACTACTACTGGTAAGGAAGGTGAAACATGTATATTGCCCCTTTGTGATGGAAAATTTACATGAACATTGGCTTCCCTTTGATCTGCTTTGCTAATTGCTTGTAAAAACATCAGCTTGGATGTAACTTAATACACCCAATGTATCTCTGTGTATTAATATCTCTACTATTGTTCTGAGCTGAAGATGGCATTTTCTGCCTTTTAAAGAGAATTTGCATGTTATTCATGTAGGCTTTCATTTAGAATTGCAAACTTGAACTGATTTTCTTAAATTAACTCCTCCTAAGAATTGCCAAATAGTGGAGTAGGATAGCAGCAGGTTGATGGCTAGTTAAAATAGTCTTAACTATTATGAGTCTCTGGTATACTCTATAAAGAAGAACGAGTACGAAGGATTCATAGAGCTGATCCGACTGATTTGGGATTGAGGTGTAATTGATTAATTTGTTGAAGCTCCAATGAAGCATTTGCCATGGCTTCTTCATTTCCGTTATTTCTTTTTCTGCACTGCGCTGGGCTGTTTTTTCCCTTGAGCTGAAGGGTCTATTGGAAACAACCTCTCTACCTCAAGGTAGAGATAAGATCTGTGTACACTTGACCCTTCCCGCAGTTCACTTTGTGAGATTACACTGGGTATGTTGTTGCTCCACTGAAGCGTGGTGTTTATGGTTTCTAATAGCGCCACATCATTTTCCGTACATGCTGGTCTTTGCTCAATATATTCTGTATGTTCACCTTTTTTGGCAGGTTTGGCATGTTAGGAACTTGATAATGGATGATAATATACTTCAAAGTGCCTTTCTGACAACCATTGCATTGTCTTACGTGTGAAAATGTATTTTAATTTCTTACATTCAGAGTCCATTGAAGACATGGGGTATTCTCTGAGTAAGTTAGAAGTAGAGACCGAACTCTTTGATGGTTCAACTTCCAATCACAGGGTTGCTGGCAGTGTTCGTCATGACAAACCAGCAAATTATTTGGACCATGAAATTTCTCAGCTTACTAAACTTAGATCAGGACCCCATGAAAACATCAGTAGAATCCTAACAGGGAAAAGGGAAGTTCCTGTGTCCACATTCAAGATGTTAGCTGCTCGAGAAGCCAATATTTCTGGTAGAGGAAGGTTCTCGAAGGCAGATTGTTGTCATGTTCTAAGTAAATATTTGCCGGATAGTGGTCCTTGGATTGTGGACCAGATGGAAACAAGAGCTTATGTATCACAATTTTCAGCAGATGGTTCCCTTTTTGTTGCTGCCTTTCAGGTATTATGAGTAGTTTATATATTTTGTGGCATTGAGAAGATTAAGTATGACGGTTGTCAGTATTACATTTTTGTCTTTTAAGATTTCCATATCTTAGGTTCAAACAAACAAAAAAACTAGGTGTCTTTTCCTATTTGTCCTAGCCTTGGTGGACAGAGTTACTTGAGTTGCTAGTAAAAGGTGGCAGGTATCCCGTGGAATTAGTCGAGGTGCGCGATAGCGGGCCTGCACACTATGGTCATCAAAAGAAAAATTCCATATCTAAGCGAAAACATGTTTCTTTTCCTTCTTATGGCATCCCAAATCTCTAAGATACTGCACTCTTAAAAATGCATTAGTTATGTTGCATTCTGATGCTTCTTCTTCTTTATTATTGTCTAAAACAGGGAAGCCATATTAGAATATACAATGTGGAAAGAGGGTGGAAAGTTCACAAGAATATTATTGCAAAAAGTTTGAGATGGACAGTTACTGATACATCACTTTCTCCAGATCAACGTCATTTGGTGAGTTTCTATTTTACCGATGAATCAAGTTTGCAACTGCTATTAGCTGATTTCTTCCTATCCAAGTTTTGGTGGGTAGAGTTACAAGGTACCTATGATCGTGGGAGGTAATAGGTATCTCAGACACCAGGGTTGTTACAAAATTTGGGTGACCAAAAAGGAAAGTAGGTGAAGTAAAATTGAGGCCAAATGAGGACACAGGACACTTGACAAGCTATTATTAATTATGGAGATGAATCAAATTAATTAGGTCGGTGTAACGAAATTAATTCCATACTACATGGTTGTTTGCAAGGAATTGTCTGTTTTTAGAATGTTATCCTACTCATCAGAACATGACTTGTCATTTTACATATTCATTCATTTGTTTCTGTTCTCCTTAATTTTGACATTTGATGGGTTTAGTGAAAATATATTCAAAATGACTTTGAAAAGAGGCATGTGGTTCAAATGCCAGCAGAGACGAAAACACTAGGTGATCTCATCCATTCTGTTCAAGCCTTGGTGGACATAATTGTCTGGTACCTGGGCTGGTGGGAGGTAGTAGTTACCCCATGGAATTAGTTGAGTTGCAAGAAAGCTGGCCTGAACACCATAGTTATCAAAAAGATTTTAAAAAAAGAGGCATGTGTTTTGTTCAAAACTGCTCCTGATGGTCTAAAATTCTTTCAGATTTCTTTTTCTCTTGTTTTTTTTATACCAGGGGACTAGGAAAGGGGGATACTGAGAATTGAACTCACCCCTATTTTGTGGAGACCCACTGATATCACATAAGCATTGGTGGTTAAATTCTGTTAGACTTTGTACAGCTATTTTGGGTGCCTTCACAAAAGGAATTAAACAAAATATCTTTTTTGTGGAAGGAGTTTCATCATGTTGCTATCTCAATCTGTTCTGGTGTTGCTAATTCTGCTGTGCAATTAGAATATAAAGCTATTGGAAATTGAGGACACTACATGAAATCCATGGAATCCAAAGTGAAACCAGCTATGGAGAATCTTAAGTTGCACTCTTAGGTGGACCTGGACCACTGCAACTTAAGCTGTTAGCAAATGGACATTGACCACTGAACAGTAACTTCTGAGTTCTGACTAATAGAATCTATAGAATCTAAGTTTAGATATTACTTCAACTAATAGAATCTAAGTTGACATATTACTAAAACTAATTGAATACATTAAGATATTACTTCTAGATTTGCATTACTAGGCGAAATAGGATTAAGAATGAAAAGATTCGGGACAAGGTGGGAGTGGCCTCCGTGGTGGACAAGATGAGGGAAGTGAGACTGAGATAGTTCGGGTATGTGAAGAGAAGATGTCCAGATGCCCAAGTGAGAGGTTGCCTCTCGTGGGTTAGAGGTAGAGGTAGGCCAAAGAAGTATTGGGGAGAGGTGATTAAATAGGATTTGAAATATTTGCAACTTACGAGGACATGACCCTAGATAGGATGATACGAAAGTCAAGGATTAGGGTAGAAGGTTAGTACGTCGTTACGCTGTCTAGTTTCCCTTATCAGTGGTATTAATAATTCTTTCCTCCTCCTGCTTGCTTATATTTCTTATTATTACCTGTTGATTACTTTGCTTCGGCTATCATATTATTTATTGGTGCTACTGGTATTCTCTACTTTGTTCTTTTGTCCTTGTTTTGTTATGATTTTACTTGAGCCGAGGGTCTATCGGCAACAACCTCCCTACCCTCTCAAGGTAGCGGTATGTTGTTGTAGAATGATAGCTTTATGCTTTATTCATAGAATATCTTTACATTTGTTTTATAGAGTAACACTTGTGTTGCTTTTGCAGGTGTATGCTACCATGTCACCTATTGTACATATTGTAGATGTAGGATCTGCTGCCACTGAATCTGTTGCCAACATCACTGTATGGTTGTCAATCTCTCATTCTTTGGAGTTCTAATTACTCTATGTCATATGCATAACAGCTTCAAGGGACTGCAATATCTTGCAGTTATCACTTAGAAGTATCATTTCTAAGCCCTACTAGGCCCAGGAACCGATAATCAGAGTTCTGTTCGTCTAGTGAATAATTATAACTCCAGCAAGGCAGCAGTAGTTGCACATCCCTGTGTTGAAGGTTTCAATTATTTAAACAATGATGTATTGGATTTTGAAATGATACTCATCTTTTAGGATACACAATATCTCTTTAAGAACCATGGAGAAACGGGGCTTAACTACAGACAAGATCCAAATATGCTCAAGGATAAGAGAGAGTCTTTTCCGAATAACATTTAGTTTTACTCTGAAAACAGAAACTAAGTCAAGTATGAAAGAATATCGTCTTTTTTTTTAATAGAACTGGATTCCGAACAAGTAATTTATTTCAGAGAGTTTGACGTGTTATAAGGTGTCGTTTGTCCATTTAAGCTGTTTGATATGAAGTTTTGTGTGGATAACTTATCTTTTGATCAAATTTAACACATTGAGTATTTTTGCTGTGGCATTAATTTGCAAATGATAGTCCCCAAAGCTGGGGGATTTAGATGAATTTAATACTTACCTGAATATCTTAGATCCTGTAAGTGAAGGAGCTTGCTGGAGTTTTGATTGCATGATTATATGCTACTACCATTAATAGTTGGTATAAATGATTAGGTCCAAAAAAGATTATTAGAGATTTGATAGGAGTAACATATGCAACTAACAAGATTGCGGTCTGTGCTATATATTAGTCTGTTATAGTGACAACTAAGTACTAACTCACGATTTTCGTTTATTTTTGATGAAAATTTAATGCTGGCTTACTTAAATGCAGGAAATTCATGATGGTTTGCTTTTGTCTGCTTACAATGATGATTTTGGAATCTTCTCTGTGAAATTTTCTACTGAAGGTCGGGAAGTTGTTGCTGGAAGTAGTGATGATTCGATCTATGTTTATGATCTTGAAGCAAACAAACTCTCCCTTCGAATATCCGCACACAATGTATGAATATACTTATCATAGAGTGTGTCCCAAATCTTTTTCTTGTGAAGCATTTTCTTTTTTAAGAAAAAAGAAAATCTATGCTACGTCCAGGACATCTGTTTGAGAATTATGAAGCTAATAATTATTCTTCTTGGGTTTGTTTTAGTAGTCATATTTAAAGACGTGCTCTTTTCTTGGCAAGAAGGTAACTTTTTGTTATTCTGAATCATGTTCACCAAGACAAGGAGATTTTGCCTCCTCTCCCTTCATGATCTGATGAAGTCATCATTCTCATTAATTCCTAGTAAATACATGTTTGCTTTGAAGTAAATAATTGTGAGTGTTGAGTTATTTGTCTTTTCTGTAAGAAGCGTGTGCCTGAACTAGCCTTTCCTGAAGTTTGTCACTGAAAACATCACTAAGTAGATTTGATTGTTAAATTTCTCAATAGACTATTCAGATTGAATTTTTTGTCATCATTTGTTCATTCCTAGTACCGTATATCTGCATGCAAAATCTGAGTTGTAAATTTGAATACATCAACACTTGTTGATGAAGTTTCGCATGCAGTGTGTCTGGATATACCGGGCAAGTATCCTCCAATTTAATACACCAGTTGAGGAACTCTCATATATTTGCTTTTTGTGGATACACAAGATTTCGATTGTCTCTATAACTTTCTGTTGATGAGTTGAAACAATTTTCTGTTGCAGTCTGATGTCAATTCTGTATGCTTTGCTGATGAAAGTGGCCATCTCATTTATTCTGGAAGTGATGACAATCTGTGTAAGGTGATCATCATCCTATCTTGCTTTGGAAGAAGTGCTTAAGAATCAAGGTCTCCTTCCAAAAGATCTAATAGAAGATACTTGTTGAGTTAATGACAAAATCACAGAGCTAACGGGTAGTATTGGTCTATGAAACTGTGGCAAGAGTCATTATTCATACTTCTTTTTATAGTAACTATATTTATGCACATTAGAAAATATTTGCACTTTCTCTCTTTTGTTGTGGATGGAAGAGATGGATTGGGGGGTTGTGGAGTAATCGTCGTGGCTCTGAGTGATTTGAGGCTGAGGAATTGATGCTAAATCAATATTCTGCTGGGTGGTATCTTGATCCATTTTATGTAACCTGTTTAATTTAGTGGGGATATGAACTTAGATAGAGTGGTTTGGATGTCAAGGGTAGAAGGGTGGTAGGTAGCTGAGTGTTATTGTGCTTTTACGCAGGAGACACAGGGGGCTAGTCTCATCTTCTCTTTTATTTAGTATTCGGGTAGTATCTCGCTAGGCTATTTTTACTATTACATGTTGCTTCATTTGCTTTGTTTATCTTGCTAGTTTTTTTTATCATAATTTTCCTTATAATTTTGCTTTGATTACATTTCTTTTGAGCTGAGGGTATATGGGAAACAACCTCTCTATCCCACAAAGGTAGGGTAAGGTCTATGTACATCTTACCCTCCCCAGATCCCACTTGTGGAGATTCCACTGCGTCCATTGTTGTTGTTCGTAACAGAATTGGCAGACCTCTTCATGATCCTCTAAGGACCAAATAATTTGAGTCCAGATGAATTAATATATGTATGCTTCCATGAAATTTATTTCATGTGTTGAGGTGTCTTTTTTATGCGTAATGAGGTTGTTGCTCTGTGTAGGTCTGGGATAGACGTTGCTTTAGGGCCAAAGAAAAGCCAGCAGGAGTCCTGATGGGACATCTAGAAGGTGTTACATTCCTTGATAGTCGGGGGGATGGTCGTTATTTCATTTCTAATAGTAAAGATCAGTCCATCAAGCTCTGGGATATCCGCAAAATGTCTTCTCATGCTGCTCGGTATGTTTATTCTCTGGCTATGCATCTCCTTTATGATTCTTCTTCCTGATGGGGTATGTCTGATTTTTTGGTTTACTAATCAGATTAGGGGCGGTATGAACCTATTATAATAGATGAGATTCAGCGAGGATTATCATTAATACATGAAGCAGATTAATTCAAGAAAACCAATTTTGAGACATTTCTTATGACCAGTTAAGTTGCTTGGTCTCTTCACTTATGGTGCCGCACCAGTGTCGACACGACATGGGTGTGGGGTCCATACTGGATTTGGTCAACTGTACTTCAACCAAAATCAACACAGAAATTCAAGACAAATACTACTTTTTGGTTATTATCTATCGTTTTTGTACTTCCATTTTTTTCCCTAGACTGTTTTTCCTTGAGCTAAGGATCTATTAGAAACCACCTCTCTACTTCGCATGGTAGGAATAAGGTTTGCATACATATTACCCTTCCCAGACTCCATTCGTGGGAATACACTGAGTATATTGTTGTTTCACTTGCTTGCTTATATGACTAAACGAGACACATACACTATCTTGTTTTCAGCAATATATGGTTCAGGAATTATGAGTGGGACTATAGATGGATGGACTATCCTCCTCAAGCTAGAGACTTGAAGCACCCTTATGATCAATCAATAGCCACTTATAAGGGTCATTCTGTCTTGCGTACTCTAATTCGCTGCTACTTTTCACCAGAAAATAGGTTAGTGCTAAAAATATCCACTTTGACTCTTTGTTTCTTGTCTATGACAACTTCTAATTACACTTATTTTAGCGTAGTACGTACTTAAATATTTCTTGGTTTATGTTATACAGCACTGGACAGAGATACATTTACACGGGATCCCATGACGGTTGCATTTACATATATGATTTGGTAAGTATGAGGCTATACATAAACTTATTTTCTCTAAAAGGAATTTCTTACGAGATCACCCCTTTCATTCTGGGGTGACGGAGGGATTGTACCACTCTAGCCGTCCTATAGGATGATTTCTGAACAATCGTTAAACCTCCTTCTCGTCCTGATTAATTTTGTGGTTAGAAAGATTAGTTCGATGGTTTTCCTACGATTATACTATAGAGGGTTGTTTGGTATATGGGATGGTATAGACAAGGATATCCCACCTATTTTATGGTTGGGATAGCCAAACGCATCATTTTTGTACAAATGGTGGGTAAAATAATCCTAGGACTAACTAATACCTATAACTAAATCCGGGAAATAAATTATCGTGCATTTTATCTCGGGATTATTATCCTTATCCCTCTACCAAACAACCCCTAAGGGGTCGTTTGGTGTAAAGTATAAGTTACAATAATCCTAGGATAAAAATGTAGGATTATTTTATCCCATGTTTGATGGAGGTATAATCCTTGAACTATTTATCCTATCATTTTTGCCTTAACGATGGGATAAGTTATCCTATATATGTGGTGGGATAACTTATCCCAGGCTAACTTATCCCGAGATTAATTATCCTAGGACAAAATGTTGCCAACCAAACGACCCCTAAGGGTTTCACATGACTGAATATTCAGAAGGTTTGTTCTTATCGATACATGTTATGTAACGATACTCTTGGTTTCTAGGTAAGCGGAGCGCAAGTTGCGAAATTGCAGCACCATCGGTCGACCATTCGAGATTGTAGCTGGCACCCTAATTATCCAATGCTTGTTAGCTCTTCTTGGGATGGAGATGTTGTCAAATGGGAATTTCCTGGAAATGGAGAAGCACCACTCCCTCCAAAAAAGAAGCAAAACAGAAGAAGGCATTTCTTTTAAATGCTATCTGCCCTCAGGGATTTCTCGGTTATCCAAAAAAAAAAAGACGTGGTAACTTTATGGCGTTACACCAGCATGTATATTAACTATATGTGAGCCCAAATTTTTAGCTGAAACATGATTGATATTTTGATTTACTTGTATTGTACATAAATAAAGGCGAATGTGTACATTGGAATTTGTAAATAGTACCCCCATTATCATTGTTGAAGGAGCGTGACTCTATGTGTGGCTCGTACTGCATAGTAACAGCAACATATTTAGTGGAATTCTACAAGTGAGGTTTGGAAAGGATAAAACATAAGTAAATTTTATCACTACCTCATAGAGATAGAAAGGAAGAAAATTTTAAGGTTGTGCTTTAGCATTTCTGCAAGAAAAGGGATGTGCTAAGACGCAACGGCCTTCTCACAGAACTTTTTCTATTTGCTTGACTAATTCATACTCAGAAATTGAAAAGTAATGTTGAAAGATTTAGATAAAAGAAATTGAAAAGAAATGTTGACACGTTCTGAGAAACGAGTTGAAGCATTCTTAAGATTTGTTATCACTGATTAGTCAAATGACCATAGTAGATGTCGACTGATAAAAGAATGGAGAAAGTCAATAAAAGAGAGGAAAATTGCACATGTAATAA
>JAOTQJ010000096.1:2820497-2843785 GCA_025642045.1 Solanum sejunctum
ATGATGTCACTATTTTAGAATTTAGAATTCATAAAGTTCAAATTCGGCCTTTTTCTTACTGTAGTTGGATGGTAAATATTCTTCATTCTTAACTAGAGGTCTTGAGTTCAATTCCTTGAGTCCTGCTTTTGATAGCAATCATTTTAACCCACAAGTGGGATTTCACTGCTAGGAACATCTAATGTTGTCGTCTTAGAATTTAAAACTCATAAAGTCTAATCTTAGCTCACCTCTGCAACGATTGGTTGGATAGTATCAGTCATCCTTAGCCATGTGTCTTTGGTTCGAGCCCAGGATTGAAAGATCTTCCATCCTTAACTAAAGATCTCGCATTCAACCCTTAGATATTGATTGCTTTACCCTCCAAAATGAGGTGTGAATTTGAATTAGTCGGCCCGAGAACAAAAAACAATTGAATACATTAATGTAGAAGAGTAATAGTAGGTGAACATCTTCAACCCTTGTGCAAGTAAACTATCAATACATTAAATAGTTTAGCTAGTTGTTTCAAAAAAAAAATATTATTGATAGAGATTGATGGGACCAGAATTAATTTCATAGTTTTCTAATCTTGACATAAAATTTTTAGTTTGATTAAAAAGAATGAAAATTTCTCTTAGAATTATTATGATGATCAATTGATGGAGGACAAAAGAGCTTATTCCCTAGCCATTTCACTTGTGATTCTGTTGATCACAGTCATCGTTGTATCGCGTATAACGTTGAAATTTTCCAAGACATTTTTCCTGATTCTCGGAGCTGATATTGCGTTGATTGCTGGTGTTGTTGCTGGTGTTTTAATCAGGAGGAAGTTGAACAGCAGGAGACAGTTGCTAGAAAATCAATTAGACTCAGATGGGCGCGAGTTGAGGATCGAGTATAGTTTCCTAAGGAAAGTAGCTGGTGTGCCAACAAGATTCAAGCTCAAAGAGCTCGAAGAAGCAACCGATAACTTTGGATCGTTGGTAGGACGAGGATCATCTGCTTGTGTTTTCAAAGGAGTGCTAACTGATGGTACATTAGTTGCTGTGAAAAGGATCGAAGGAGAGGAACATGGCGATAAGGAATTCAAGTCAGAAGTTGCAGCCATTGCTAGTGTTCAGCATGTTAATCTTGTACGTTTACTCGGATACTGTAGTGTTCCCCCTTCAGGTCCTCGATTCTTGGTTTACGAGTATATTGTCAACGGATCGCTTGATAGTTGGATTTTTCGAAGAAGGGGAATTCGAGGATGTTTGTCGTTGGATTTGAGGTGCAGAGTTGCCCTGGATGTGGCTAAGGCGCTTTCTTACTTGCATCATGATTGTAGGTCCTGTATTTTACATCTCGATGTTAAGCCTGAGAATATTCTTCTAGACGAGAATCATCGTGCCATTCTATCTGATTTCGGGTTATCAAAGTTGATGGGGAAAGACGAGAGTAGAGTTGTCACAACGATCAGGGGTACTCGCGGGTATTTAGCCCCCGAGTGGCTCCTGGAGCACGGAATTTCTGAAAAGAGTGATGTTTATAGTTACGGAATGGTGCTTCTGGAGATGATTGGAGGGAGGAGAAATATTACTGTGGCTGAACATGGAAAAGATACCCATCAGGGCAACTCAAAGAGTAAATTCAGCTACTTTCCTAAGATTGTGAGTGAAAAATTAGCACAGGGGAAGATCATGGATGTCGTGGACAAGAGACTCGTCCACGAGGCAGCTACAGCTGCAGAAATGCAAGTGAAAAGATTGGCGTGTGTCGGGTTGTCTTGCATACAAGAACGGCCTAGTCTTAGGCCAACCATGGCACGAGTCGTGGAAATGTTGGAAGGTCGTGTGCCAGTAGAAGCGCCTACACAAACGAGAATGGTGATCCTCGACTTGTTAGACGAGGGTGTTGATCATCCCGTGATACCAACAGTGGCTGGAGCCATGGCAAGATCTAGTCATACCAATTCGCTTCGCTCTTTTACAATGTCTATCCTCTCAGGGAGGTAGTACGATTGAAAAGAGACTACTTGAGTTGTATGAGTTCCATCAACTCATTCTATTCTTAAATACAAGTTTAGACCCATCATTTTTGGGTTTTGAAAAGTAAAAATCAAACTATATTATGGTAATATTATGAGGTATCAGTTATTTCAGTCATGTGAATTACTCATTCTTTGTAATAGTTAATTCTTTTCGTCATTCAAATATATTATTTGCTATATTATTTAATGTAATAAAATCGAAAAAACAAACAAAAACCCAGAAATACCCAATCAGACAAACTGTATTTATTTTGAATATTGGAAAATATTTTCTCAATACAGAAAAGCAATGTAAATACCACCAAACAATACACCGACATCAATAGGTTGATATGTCGGAGTGGCTAAGGAGACAGACTTGAAATTAGATAGGCGCAACAAATGGCCTAGTTCAATCCAATCCAACCTTCTATAGAGAGAGCTAAGCTAAAAGTAATAAATTGTGTTAGTTTGATTGACATCAAATTCAGATTTGACATGTTTTAAACATAATTGTGTTGTATCTCATAAACAATACTGTCTAGGCTATAAAGTGATCGTTGTAGGTTGAACAAACTCATCAATCAAGAACTTAATAAACAAAAATAATTATAATGCAAAATAAAATATTATTTAGCTCAAAAATGTAATTTAGTTCATGACTTCCGTGAATCACGAGCTACAATTAAAAACTAAAAATCGTCGACAGCAGGGTTCGAACCTGCGCGGGCGAAGCCCAACAGATTTCAAGTCTGTCTCCTTAACCACTCGGACATATCGACTTGCTGATTTGGACTGTACTAATTAAATATTTTGATTGCAACAGAAGTTTATGAACCAATCTTATTTCTCAAGTGCGATTTGGAAATGATATGGTAGTGTATACACGTATCTTACTCCTACCTTGTAGAGGTAGATAGATTGTTTTTGATAGATTCTCAGCTCAAAGAAAGAAAATCAAAACAATTATAGAAAAAGAACTTGTGAAAGTAAAGAAGCCAAGAAAAATAATATGTTTTAGTAATTATGCGAAATAAGACCACAAGGTGTATAGGCAAAATTTTCAATAAGCAACATCGATATTGACGTTTAAAGAAGCAAACAAATGGACAATTTGTTGCAATGATTTTAAAACAGAAGGAATCTAGAGAAATATAAGCTTGATCACTTTTCTAACTAAATTTTGAGTCTATTTGATCTATAATGTTGATATAAGCCACTCTAGTGCCCAAGAAAATACATGAAATGATCAAGAAAACCACTTTCTAAGTAAAACATTTTCCTGAAAACTATTTGCTATTGGAGTAATCCCATAAGTGAATAACACACAATCCCATAAGTGAATAACACACAGAGAAGGTAGTGTCTACGCAACCTTATATGAGCTTAGAAAGATTGTTTCAGATAAATCCTGACTTAAGTAAAGCATAGCAAAAATAATGATAAAGAAATACAGTAGTAAAAAAGTTGAACAGAAAATAATGAAGAAAGAATAGCAACAACACCAAACGATAGTCGAAGCAAAGAAAACAACATGCATTAATAGCTCTGGGAAACCATTATGCAAAAGATATAGAACCATTCCTATCAAGTATGAGAAGATCCATCACTTAATAGTTGAAACTTTTACTAGAAATTTACAAGCCTATTAGGCAGAGTTCTCCTTATTCTACACTCTTTTAATGCCCTATCTATTTATACCTTTTTGCATTTTTGTATCAACTAATTCAGCTAAGGTCTAATGTAAAGACCGAAAAAAGGGGACAATAGGAACTGATAAACTGTCTGGTCTTTCCCTTGATGATGGATTATGGAATCATTCTTCAGATGACTCTGGCGTTAACCTCTAAATGAACGAGCAAATTGAACATTAATCCGCTTGCTAATTGGCGTCCTACAAGAAGGACATTCTTTCATTCCTTGCCTTTCGTGAAGCACGTTGCATTGTGCACAAAGAACCTGATGACAGCATGGGAGGAAAACCACTGTCATTTCCTCGCTCAAACACATAACACACTCCCTCTCGATTTCCACACGAGCAGAGCCTAGATTTTCCGCAGGGACTGCCAAGTTCTTTGCAATTTTGGAAGATTGCGGCTTCATGTTGATGCCTCTTCTGAGTGCTTCTATTTTTGAACCTTCAGACTGAAATCTTAACAGAGAGATTTCACTCTCAAGCTTTTGGATATCTTCTTTACATTTTTGCATGTTGCGCTCTGCCGTTTCTCTAATATTATCCTCCTCCATTTTACTCTGAACTCCCCCTTTTTCCCTTTCAGCCTTAAGGGAATCAGCCTGCTGAAGCAACCTTTGTTTCTCCCTCTCCTGTTGCTCTGACAGAACCTGCAATTTCATGTGTTTTTTTCGTGCAAGTTGAAAGTGTGCAGCATGGTATGGTAAAAATTGCTTGAAATCGAAATAAATCATTTCAAATAAAACCATACTAGGCTTCTTCTAATGTGACATCTTATAAAAGAAAGAACATCAGATTGCAAATAAATTATCAAAGCCGAACTGCTTGATATATGCTAGAGCAACTACTACTATGTGTTATAAATTAGCAGACGACGACACACGCAGTATAATCCAACAAGTGAGGTCTATTGTACAAAAGCTAGTAGAACGTTTGTTGATTTACAATTAGAAGTATCATAAACCTCTCTACTCCACAAAGATTAAGGGGTAAAGTCTCCATACAACCCTTCCCAGACCCCACTTGTGGAATTATACGGAATGCACAAAATATCCTTTAAGATTGTGGCCTTAAAATGTCATGTGAAAAATTAAAATTAATGGGTTACTGAAAAGGAAAGAGGCATTCTTTTTTTAAACAAACTAATAAAAAAAAGTTAAGAAACAAATTGAAAGGGCAAGGGGGTAACGATATTTGTAAACAGTTACGACCTCAATCAAGAAGGCTAAGAAATTTATTCCTACAAAAACATACCTTCAACTGGTTTTGGTGCGTTTTGGCTCTCACTAATTCCTGCTCAAGATGAGCTGCTTCTCGTTTCAGGGTTGAGAGATTATCCTGCAGTGAGCCCTTCTCCATCTCCCATCCTTGACACTTCTTCAGTATCTCCTGCTCCCTTGCAACGGCTTGGTGAAAGTTTGTAGCAGACTCCAGGGCAGCCAGCGTTGCAGCATCCATCTCCTTCTTCAGTGCAGCATTCTCTTCCTCAAGTCTGCGAAGAGTAGAGTCAGCCATCTTAATCTGGCCACTGGCTTTTGACAATGCATACTCCATTTCAGAAAGCCTCTTTATGTTGTTTTCTTCCACCATTTGCTTTTCCTTCTGAAATTTCTCAGCCTCTTCTTTCTCTTGCTTCAGCATTTTAAGCTCCCCCTGATCCTTTCCAAGCCTCCGAGCAGCCTGCATAACCTTCTCATTGGCCCAATCAGTCCACCCTTGGAGCTCTGTCTGCAGCATCTGCATACAGGAAATCAGCAACAATATATATTCATCCTTCTCATTTTGTGGGACATATTTCTCCAAAGCCTCATCGTATGGGATACCAGCATAATAGTCTTGAATTCTAGGAGGGGCAAGAGTCCTCTCTGGGGTCTTTGAGGAAAATTGGGGCTCCGGAGCCAGTGATGCAGGAACATTTGTGTTTATAGCAGGTAATGCACAAACGGTATCCTGGGTTGGTGACACACTAGCAGTTTCACTTGAAGGTGAAATGGAGGGGGAGGTGCTTGAACTATGAGAACTGCCTACTGCTAAAGGCCCATTGCCTTTAACTGTAGTAGTTACCTTAGAGTAAGTATTCTTCATTACGAGACCAGAAGAACAAGATTCAGAGTTCAGTGTCTTGTCCAAAACCATACTACTCCAAGAGGTGAGTTTTGCTTTTAAGGAACCCTTACCCATACGTCCTTTATAGCTTTTCTCAAAAAATGTCTTTTGTCTAAGCATATCTTTCTTGGAGTTCAGAGATGAACCCCTTCTCCCATGTCCACATTTTTCTTCTAAAATTGCTGCTTTTGTGATAGACGGTACACTCTCTCCGCCAACCCCTGTAGACTTGCTCTTCGATACTGGAAGACGAGCTAAACTTTCGTTTCCTGTAATTTCCACTCCATGAAGATGTGAGTATATAGAGTTAGACAATTGAGCGACAGCATCATCACAAGGAACTTCAGACTGCAAGCTTTTAGCAATATGCATTGAAGGTTTTGACAACTTTAGTTTATCCAGGTCTAATTGACTTACTACAGAAGCCTCCTTTGGTTGAGCAAGTTTTGAACTGGATGAGCTTTCTCTTGGACTTTCCAAACTGCCTAAGTCACCCCGAATATCTCCTTCTATGGCACATGCATGTAACAGGTTCAAATCACATATTAACAGACACCACATTGCTTCTGCAACAGTAAAATCTGGCTTAACCTCCCTCAGCACACATATCATCTCCAACATTGTGTACTCCACCAAGCCATTCAAATCCTCAAATATGAGAGACGTCGAAGTATCCAATTCTTTTTCCCTACTTAGTAGAGCCAAGGCACCATCAACAATAGTTGAGACAGCATCCTTGCTACCATGATAAAGGCCGCTCCTCAAAATGACCCATTTAGCTATTTCCTCATTATATCCACATTCAACAATCCTCTTGATTGCGCTCTGGAAAGTTGCGGACAAGTTATGAAATAAAAGTTCCATCAGCTGACACGCTATTGTATCATCCCAGTCGGCGTGTTGTAAAGTTTCCACTCCTTGCTTCTCATTGGACTGATGACACCTGTCCACAAGTGAACCGACCTCGTTAGGGATGGTTAGGAGTTTTTCTTCTAATAGCTCATACCTTGGAAATTCTGTAAGGGACAGGGCAGGAGTGTCGATAGGAACATCTAGAGGAAACTCAGATAAGAACTTCCTCTTGTTCCTACTACACTTTTCCTGGGCTGAAATCACCGGTGACTTCTCATTGGCATCATCACTGCTGTTATGATCACCCACATTCATTATCTTTTCAATGATCTCTTAATGTTCCGCGGTAAACCTACTACCCGTATCTTTATCTGCAGTTTTAAAAGTAGCAGCGGTAGGCCATTCAGATATAATGTGGAAGGTGCAGGGGAACCAAACAATAAAAAGAAAACATAGCAGTAAAAAGTTAGAAACTATAGAATAACAGACAACAACAACTCAGGCCCCAACAAGTTGGGGTCGGCTAAATGAATCCCCAAGATCTTCATTTAAACTCCTTTCATGACGAATAAGACAGAGAAAAAACAAAGGGATTGATTTTTGCATTGACCGAACAATAATAGATTATCTAAATACAACTATACCTCATTACAAAATTAGTTGGGGTTGTATGGGATCTTCTATATTCATCCCGATCTATTTCAATACTCAACAATTACTCTTTTAAGACAAACTAGGGCTCTTCTATTTTAAAGATTCTCACCAGATGATCTGATTCTAGAAAAAATAACAATAACAAGAAAAAACAACAGAAACTGGTTCAGAAACAGAAATCAATGAAGAAAACGCATACCTCTGTGACACAGTACAGGTGAAGCTGCCAAAGAATCAATTTCTGCAACAAAAAGCTCAAAAATTCAGAGGGAAAAATCGCTAGAACTGAAGATTTGCAAATAAGGAAATTAATCAAGCAATAGTCAACCAACAAGCAAATCAAACATGAAACCCAAAAAAACCTCAGCTCAAAACCTTACAGAGAACCCAATAAAGACCCTATAACTTAGAAACCCAAAGTAACTTAGCTGAGAAATACAATCAAGGAACAAGAGGAAAATGGCCACAGCAGAGTAAAATGAAAAGGAAAAAGAGAAAGATATTTCATACAACCGTGTAAGACCAAAGCTAGATCCAGTAAAAATTCAAGCTATAATCAGAAGGTATCCAGCAAACAAGGACAGAGATGGAAGGAAACTCACAGCAGGAGGACGAAAAATTGTTGATTCATCCGGGGACGAGACATCAGTCACATGCGGCGGAGGACGATAGTAGAAGAGTGTAGAAGAGGATGGAGTAGTCGGTACAGATTAGAAGTAGGAAATCGCACAAGTAGTATAGAAGAGTGTGAGAGACTCGTTGTATTCCACTTTTTAGCCGGGCCAAACTACAGTGTTGGACCTCTTATTAGACATTTTGGGCTGTAATCGTTTTTTCTTAAAATAAGTATAACCCGAAAATTTATTTTTTTAAAAAAAGTATCCAAAAAATACACACTTTCATGTAATTTGTGGTATTCTTCAACATTTCAACAATAAACATATTTTTTAAAATAATCAAAAGGGTCATTCACAAAGATGTTGTTCCAAAAGGAAAATTGCAAATGAGGTAAATTCTATTTCTTTTTTCTCTTGGTATGATATAGAGTGCACAACACTGGTTTGTCTTTGCTATGCTTGTCCATCAGTGCAGCTTGGAGTCGTGTGGGATTGCAGGTTAAGTTAACCCTCTTTGATTTTCTTAAACCAGGGGTAGGTCATTGTGTCTCTCCATTGCTATGAATTTTCTTTTTATTACATATGAATCGCGACCACTAAATAGAGTGGTTATATAGTTAGGATCCTTTTATCCCAAGTCCTGAGAATTAAGAACTCCTTAACAGGAAATATATCACCCTTCATAGGAAACTTATCCAACACAAATATGAATTAGTCAGGCTAGTATAAAAGAGCATTTTACCTTCCATATTGAGCCTGCTCGGTGCACATCAATGTTAGTATCACTAAGCTATATGATACTAATCTCAGTGGTTTTAAGGCATTGTTGATTAACTAAGTCACCCTTTTTGTCCTCCAATTTATTTTAAAAAGCCACTACAAATTAAATAGCTTGATGTTAAAAACGTAACATCGAATCATAGTGTATGAGTTTTATGTTAATTATTGTATGTGGTCGGGCGGATGAAATCCTCCTTCCTTAACTAAAGTTATTGGATTTGAGACTTGGGAATGAAAAATCTCTTGTAAAGAATGCTTACTCTTTTAATAGGTCCTATGCAGCTCGCTTTTCAATTAGTTGGGCCAATAGGTATCGAATACCATATGGTTATACCAACTAAAAAAAAGGTCTAATGTCACTGTACTCAGTTAGACGTTCTTATGCCACTGTTAACTTAATTAAAGGAAAGTGTCTAAATTTGCTCCTAAAATATGCAAAATGGTGAAGATTTTTCCTCCGTTACTACTTGAGGTCAAGTACATTATAGAGTGGGCTATATTTTCCCTTATTGATTGACAATCAATTAATAAAATCCTAATCTCCACAATAATGTATATAATATAGTTCTGGGGAAAATCTGGGTCATTTTCACATAGTATAGAACAAATTTGATCCTCTTTCGAACTCTTAAATCTTGAACCATTACGGTACCCCCTTCATGCACACCACCCGTTCATGGCTATGAGCCCTTTCTTACCCCAATCATCTACGCCGACCAATCCAGCTACAGACAGCCCTATTTATCAGAAAATGGCTCTAGTTCTAGGTCGTAATCCTTCCGGCTTAATTGCATAAAAGTTATCCCAGCAGATCCTCCACCCATTCACAACAGAATGGCCAACTCTATTTTTACCTCCACTCACTCACCTCAGTGTCTTACACATGTTTACTGTCTACGCCACATGATATTACAAAATCCATGCCCGAGCAGCATCAATTATGTTCCATCTTCACTACCAACAAAGCCAGCATCCTATATAGAAAAAAGGGCAACCTGCGGTGCACTAAGCTCCCCCTATGCGCGAGGTCCAAAAAAGGACTGGAGCATAAGGGTCTACTCTACTGTACACAGCCTTACGCTACATTTCTACGAGAGGCTGTTTCCACAGCTCGAAACCATAACCTCCTAGTCACGTGGAGGTAAGGGTAACTTTACCAATTACGTAAAGGCTACTCTTCTAAAGCCAGCATCCTATGTATCTTCTTAATCTTCGTTCTTTATACACAACTCAAAATTATCTGTCAAATAGAAAATTCTCAACACAAACATACCTCTGTGACATAATACAAGTGAAGCTAATTTTCTGCAACAAAAAAGCTCAAAACAATCAAAGGGGAAAACACCCATAAATCAAGAATCTACAAATAAGGCAATTAATCAAGCAGTTAACCAAGAAACATATCAAACATAAAACCCAATAAACCCTCCATACACACCCAAAAACTTGTTCTGGTGAAGCAAAATGACAACAAAACAAGATTTCTCATAGACCCATGTAAGAACAAAGCTAGATAAAGCAAAAATTCAATCTATAATCGAAAAGGGTATCCAACAAAATACATTTCTCTGCATATTTGGCGGTATTCTTCCACACACACACCCCACCAACGCACACCTAAAAACAACTTTAATCAGAAAAATCACTCACAAAAATGTTGTTCCAAGGAAAAATCGCAAATGGGGTGAATTCTTTTCTACTTTTTGCCCTCTTCCGAGGCTTTTGAGTGCAGAATACTCTGTATTTGGCTCCTTGCAATGTGCTCGTCTAACAGTGCGGCTTCGACTGTGGGCTAACTTAAACCTCCCTTTTTGTCTTTGATCATTTTTGTCTATGGGTTAGGTCATTGTGTTTCTCTACTTAAAAAAGGAAAAAAAAAGGGACAGTTCGTTGCATTAAATACTAGATATTATGATAGCTAACAAAATAGTAAAATGATTAAAATCTTTTTATTTTAAGCCTCGAGAATTAGGAATTCGTTGATATAAATGAACTAGATTGACTATTACAAAGAACGTTTTATCCTCCATAATAAATATATTTGATACAAATTAATATCACACAATAGATGCAAAATTTTAATATATAATTTTCATGATTAGTTGCATTATATTTTTTTTCTACATAAAGTACTCATTTATTTTTAGTTTATGTGATATTCTCATATATAATTTGTAAATAAGTAAATTGTATTTCGAAGAACTTCAAGGTCCATGCATCCAAATTCATATTTAAAAAGAAAGTAGTTTGCTCTCATATTTTTAACCTCAAAATAACAAATGAAGGAAATATCAAATTCACTCAAATACGTATTTCACTTTATTTATACCTGAATTCATTGTTAAAATAAACTATTTAGACTCTCATATAATTCGAAACCTAAATCTCATAGATATATCACTATGTATCTCTAATTTTAGAGGTAAATTTCAGAATTTATAGTCATGAGTTCATTGATAATAAGTTCAATTGAACTCGATCTTTTTAGATCCATCTTACCTACAATATATCTATTTAAGATCAATTTGAGTTCGGTTAATTATTGTTATGAATTAGCCCCAGTCCGATAAGAATATTGATGTCACAGAACTAGTTATATTAAAACTTCCACAAGTGTTAATTTGGGATCCATGTCTAATCATCAACTAGTTAAAAAGGAAAAAAGAGTTACAAAGAGAACTTATGCTTATTGTTGAGTCAAAAGCATAACTTTCGTTATATGATCTTCATTAAATAAATAATTCGATATTCAGAAAATATCAAATAGTACTAGCGTCTCATACCATTTATAAACTCAAATACCATAATTGTAAAATTTCATCCTCAAATATCACATCAAATCTAATCTCTAGCAGAAGTGTCAAAGAAAAAGTGAAAGATGTCTCATACCAATCCCAAACCCAAATATCACAATTCTAAAATTTTATTCTTAAATATCACATCAAATTTGATCTCTACCGTAGGTGCCAAAGAAGAAGTGAAAGATCTTTCACTATAGTAAGAAGAAGACTGATGGAAATGAGTTGAGCAAGAAAAAGACTATTGCATTTAACTAAATTTTTGTTCATAGAAGCACGGAAGGATTGCAACCTTTGTTATAGAAATTCACATACAAGATTCTGGAACTTATTACTTCCGATACTAGTAGGGGTAATTACGATTACCCAATACCAAATTATTTGGTAATTCGATTTCAAATATTTTATTCCCGGCCCCTCAAATACTAGTTAATGGGAATTCAAGATTATTTGAACGGGCTACTTATCATAGAGAGCCCAATTGAGTTTGAAGACAATATTTAGCCCATTTATAAAATGAACAGAGCCCAAGCCCATACCCAATTCCCTCCACTTTCACACCGCCAAAATGAAATTCCATTTTTAGTTCAAATTTGAAGAAACAGAACCACACAGAGAAAAAAGAGAACAAAAATCCATGGCAATCACATAGAAGAAAACCACAATAACGGCTTCAAGTTCATCTCCAAATGTTCATCCATCCTATTTACAGGTACATTCTTAATTTGTAGAGCTACACACTTCATTTTTTGTTACACAAATTCGATATTTACCAAG
This sequence comes from Solanum sejunctum, assembly GCA_025642045.1. NCBI lineage: Eukaryota > Viridiplantae > Streptophyta > Magnoliopsida > Solanales > Solanaceae > Solanum > Solanum sejunctum. Next base: position 2,832,765 of record JAOTQJ010000096.1, read on the forward strand.
TATATAAGCTCTAGACTATATTTACTTTGATTGATCCAAATTTCACAATAGATAACAGATTATGAAATCGGAATTAGTTTTGAAAGTGTAACAACTTGGATGAATTAAATCGTCTCTCTACGATGTATTCACCGTGCCTTCTAAATTTAGAGCTTCAAATTCATATCCGAAATTCAAATTGAGAGTTTGATTAGACATTAGAAATGGATTTAAAACATGTACCTGGTGGGTGATATAGACTGTAATTACTGGGTTTAATTGAACTGGTGTATCGGTAGATAATTGATTATGAACACATAATTAATTTCAGAAAGTGTAATCAGTTCACTGGTAAGAGCATAGAGATTTGATTGAATCAAATTTAAATTTTGGATCGGTCTTTGTATGCGTTTATTGTGCTTTGGAAATTCGAGGTTCTAATTCATTTTTGGACTTCCATCAACCCTATTTTTTGGTACTTTAAGATCTGAAAGTTTTAGAGCTTCACAGATCGTTTTTGTGAGAGACAGAATACAGATATTAGATTATAAATCCATAGTTACAAAAATGTAATTGGTTCAGTGGTAAGAAGACGAAGATAAAATGATCAAATTTAAATGCTGAATTGACTGTTGTGTGCACCTGAGAAGCTCCGTTCGATCTTAGATTTTGAAATTGAAACTTGAAAATTTGAATTTTTGAAATTATATTTGCTCGAAAAAGAATTGAATTTTGTTGGTGGAAGTCTAGAAAATTAGTAACTTCCAAATATTTGTAGAACATATTGTCAAAATATCATCAAATTTCATGATCAAACATTGCCTTAAGATTTTGAACTTTCCTTTAGTTTCTGCTAATGCTTTGTGGTTCTGTAGATGATCAAAGAGGCAATAACATCATTGAAAGATCGAAATGGTTTGATTCAACCAGCAATAGAAAAGTTCATCGAAGCTAATTACAAGGAATTTCTTCCCCCAAATTTCAAGAAAATCCTCTCTATTCAGTTGATGAAATTCTTTAAGTCAGAAAAGATATTCAAAATCAACAATTCCTATAAGATTTCAGCAAGCTCCACGAGGAAAAAATGAAGAGACTGAGCCAAATGAAGACCCCAGAAGCATTGAAGAAGAATGTATCAACAACTCCAGGTAAAATGTAACAAATGAATGAGTTGGGTCACATTTGGGCTGGTAAAAACTAGCAAGACTAATACAGGTCATGACTCAACCCGTCTAAAATTTGTTTGAATCAAAATGGATTGGTTGAGATAGGTCAAATAGTCGATCCATCCAGCATAACCTAACATCCTATCTTTTTTGATATTGCTTTACCAAAGTAATGTGAAATTTAATATAGTTACAATCATACCTTTCTATGATGACATTTTACTATAACAATCAAGTTTTTTTAAAGCTAAATTTTCATGTTATGTTATATTTATGTTTTGTATAATAACATTTTGTTATATCATCCCAAAAATATATGAACACATGACACTATTAGCAAAAGGTCTGACTGTATTAATCTTAGTCTTTCAAAATTTTCAATCTCTAAATTTTGCTTTTTCATATTTGGGTTGTCGGTCACATTTGACCTGTCAAGTTACACTATTTGACCAAATAGTTTGATAAGTCATTTTGCGTTCAATCTATTGGGTCAAACCAACAAATGAGTCATAACTCAACCTGTCTATATTTGGATGGATTACTAGAAAAGTAGGTTAATTTTGCTATTCTGGCTGCAGGTAAAATTGGTGGCAGGATGAAGTGATTGAGCCAAGTAAAAACACCAGAAAGGTTGAAGAAAACAAAGGCTCTGACACCCAAGAACCACAAGTCTCTAAGGTCAGCAACTTCTGCTCCTAAAAAGGGAAAAAAATAATGTCTGGTGTGTATCTGTGTTTTGTAGTTTCAGGTATTAGGAGATATGAGATGCTTATTTTAGGTTGATTTGCTATGCATTATCTAGACATCCTATAATACTGAATGGGATGAAAATTCAACGAATAAAGAATTAAATAATATTATAATTAATATATATATTATTTTCTCTAATACATCTTACCAAATAATCCCAAAAAGAGTATCATGAGATGAAAAGGTAAACGGGATTTGGGTTTGAGCTTTGTGAATAAATGTCTCCTAAAAGTAATGCTTTCCTTTTACTAGGTCTTATATAACATGAATCTGAATTAATTGAGCCAATGAATTTGCAAAATGAATAGCTATAATGTTATACAAGCTTTTGATTTGTTCTACATATAGTATGATTGACAATGTTACTTTATGAACTAATTTTTGAAGTCAGTAATATTTAAGATCTATTTCTTACACAATGGTAAGAAGAAAAAAAATGGAGTAATTAATTTATATACTGCTTAATTTCTGAATATAGATAAGTGCCACCATATATGGTAAATCTTTAAACAAGTATGCATTGATCAAGTGAACCTAAAGGCCAAACGTGTCATGTGAAGTTTAAAATGATTACGTTTAAATGATACATAAAAATAGAGTTGAAAAGTTAAATAAAACAAATATAAAATAAAGTGTCAAAATAATAAATAAGAGCAAGTTAGAGAGGTTGTGTATGCATTTTTAATTGACTTTTGTACTATGTCATGACATATGAAATAAGTTTTATACTTGAATTCATAGTGAAAATGAAATATTTAGACCCTTGTACAATCCAAACCCTAAATCTCATAGGTATATCACTATGCACCCCTAATATTAAAGGTAAATTTAAGAATTTATAGTCATGAGTTCATTGATAATAAGTTCAGTTGAACTGATCCTTTTAGATCCGTCTTACCAACAACATATCTATTCAAGATTAATTTGAGTTCGGTTAAATTGATGTTATGAATTAGCCCCAATCCGATAAGAATATTGATGTACGGAGCTAGTTATACTAAAAAACACTAAAATTTTCAATAAATATTAAATTATGAATCTCATAATTTTAAAAGTTCATACAATGGTTCTTCAATAGTAACGTGGAAATAAATATTAAACCGTTTCAAGTTATAATTCTGAATCTGCTTCAGTGTGCATGCATGCTCGACATGCATTACTCCTCGAAGGAATGCCTCGAGGAACGATAAAGATCATAAGGAGCCCATAGATGATCAACAGTACATGGTTTTCTTGAATCCAATCTTAACCATGGTTTACCTTTACCACTCCAATGTAACAAACTAATAGGACCAGGATGCAAACTCCTACATTTTCCTTCAATATTATCACCACCTAATCCATGTTGATTCCATCTATGATCAACAGGCATAATATTTCCAGCTAGGGTTAGCAAAAAAGGTGGCAAAGAACCTAAGTGGTATATCCTGTTTTGCTTTTGTACAACCATCCAATCTTCAACTTTTTGTGTGTAATTTCCACACCTCCATTTATCGATGTCTATCACCATAACGCCGGTGTTGAAATAGCATGGTTTTCGACCTTCAAACGTTCGTGCTAACTCTGAATCGTTCCAAAATGTATCAGTGAAGTAAGTCGTGAAATTTGCTTGACAATATTCAGGTGCTGCTAGTACCTTGTCACCAAGATCAACTCGCCATAATTTCACAATGTCATCAACAATGACTATGTCAGAATCAAGATAAATTACACGTTTCACATCCGTTGGAATTAAATCGGGCAAATAAATTCTTGCATAATTTAACGGTTGGTCTAATGCTTGACGAATCGACTTTGAAATGAGGCCACGGACCCTGTGGGCATCAAATTTGTAGAGCTTGAAGATGAGGTAAGGGAAAGTGGACTTAATGCTAGAAAATACCACAGGTTCATGTCTTACACATAAAAAGTGAAACATGACATCTTCTGGACATGTTGAGTGTTGTAAGATGGATAGCACTGCAGCCATGGTACCTGCCCCAGATATTATAATTAAGTAATTAACCATGTATTATTTTTATGTGGTCACACAACATGCATGCATGGTATCTAGATTGGCAGGAAGATCGAAATGAATCTTAGAACTAACTCTACTTTTTTTTTTTAGTGCTAGTGACCTTTTAATTAGGCCTACTCATGAAAGGCACTTAGAAATACAATATTTTAAAGTAAACTAAAACTATAGTATTTTAATTTTTGTAAGTTATATGTGTTAACGATACCTCTGAGGTAATTAGCATCAAGGGTCATGGCCACATGAATATGGTCCTCTGCGGATGAACCACAATCCCTCCCATTACGAAAAGCGGGTGCCTCCCGGAAGATGGGAATATGCAAGAATGTCGGTTTTAAGATGACACCAACGCGGGCGTTGGTGGTGGTTGTAATGGAGGAGATTTGGTTGTTAATTATTAGAATAAAAAACAGGAGGCCAAGGAGATGATGACAAGAAGGGAAAAAGCTCCAAAAGGCCATCCTGCAACTTGCAGTTAGAATAGTGCATTTGGAAAAAGGAAGTTGAAGCAGCCATTGGAGGCTAGGTTAAGAGAAGGTTTAGGAGAGGTTATAAATGATTGATTGATAAAAAATAAAGGATAGAGTTTGGTAACATTGTGAGGGAGAGAATTCTATTTGTTAATAACCTATGACTAATATTATATTTTTTCCTATCACAAAGTTATTAGTAACTCACTTTCATGGATTAACTAGAGTCAGTGATTACTTATGAGGGGATTACATCAATATGAATTACCATCTTTCTTTTCCACAATAATAGCAACCTATCAATTTTGTCTATTCTAAAAATAACTTTTCTATTTATAGAAAGAACTTTACAAAAATATACTTCGTCCATTCTAAAATAGTCGTCATAATTTTCTTACCAACACTTTAGCGAAAATCTATGAACAAGAAACTATAGGAGAAATACTATAACTACTGCTATAGAAGGATATGCGAGACAATACAATACTACCTACTACACAAGTTAACTAACCCCTTGTTAGGATGGTTGTTACCCGTTGCATTGTATTGTTAGTTTAAATACAATGTTTATTTTAATTATTCCTTAAATTATATTCCATTGTATAGAATCATTTAATTCCACCGTTATGTAACAATGAAAAGACTCATTTTGTATAACGATCGATTTGGTGTGGTTGCATCGTTACTTTAATATCCTCTTCTCATTTTTTACTTTATTTATTTATTTAATAATTCTACTTTATCATTTATCCTATCTTTTCATGGTATCTACCACATATCTTACAATTTATTAGAGGTTTATCATTCAAATTATAGATTTATGACATTATATAATGATTGAGAACAATACAATCTATCCAAATATTATAGTCATTAGAATAATACAGTACGATACAATATAATAAAACACAATATAATATATTACGAAACAATACATAACAATCATCCAAACAAAGTGTAATGATGAAATGATGCTATAAGCATTATTTTTATTCTTTTTGGTTGTGCAGCTTAAATTTGCTGTGAAATTTGTATATTATCATATAATATTCCCACAACATAAATGTGATTCATTAAAATAAAGCAAAGGCCACCATTTCTCATTTAGGCCATTATTATCAATGTATCCACGACAACATACTTGGTGTAATCCCCCAGTGACGTCCGAAATGGGTAGAGTGTACACAAATATTATTTTTACATCGTAGAGATAGAGAGGTTGTTTATAATCGAGCATCAGCTTAAATAAAGACTGCTAAAATTTATCAGTCTATCCACAACACGACATAGGAAATTACAAATTATAGTTTGCTGACCGCCTTTGAAATACTCCCCATAGCTTTGGCCCTCTGTCTCAAAACAAATTTCTGTGTCTTTCCTGTAGATGTTTTGGGAAAATCGTCGAAAATTACTGTTTTTGGAGCCATGTAATGTGGTAAACGATCACGACAATACTTGATGATTTCATCAGTAGTTGCATTGCTACTGTCCTTTAGTTTCACGAAGGCACAAGGTGTCTCACCCCAGTAATCATCTGGTCTTCCTACTACAGCAGCATCGAGAACAGCAGGATGGCTGATTATAACCGATTCCACCTCTATTGTACTAATGTTTTCTCCACCGGATATAATGATGTCCTTTGCACGATCCTTCAATTCGATGTAACCATCAGGGTGCTTCACAGCCAAGTCCCCCGTTCGAAACCAACCCCCTTTAAAAGCATCTTCCGTGGCTTTGGCATTCTTCAAGTATCCGTTCATTACAGTGTTTCCTCTAAACATTACCTCACCCATTGATTTTGCATCGGGTAATATGCTCTTCATTGAAGCTGGATCCTTCACATCTACTTCCTCCATACCAATATGATGCAATCCCTGACGAGCCTTGATCTTTGCCTGCTCGTCACGTGGCAGAGAGGTCCATTCAGGTTTCCAAGTGCAAACAGTTCCAGGACCATATGTTTCCGTTAGACCATAGGAGTGAGTAACACTAAAACCAAGCTCCTCCATCTTAAATAACACTTGAGGAGGAGGTGGTGCACCGCCAGTCATCACAGCTACTTTCCTTGGAAGTGGCTTACGTATACTAGGAGGTGCGTTTATTATCATGTTTAAAACTGTAGGTGCACCACCCATGTGACTTACTTGGTGCCTCTCTATGCTTGTAAAAATTCCTTCAGCGGTAACATTCCTAAGACAAATATTCATGCCACCCTGTGCTGCCACCCCCCATGCAAGACACCATCCGTTGCAATGAAACATCGGAACAGTCCATAAGTAGACGGGCATTGAAGGCATTTCATTGAGAAGAACAGCTGACAGAGAATTAAGATATGCTCCTCTATGACTGTAGACGACACCCTTTGGGCTCGACGTTGTACCTGAAGTATAATTCAGGGCAATGGGATCCCACTCATCACTTGGCCATACTATCTCAAAATTAGCTCTTCCACTCTCTAAAAAGGGCTCGTATTCCATACTACGAGCATTAGATAGGTGTTTGTCACAGTCGGGGATTAGGATTAAACGAGGCAATTTAATCTTTTCCTTCAAAAGAATCTGTAACGCCCCGTTAGCAGCATCAAGGAACTGGTAATCCACAAATATGACTTTTGCCTCTGAGTGTTTGAGCAAAACCGAGACCATTGCTGAATCATGACGAACATTGAGAGTACAAAGAACTGCCCCAGCCATAGGTACCCCAAAGTGTAGCTCATACATAGCTGGAATATTTGGAGCCAAGGCAGCAACCTGCTTATAGTAAGCAGGAAAAAGCAACAACTATGAGCAACATGAGTATGAGGATGCACACTTCTGAACGACAAGTTGTTTCATTTCTAAAAAACCATACAACAATAACAATATATCCAGTACAATTTCACAAGTCGGGTTTCTGCAAGTCTTACCCCCTGACTCCTAGTCGTAGAGGTAGAGAGTTTGTCTCCAAAAGACCCTTGGCTCAAGCTCAGTAAATCAAAGGAAATATGGCAAGGGAGTAAAAAATAAAGCATTCAATATGGAAAACAGTACAGGGCATCCAAAAAACATAACAGTAACAACAACGGAATAATGAGGTAACTAAAACACAATAGACAAATATGGTAACTATCTAAAAGAAGAAAAAAAAAACTACAAGCAACATGAGTATGAGAATGCACACTTCTAAAGGAGAAGTTGTTTCTTTTTCTCAGAAAGCAACAAAGTTCAGCAAAGGTCATCTCAGAACTATATGCAGAGACAGAAAACAGAGAAGGCAAATGCTATTAGCAACTTCTAGTTTTGTTTAGATTCTCCATGCCATTAGTACCTGATAAAAGTTGCAAACATTATCCTGTCCAAAGTATATTCCAAGTATGGATATCTAAAAGGAAAAAATTGTACTTAAATGGTGCCTTACATCATGTATTATGTTCCTAACTTCGCAAGAAAAAGGCACTGATGTTTGCCTTTTTTTACGGTTAACACTCTTTCTTATTTGGCATAATAGGTAAATGTGCCTTTTAACTTAGGCATAATAGGTAAATGTGCCTTTTAACTTAGCTTCAAGTAACATTATACCCTCCGAGTTTGAGTGTACACAAGTTGACACTTCAACTTGCATAAAGTCAAACAAATAGACATATCAACTCTATGTAGAGGATGCGTGAATTGCCATGTAGGATGGCGCATATATCTACTTATTCAAATTTATATAGATTTAAGTATCTACTTATGCAAACCCAAAGCTGGAAGGCATAAATGTCACGTAACACCAACTTAAAAAAACACATTTATCTATTATACCTTCTAATTTTGCATACTTTTGTTTATAACAAGTAAATGAGATGTAAACCTCAAATAACAACAACTCACTATAGCAACCACAAAACTTCAAATCACAAAACTCCAAACTTTTACCAAGTAAAACGCATATCCAAACACAACTTCAAAAGTTAAAAAGTTTCAAGTTTCAACTTCAAGTCAACCAGCATAACGCCAGGAGAAATCCCAAATATCTGTTTTTGTCCATCAAATATTTTCAAGTTCCCAAAAACTATTTCAAGTTTCAACTTCAAAATCTACTATCAAACAGAGCTACAACAACAACAAAGGGGTGGGATGAGAACATACAACATCGCCACGAGTAATTCCAATTTGGGAAAGAGCAGAAGCAAGTTTGATGCACCTTCTTCGTGTCTCCGCCCAAGTAAACTTAACTTCCCCATAAACAATAGAAACTCTGTTGCTGTACACCATTGCTGATCTTTCCAAAAAGCTTATTGGACTCAATGGCACATAATTTGCTGAGCATCTAATCGTCCCCTCCATTTTCAAATTTCAATTTTTTCACTTAGATTTCAGAGCAGACAGAAAATCACAAGCAAAAATATAGCCTTACTTGGGAGTAGGGACCTTGTTTGGAATTTTGCTGACAAATATAATATTATTTTTGGCCGGTGGTTTTTAGGTGAGTTGTTTGTTTCTCTAAATAAAAATAACTTGACAGAAGCACAAAAAATATGTTTAAATTTATCACAAATTATTAATTTTATTTTTAAATTATTGATACTCTCGAAAAATATATCCTTGTGTATCACATTTTAGTTTAAGTGATTTTAAATTTTTATACAGGTACAAAAATCTTAATAAAAAAATTACGACAACTGTTGAAAATATCTCAAAACTTATCTTTAAAGATGTATTTTACTTATGTTGTAAGATTGGAGTTGTATTTGCGCGGAAGATTGCTTTAAGACTAATTATTCACGCTAAATTTAAGAGTATTTTTAGTATTTCTCTAAAAAATAATTAATATTATTTTGATTTTATAATCTAAAAAGTATACAACTAATATATATAAATTATGAGATAATTTATATACTACTTACTTTATTTTATGTAAAATATTATATTCATTAATTATGTTGTCGAGACTTTTTATTGAACTCTTTATCAAGATGCTAATTTTAGAGGAACATGATAAAAGAGGAACAAGACAACAATTATTACTAATGAATATATTAATTTGAGATGTATAGTACCAGATTCATGATTTTTATTTAAAATTTTTGAAAAATGAAAAGGAAATATATATAATGCATGCACAGTATTTGAATTTGGAACATTGAGATAAATTTAAAATTTTTTAAATTATTAATTAAAATAATCTTTAATTTAGCGTTCATAAAATTTAATATCTCTCTCAATATACACATTAAATATTTAAAAAAATACTTTACATCTGCTTAATCATAATCAGAAGTAGAAAAGAAAAAGAAAGCACAATAATGATGGTATAAGATAAGAGTTCAAATAATCAACTTCAAGTTTAAATTGAATTAATTTTTTTCATATTTATATTATGATAAATGAAGTAAATTAATAATTTTGAGATCTTAAATTCAAATTTTAACAAGATAAAAAAGGAAATATAATTATTATTAATTTTTTAATGGTCAAAATTACGTGGTAACCTATTTTGTTAATCTAATAACTCTATATCCCCAAAAATTAGGCCTTAGCCTAGCACTTTCACCAACCCTATTGATTATATTTTATATCTTATTGATAGAAAATTACATTGTATGTATATATTATAGTTATTAAATTTTTCTTGACTTATTTTATGCGTTTATTATTAATATTTTTTTTGCATTTTGAATTTTTTTAATGTATTTTATGTTACTTCAATTTGAGCTTGCTCGGTTTGTTCAATTGAGATCATATAACGTAAGTAATCGCACTTTTTAGGCTGGTTCTTCTTCTTCTTTATGTATTTTAGATTAAATTCAGGAGATAACATCATTCAAAAAATCTTTTGGTTGAAATTTGAAACTAAGATGAAAGATGCTTAATTCACTTTATTGATTATTTTATCACATATTTGAAATGTATTTTAGTGTATGTTAACGTGCATTTTTTCTGCTGAACTAAAATTAAAAACAATCAAATTTCGTTATATTGATATTTGATATAACAATGTGATTTTATTTAGAACTGATTTTCCATGTCATACTTTTTTTTAAAAAAATAACTTAACGTACTAAAAAAACTCTCATTATAGGCTGGATTGAGAAAAAGAATGATTTTTTTTTTTTTTTTTAAAAAAGACATTCCTCCCCCTCTCCAAAAAAAAAAGAAAACAAAAAAAATCTATTGACCTTGGACTGATTTGAGCTGTGTTAAACCCATGAACTTCTAAACTATTTTCTATTAAGAAAATAGAATAAAATATTTTTTTTGTAATTTTATTTTTTGTGTGTGTATTAATAAAATTTGTCCTTGTTTATATTCAAGTATGTGGACCCAAAATTTAATTTTTGGATCTTCCAAATGAGTTAACATATTTATTACTTTTCTAATATAATGGACCACAAATATTTGCAGAAGAAACACTAAATGAAAATATAGAACTTTCATGTATGTCGATTTTTTATAGATATTAAGTTTGTTAGGAATTTTTCACTTTATACATCAATAAATTTTTACTGAAGAAGAATGAAGTTTCTTTACATTCCTTTCTAGAATTTTTCTTTGCTATTTCTTTGGACTTGTTTGTTTTAGGTAATAGAAATTGCTATGAATTCCTGGCTTTATCACTAATTCAAGGAGAATATAATATTAACAAGAAGGGATAATTTAAAATATCAGAAGAAATAAAATA
>JAOTQJ010000096.1:2843885-2858946 GCA_025642045.1 Solanum sejunctum
CTGGCTTTATCACTAATTCAAGGAGAATATAATATTAACAAGAAGGGATAATTTAAAATATCAGAAGAAATAAAATATACACATTACATTTTACTTATCATGCCGATTTACTAGTATATTTTTTATGAGTATCTTTTATTTTCTTATCTAGATCCTATATTAATAAAAAATTAATCTATTAAGTATTTGTAAATATTTGATTATAAATCTAACTATTATTGTATATCAATATTTGAAATCAACATTTTGATTATACAACACAATTCCAAAAATATTACAATATTATGAAAACAAACGTTGGAGCCTATATCTAAATCTTATTCCAAAAACATCAATATAATACTATATATTATAAAATGATTATTTATGGTCACTACGAATAATAGTTGTTGTAGTTCTAATCTTGAGCTTTGCACGATTGATGTAATGAGAAATCGTGTCATTAAAACTATCTCGTTTTGTTGCATGCTTTATAGTTTTGCTAGCACCATCATCATCAATCGTACCAAAATTTGACGTTGTTGTTCTCATCTTGTTCTTCACTCGATTAATATAGCCAGAAAAATATTTATCATTATTGTTGTTGTCACTTGACTTGTTATCTGTTAAGAATTTTTGAAAAAAAGTCAACATTCAACGCTTGAGATATATTTCAAACGTAATATATAGTATATACTATTATCGTAGAGACTTTAATCATGTATTAAGAATAAAACAATATCAATTCATACTAAATAAAAGTTCTCTATTGATCTGAATAGTGTTGTACCTAAGGGGTAAGATTCGAGGAAGGAAAAATATCAAAAACTGATATTTATTTTTATCAATTTAATTTATTTTGAAGATTTTGTTTAATGTGAAAATGAGTCAAATTCTTTAAGATCAAATCTATTGGATTAAAAAATGATATAAAAAAAAGAGAAAAAAATATTCATATTAAATGCACTAATACATGCATCTACTAAACCAATTAAAAAGAATATTTTCATGCACTAATTTTTGCTATGACTCACAAAATGATTAGATTATATCGAGACTATTATGTATGCAATCTTAATTACTTCTCATCATTCCCCAAGAGGCTATTTTCATAATTTATCTTCGTTTTCTAGTCAGAATTAATAAATTCAAAACTTGAACTTTATGAATTTGAATTTCAAATTCTAGAGGTATAATTTAATTAATCTATTAATCAAAATCAATAACTCTTACTTATCAAGTGAGTTTTTTAAAACACATATAAAGTCTGAACTAAACCTATTGAATTTCAATAAACCTGTTATTAGCATAACACTCTGCATCCCTACCTTCAAACTACATGATGACAATACAGTAATAACGATAAGATATTCAGTGAATTTTTACAAGTTGAATCTGAAGAAATAGTTAGAGTGTATGCAGATTTTATCCCTATCTCATAAAGATAAAGAAATTGATTCTGAATTACCCTCGACTACATACATGACATGATAACAATCGCTAAATAATATTGAAATGCATGAAGAAAACTAAACATTCCCAAAAATCACCTTTAGTGTCCTGCTTTTGATAAACTTTTGCTGGAGTATGATTGTAATCTATTAGCACCATGTTTCGTTCTGTAGAAGCCATGGCTGATTTTGATTTCCCTTTCGTTTCATCAGAGCTTTGGCTTTGTTTTTTCCTATTATCCAACTTGAAAATCGTTTTATATTGGGAGTCTTTGGTGTTCATTTGGTAATTCTTTGCCATTTTGATTCTTGAAATTTCAAGAAAACACTAGGCAAATACTTAGAAATTTTTGAGTGGAGATGAAAGAGCTTGGATTAGAGCATATTAATAAGAGGAGATTTATGATTATTGAGGAACTTATATTACATTGTTCCTTTGTACATTAACCAACATGTGACACTCATGTGGTGTGTGGAAAAGACTAATTAATCTTTGGATATTCCTCATAGGATATAATATATGCCATTATGAAATTATTAATTACTCTATCATTTTCGATTTACGCAAAAATGATCGATTCTACTTAGTTTAAGATTCAAAAGAAAGACTGAATCATATAAGTTGATTATAATATACAATCTAATTTTTGCAAGAGACTATTTTTCACAGTTCAAATTCATGATTTACTGATCACATGATAACAATTTTATTAGTTTTGTTAAAACTTCTCTTATAAAAGAACACACTTTTCTATTTTTCACAGCTCACATTCACGATCTATTGATCACATGATAATAATTTAACTAATTTTGTTAAAACTTCTCTTATAAATGAACAGACTTTTGAAATCGTATTCACAAATATATCATTCGTATCATTTATAGTATGAGTTCAATTAATGATGGAGCTAAGATTTTTATTATAAAGATGACAATAATATATTAAGTGGAATCTCACAAGTGGTGCTTGAGAGGGTAAAATGTACGTAAACCTTATCGTTATCTCATAGAGATAGAGATATGATTTTCGAAAGTCACTCGTCTTAAAAATATCAGACTCCAAAAATAAAATATACTAAATATGAAAAAATAACTTAACTAAAAATACAAAAAATAAATGTGCAAGTACATTTTTATATATATAAAAAATTTAATTGTCGAATTCAAGCCGCTATTTAAACATGATTCTTGTTGGTGGCCTATCAGGATCATATTCGTGGTTTTCCTATGTGTTTACTTTTAATGAATAGACAAAAGGCATCTACTATTAGAAAAGAATAAATAGTTGTTAAATATGCAAATTATAGCTAAGTATTATTTAATATTAATAATTTTTTTAAAAAGCAATGGAATCAGGTTCTTTGTGGGGTGGTGATGTAAACCAAAGTTATGTGGAGAATAAATATCTTACTTTTGGTGTTGGATCTTAATCAGAAAGATTATAATAATCTATGATTAGTGGTGTATGTTGGATTATGTGTATTTAATTAATGTTAATTATTTATTACACAATGGAGTCAAATGAGTTTGGATAACTTAAAGTTTATTATACAAAGAGTTATTAATGTAATTTTGTAATATAAAAGTCATTCAACTTTAGCCAAATTAATAATAAATAAGTAATCTCATCCAAATTACATTTTATATTGTAAGTATGAAGTGACTCTTCATTATACTCCCTTTGTTTTATTTTATTTGTCATGTAATGTTTTTTAAAAATTAATTTGATTAATTTTTAAATTTAAATTAATTTGATAAATCATAAAAAGGGTATTGTTGATTCTAACTTTTTCATATCAATACAACAACAATATTACCCCAATGCCTCAAAGGTTCCCGCCCATTGCGAGGTAAGGGGAGGTCGAATGTACGCAGCCTGACCCTATGTTTAAAAACATAACGCGACTGTTTCCGGATGACCCATGATGAGCGTCAAAAGTTGCATTGACTAACTGCTATTTCACAATTAAAAGAAGCGTAGACAGTTTAAAGAGCTATTTTGCTTTATTTCATCATACTCCAAAGCCAAAAAATAGTGAATCTTTGGCTCCATCCTAGGTTGATGAAAAACTTTTTCATATCAATATAATAAAAAAATATATTTTGAAATCTTGGTCAAAATCTACATATAATTTGAATCTAAAAATAAAAATTATGACAATTAAAATGAAACAAATAATATATTTTGTTTAGATATAAGTACTTTACCTTCAACCATATATACTTTAGTTTATGTAATAATATTATTTTAATTTTAGTGATATGCATATGAAGGTAATCACGTGGTCTTTCAACAAGATTTTTATCATTTTAAATATCTGTATTTGAATTTATTTTGAAAGTGAATTAAGCTTATAAATTTTTATATACTATGACATTAAAATTGATTATTCGTACGCCTTATCTTAATATAACTTAAATTTTCATACACCACTTAATGCATTGCAAATTAAACTCAAAAATCATTAATACGATAGTTCATGCACCACGTAATTCTTTATATATCGGAACACATACTTGTTTAAAATTGGATATTGCACGAGCTTAGGCAAAAGTTAATCGATCGGGATTTGAGCACTTCCTACACCGGCCCATAATATCCATTAGAAGTCATCCATACGTCGTCGTTCTTTTTTCTCTCCCTTAAACCCTTAACCCTTGTAAAGTCCGAAATATTTCCATTTCCCATTTTCATTTTTCTGAGCTCTGCGTCTTCTTCAATGGCGTCGATTGCTTTCAGAAGCTCAAATTCGAAGCGATTGCTTGCAGTTTCACCTCAATTATACTCTTCATGCTGTGGAGGATCGGTTCACGCTCAATTCTCACTTTCCGAAACCATAAATTCAAATGAAACTCCTGCATTTTCGAATCACCCGTGGTGGAGATCCATGGCTACCTTCACTCGAACGTAAGATTGAATTTTTTTTTTGAGATTTATTATCAGTGTAATGATTCGCATTTATGAAAATCCTTTTTTTTTAAAATGCAAAATGGAATTGTGTTTGTTGATTGATTGATTAGAGCATACGAGCACTAATTCTAATAATTGGCTTGTTAATACAGGTAAGATGAAATTTTTATTGTTTAGAAATTTGTAAACGTAGGCATTTATAAAAATAGCCTTTTTAAAGGCAAAACCTCTTCTCATATCATAAAGTGAAGTTCAAATAGAGCTGAATGTATAGAGATGATTGGTTGGCTAGCTTCGAATTGAGTTGTAGTTGATTGATTAGAGTATGCGAGCATAGAATACTCATTTTTATAATTTGCTTGTTGATCCAGGTAAGATGAAATATTTTATGGTTGAGAGATTTGTAATGGTAGGCATTTACAAATATCTGCATTTTTGAGTATGTGAGCACTCATTTTAATAATTTGCTTGTTGATGATCTAGGTAAGATGAAATTTTTATTGTTCAGAGATTTGTAATGATAGGTACTTGTAAAAAATCGTTTTTTAAAAGGCAAAACTGTGTTGCGTTAGGATAAAATGAAATTCAAATAAAGCAGAATATATATAGATGATTGGTTGAGTAGCTTTGGATTGAGGTGTAGTTGATTGATTGATTGATTAGAGTATGCAAGCATTCATTTTAATAATTTGCTTGTTGATCCAGGTGAGATGAAATTTTTATTGTTTAGAGATTTGATATGATTCCCATTTATAAAACAGTCTTTCTAAACACAAAACAGAAACTGTGAGCAGAACGTATATGGATGAGGTTGACTAGCTTTGGATTGAGGTGTAGTTGATTGATTGATTAGAGTATGCAAGCACTCATTTTAACAATTTGCTTATTTCTCCAATCAATTCTCACTTAATGAAAAGCTAATTGCAAATTAGGTTCTCGTCCTTCCTAACATGTATGGAGATCCATGGCTTCCATGGCTACTTTCAGTCGAACGTAGATTATGTGTTTTTCTTAGAGATCACTGTACAAATAACACTTGTAAAAACCGCCTTTTTAAGAAAAAAATTGTTTTGTTAGATTGAAATGAAGTTCGAATAAAGCAGAATGTGTTGTTCTTCAAATATGGAGATTTCAGGTTTCTCTTTGCTGGTTGGATGGAAATATAAACATCAAGAAGAAATGCCACGTCAATCAAAAAATCAACTAATTATGAATCACTCCTAAAGTAGCTGGGGTCAGCCATATGAATCCATGATATCTATTCCGTTCTATATAGCTCCCATATTTCTGTTCTCAATCGACTATGCTGAGTTGGATTATAAATTTCACCATCCGTTTTTGTTCTCATCTAATTACATCTTTTGGGTTCCTGCAGAAAACCTCATGTTAACGTGGGAACTATTGGCCATGTTGATCATGGAAAGACTACTCTAACAGCTGCAATTACAAAGGTAAGGTTGGTTAGTCTTGGTATTTGTTATTTTGCTTTCCTCTGTTTGTGACCTCATTCAGCTAGCTAATTAATCCGTGACACGAGAAGAACTTGTCCCTTGTCTAGGTTCTAGCAGATGAAGGAAAGGCAAAGGCTATTGCTTTTGATGAAATTGATAAAGCCCCTGAAGAGAAAAAGAGAGGAATTACTATCGCTACGGTAGGGATGTGACACCATTTGTGTTGACACCCTCTTCTTACTTCTATTTTTTATTTTTGACACTGGAACTGATGTATTATAGGCCCATGTGGAATATGAGACAGCTAAAAGGCACTATGCTCATGTTGATTGCCCAGGGCATGCTGATTATGTTAAAGTAAGATGCATAACCTAACTATTTTGACGCTATTGTCTTATTCATCGTACATGATTTTAAGTGCTTACTATGTAGGCCCTTTTTGGTAGTTATTAAAGACAGTTCTTACTAAATGGAGAATACTTATTAATGGCTACCTAAAAGTTACTTAATATCAAGTTTATCTAAGTTTGAAAACAACAACAATGTGTATGCAGTTGATTTAATCTCCCACTTGTGGAATTACACTGGGTATGTCGTTGTTGTTGTGTATGCAGTTAATTCTGCTATAATGGGCCGTTTTCTTTTTTAGCAAATTACGATGGCCTATAACAATATCATTAAAGGAAAACTGTAATTGGTTCCCTTAGATTTAAGTTGTAAGGTGTGAGCAGAAATATGACACTCGAAGATTACAATATGTTCAACACATTGAAAGTGGTCATCTTTTCTATATGCTGTAGAAAACTAGTATAGAAGGTGTAATATTTAGATCTTCTTTGTCTAAAAATCTATATTTAGAAGCACCTTCTGTTGTTGCCGACTCCCCTCCTGGGCACTAGCTGTAAAGCTCTGGGTAAACCCTTTTTAAATGTTCTTGCACTATATATGCAGTGTTTCATTCTTTACCGTTAGAAGATAAAAGTATTAACTATTATTTTGATATTGGGGTGCTTTTCAATCATAACAACAAACCTAGTATAATCTTATAAGTGAGGACTAGGAATGGTAGGATGTATGCAGACCTTACCTCTACCTTTGTGGGGGTAGAGAGGTTGTTTACGATAGACCCTCTATTGGTATGCTTTTCAATATAGTTCCATATTTGATTGAAAATGCTTCGTTTGATGTGAAACTTTTAAGCACATACTTGGAGCTTACTTTGTATAAACAATTACTACTCCTGTTTAAATATGGCATGTATTCTTAGTTTGCAGATATCAAAAGCAATTATCCATTTTGGGTATTACTTGGACCAACCTTCGAAATAAAGTTCTATGATGTTTGAGTCTCTTTGAAGATAAAACTTATAGGTTTTGGAAGTATATAAGCTGTACAAGTTGAAAACCTTTGCTGTTCGAAAAATGAAGGGTGCTTATTGCTTAAGTAGTCCTTAGTCATGGTAGGAGACACCCTCATTATTATCTATATGATCGGAAGTTTGAGTTACCAAGAGGAAAAAGAGGAAATCCTTTTCTTTAAAAAAAAGAAAATTAAGGAAATCCATTGTTTGATCCTGGGGATAGGGGTTCTTGGAGATGTGGGGTTTACCATATCCCCCCATAGTAGTCATTAGTCAAAAATGGAGTTAATTTGTCTCTTGAGAAGCCAAAAGCAACAATGTTTTGGAGGTTGAGGATGTAAGGAGAGAGAACGAGAGATGACTCTTTGCAGTAGATGTCAGTTGTGTGAAAATAGCAAAGATGAAACGTATCACTTATTTTTGCACTGCAGCTTTGCTACTTAGCTACGGCACCATGCTCCTTAAACTCTTCCAGGTCAGTTCGGTTATGTTGAGAACCATCAAACAACAGCTACATACTGGACTTGCAAGGGCATAAGGACGTGCAAGATGAAAATATGGGAGACCATCTCTGAGGGTGTTTGGTGGGTGATTTGGAAGGAGAGAAAGCAAAGGTGTGCTGAAAGCAAATATGATGATATTTACCCTCTGAAATAAAGATGTATTTCCTTTTTGGGTTTTTGGTGTAGACTAGAAGATGTTAATACAATTGATAGGATGATAGATTTTCTTAGCTTCCATCAGTAATTGTAAAGAAAGTAATCTGTATGTAATTTCTGGCAGTCTTTGTGCGTCATTTGTACAACCTTACCATTCTAAAAAAATGTAACTATCTTTTGGGACCGTGTGTGATAGCTAAAGCATGACAGCTGTTAACGTATCTGTTTGAAGTTTGAATTCCTCTTTAGATAAATTTGTCCGGTATTATAGGTTATGCATTAATGTCAAAAACTTGATTTTACAGTACATGATAACAGTTCTTTTTACCCTTATATGACCTATTTTGTCCACTTTCTCATAATTTCTTGTCCACAGAATATGATTACTGGAGCTGCCCAGATGGATGGTGGTATTCTTGTTGTATCTGCTCCTGATGGACCCATGCCACAAACAAAGGAACATATTCTGCTTGCACGCCAGGTGGATATGTGTCAGCTTGTGAATAGACTAGTAAAAATAACTGAAAGCTTTATATACTGATTCTAAGTTTACTCTGTGCCTACATTTCACAGGTAGGTGTACCATCACTTGTATGCTTTCTAAACAAGGTTGATGCTGTGGATGATCCAGAACTCCTGGAACTTGTTGAAATGGAACTCCGAGGTAACCAGCTTTTTCATACACTTGTGAATTGCGAAATCTTGGTAACTGCCATAACATCTTTGCTAAATTTCCTCACAAGAGCTTTCCTGTTTGCAGAGCTGCTTAATTTCTACAAATTTCCTGGCGATGATATCCCTATCGTTCGTGGTTCAGCTCTTTCAGCATTACAGAGTACAAATGAAGAAATTGGAAAAAAAGCTATTCTGAAGTTGATGGAGGCTGTAGATGAATATATCCCCGATCCAGTGCGTCAGCTTGATAAGCCATTCTTAATGCCAATAGAAGATGTATTTTCGATTCAGGTATCTAGATGTTCTTTAGCTTTGTGGTTTTCGAGAGTTCTTTTTCTTGAACTCTTTTAAAATTCAACTTCACTTTCAAGTTTCTAACTTTTTTTTAAGCCTTAACAAATCCTTTGCTGCAAACTAAGGAAAAAAAAGACTGCTGGAGTCGAAATAGCAATTAATGCTTCTTTGTTGCTTGACGCTGTGGCATTCGTTATTAGTTTTTCTTTTTGTTGACTATTTCCTCTTTATGTTTCGTAGGGACGTGGAACTGTCGCTACTGGGCGTGTTGAACAAGGAACCATAAAAGTTGGAGATGATGTGGAGATTTTAGGACTGATGCAGGTAACATGTAATCCTTTTGTTTTTTTCTTCATTTGGGGTGGCAATTGTTATTTCATAATTTGACTATTAATTTCCAGGGGTAGCTATCTGGATTATATGTGCTTGATCTCCCTGTTTCGGTTGAAATAGTCTAGGACAAAAATATCATAATTGTCATCACCTTATTTATGAGCAACTAACTTTTGCTTTATCTAATTGCCGTTGTGGGCTATTGGATAGAATTCTGGATAACCTTATCTGTTAAAAAGGAAAAGCAAATCTAGATGGTTATACTATATAACCATCTAGTTTGACGACCTATTCTGCTTCTCTACCTTTGTGAGGTAGTCGTAAGGTCTGCTTACATTCTACCTTCCCCAGACTCCACTTGTGGGATTCCAATGGTATGTTGTTGTTGTTTGACAACCTGTTCTGTTCATAAGCTTTGGCTATTGCCTGATATTATGTGCTTTTCTGACGATTAAAGATGCTTGATCCAAAATCCAAATGATGATCTTAGCTGGTTTTGAAGTTTTAACAGCTCTGATTCCTTTGTTAAATATCTGGTACTTGATAAAAGTATGTAATTCTGCTCTTTGTAACACATGCTCCCAATATCATTTTTCTTTTATAGGGCAGTTTAAAATCTACAGTTACTGGTGTTGAGATGTTCAAGAAGAGCTTGGATCATGGACAAGTAAAAATTTAACCTAATCTTTATCACTTGTGTAAGAGTTTCTGAAAGCATTAACTGACTGTTATCAATATTCTTAATTAGGCTGGTGATAATGTTGGCCTTCTTCTTCGTGGCTTGAAACGAGACGACATTGCACGAGGAATGGTATGTTTGAGACTCTGTTACAACTAGTTGGACATTTTTGTGGCCAGTTTGTGTAAGCTGCTGTGACTTCCTTCGTAGAACTTCTTATCTTTCTACATCTTTACTTTCCATTTATTTCTAGCTCTACTGTTGTTATATCATGTTGTATCCCTGTTGTTTGAAATTTATTATAAGCAGTTAGGAATCATGTTCTTTTTTGCAATGTTAGGTGCTCCCCTCTTATCATCAGCCTAAAAAGAGAATTCTTGGTTTGCTTTTCCAACTTAACAACCGAAAATAGGAGTAATCAAATTCTATTTAATCTTATGGTGATTGTGTCAAGTATGTACTGTACTTCCTGATGAAATTGGTCTGAATTCTTAGGAAAATAACTTTCTTTTACATGCATATTTTGCAAGCATTTATAGGCCTTTTGTTATGTAGGTGATTGCAAAACCTGGAAGTGTGAAAACATGCAAGAAATTTGAAGCAGAGATATATGTACTTACAAAGGATGAAGGTGGTCGACACACTGCCTTCTTCTCAAATTATATGCCTCAATTTTACATGAGGACTGCTGACATTACCGGCAAAGTGGAGTTGCCTGAAAATGTCAAGATGGTCATGCCTGGGGATAATGTTACTGCTACTTTTGAGCTGATGTCTCCAGTTCCTCTTGATGCAGGTGTGTAAATATTCAGGCTTTTGGTTTTATATGGAAGCAAACACTCTTCTAGAATTTTACTATTCTTATTTACTCCCTTGAAGATGGACAATAATATATTCAAAATGTCCATTATCATTAGAGAACTACAATTTGTTCTAGTGGCAGGAGATAAAGTTTACAAATCACCTTGCTTGGGGTAGCTGATGGTGTCACTTTTACAAGGGATTTGCTTTCACTGATTGTTACAGTCTGTCTACTGAATAGGCTCCTCACAGCACCAATTTCCACACTTCCTGTCTCTCCAGATTGCAAGTCGGGGCATAAACTCCTGTCATATGCCAAGCAAGATCATTTGTTCTTGACTTGAAGCTGCAAGTCAGAGTATACAAGCCTATCTCCACTACATCCCCATCCCAACAATTACTATCCCGCATCATCGGAATACCTCCCCTGGTCCCACTAGCCTCCAATTGCCTGTATTTTACTCCTCTATTTCCCCATATTTGTTTAATTACATCCCTATTGTTCCCTTCTAATTTGGTTTCCTGCAGGCATATGACGTCTGTCTTCCATTCCCTCAGTAAGCTATTTACCACCCTTCTCTTTTCTCTACAATTCAATCCCTTAACATTCCATGATAGTATCTTCACATTCATCATGTAGCGATAGAATTTTCCCTCCCCCTTATTCTCGTACCTTTGCTTTGAAAATTCATATCAGTTGCCAAAGCTTTCAGCTCCTTCGTCCATTTAATTCTGGAGGTTTCCCCTGTTTGCTTCTCGGTTACCTTGATGGTTTGGTGTCTGTTATCATTAGAATTACAATTTGTTCTAGTGGTAAAAGATAAATTTTACAAATCACCTCGCTTGGTGTAGCTGATGGTGTCATTTTTACAAGGGATTTGCTTTCGCTGATTGTTACAGTCTGTCTACTGATGTGATAAGTCAATTTTATTCTCAAAATTATTGGGTTCATGGTCATCATGGACCTTGTGTCCCGTAATGCTGCTATCACATCTAGATTAACATGATACCACCTCACTGGCCTAATACTATGCAAGATAACTCAATGGGGCTGATGAATTTGATTATCTGATAACTTTGATCAGTCATGAAATTTGTTTGATGCACTTGTGACGATAAGGTCAGGAAAGAGATATTTTATTGGCTTGTAAATCCAAATATTTTCAATTTATAACTATGACATCTCAATTAATTCCATGGAGTACTTGCTACTAGCACATGTACCAGGTAACTTTGTTCATCAAGACTTGCACAATGGAAATAAATCACCTACTATTTATGTGGTCTTTGCATTTTGAAAAGAATGAAATAGGTGTTGAACTTCTGTGATGTACCCTAACATGCTCTCAGAAAATAGTATGAATATGTGTTTCTCAATTAGTCTGTGTTATCCAGGAGCGAGTTTATATTCTAGACATGATACTCAGTTTACCTGTTATTCTATCGTACAATGGATCTGATTGTTTCAATTCCACTTTATGTTAAAATTTTCAGGACAAAGATTTGCTCTGCGAGAAGGTGGTAGAACAGTTGGCGCGGGTGTTGTTTCAAAAGTAATAAGCTGAGGCTTCATGATTTTAGGTTCACTATAGTTTTTCTATCTAGACAGGTTGAGGAAAGGAAAGACATAATTGGTTCATTGTGGAAATACAAGACTTGATAATTGCTGATGTAGTTTTCATTTGATGCAAATATTTTTACTCCAAAGTGTCAAAAGAAATCCAAGTCTTGTTCATTGTGCCTATAAAATACTTCATATTTTTTGGTATTAAATAATAATATATGTTCTTTATTCGAAAATGTTTGCTAATTTCTTAAAAGAGTTTATTTGCCTTTGCTATTCAACTGTGTTGTACATGATTTGATGATGAATTAGTGCACGTGTAGGCTACACCCTCGAGTGTTTATAATAAATTAAGTAATACACGTATTGAACCATCATTTGGGTTTATTATAGAAAACTACTTATAGTTATTTTTAAAAACAATCTAATATGGAAGTTCTTTATATTGTCGATATATAAAATCATAATCTGATAGGTAGGATATGATGCTATTCAAGTAACAAATTTGATAAATAATATACTTAATATATCGATAAGATATTTAATTTCTTCTTTTATTCTCCACATTTATTACTTTCCATTTTCAAAACAATCTCCAAAAGGACCAAATCTTCACTTTACCATTTTTAGACAAATAAGATCTTGGAAATTATATACATAAAATCCCTATCACTCCTCTTAATCATAATATCTTCCATTGGCAATCTCATTACATCCTGAGGTTAGTTTTCTCATACCTAAATCCGTATGTCCCTTCGATTTTTGTGCAGAGGCGGAATCAAGATTGAAGTTTACGAGTTTGAGCTTCTAGTGTTGTTTAAGTTGTTGAGTTTCAAATTACTAATAAAATTTGTACATAGTATAGAGATTTGATTGAAGTTATTGAGTTTTGTTGAACGTGTAAACTGTACTCTAGTTGTGCCCCTATAGCCATCCCTTTTAGTGATGAACTAATTGTAAAATTAATTTACATAATTACATAATCTTGAATATTAGTAGTGTGTATATTATATCTTTGTTCTCACTTTTGTTTTTTTTTTTAAATTATTTTAAATCAGATGTTTAGACACCTGTAATTGATTTCAATGGAGCCCTTCGCAGACGTGGTAAGAGAAAAAATTTCTATTCTTTAGTTTTTGATTTTTTGGTATATTTATAATTAATTGTAAACGTCAAACTATTTAAAATTACTTTTTAAAAAATTTGTTTCATACAAAAATAAATAGATTTTAGAAGTTTGGTCGAATGGTTCAGTTATTTTTTGTTGTTGTTGTTGTAGAGTTGCAATTTGAAAGTGAACATCCATTGCGATTCCTGCAAGATGAAGATGATGGAAGTGTTGCACTCTATACGAGGTAATTTGTGTAAATTTGTTTACTCTATTAATAATCAATTTTATTATGTTTTGAGTTATCAATATAATTTCTTTAGGTTCTCAATTAATTTTTATTGTAGAAAGTTTCCAATTTTATCTTGTAAATTAAAGAATTTAACTATATAAAACATAAATTCATCGTAAAAATATTTGACATGAAAAATAGTCTCTTAGGTTTTGAGGCGAATGCATGCACGTGTCATGACATGTGTGACCTGAGTATATTAATATCTATTCAAGCTTTACTAAATGCTTACTTATTGTTACACACAAAAAAATGAGTGTAATAATACTTTATATCGTCATAGAATCTCCAACAGAAATATTATTTGTTTTGTCATCAATAAATTTCCCTCAATGATGATTGTCTGACTCTTGATTCTAAATCTGCCTCTATATAGGTGTGTATGCATTGACAGTAGATGCAGAAAAGGGAATAGCAAATGTTTGTGGAGAGATGGATCCAAACAGGTTGTTATTAGCATTATCAAAGTCAGGTCAACATGCAGAATTAATAAACGTGAAATTGAAGCATCATGCTCTTAGCAATCCAAGAAATCAATATGGACACAACAATTATGGCTACAATAACTACAATTCATTAGATGGACCCTATGGCTACTACAATCATGCATTGGATGAGCCAAGCTCTTATTATTCTACTAGAGGAGCCATGATTGACCAACCTAACTATGGTTCGAGTTATCTTGGTCGTGAATCGTCTTCATATCTGAATCGGCCTCTAATCATGGATCATGTCATCAGAGAAGAGTCTATGAATTGGTGTAGTATTATGTGATGGGGAAGTAAATTGAAAATGCAAAACTTGATGATCTTGACATCTGCAGTTTTTAATATTTGTCTCATTGTATTTTTAAAATGACGAGTTCAAAATCTATTGCTTGTTGAAATTTTGGCATTGAACTCATGCTATATTTGAAGTGTTAGAAAAATAGTGATTTCTCATATGTATATCTATGTTTTGTGTCTGAAATAATGTGTTCAATTTGACCTAACATGTTGCTTATTCATTGTCTTCATATTTGACCTAGTATGTAAATAGACTTCGCTTTAAATATTCTAAATTTCTAGTTCTTTTTTAAGATGTGACTAATCAAATGAGAATAAAATTAAAAAAAAAAACCTTATTCTTATTTTTTTTCCCAAGGTATTCTTTGGCCCAACAGACCAATGATTAATCTTTCGAAGATTAAAACTCCATTTAAGGGTTTGTTGCTGGCTATACGACCTAGTGAGCTAGTGAGCTAACCATTAAACCAACCAAACTTGGTTTTACCAAACTATTATTATGAGATGCTTTGCAGACCATATTACTTTTTTTTAATCCAAAATTTACCATATTTTAATTTGGGATAACCCCCAAATTGGACCCTTAACTTGACACCAATTTGTAAGTTGGAACTTAAACTTTCACAGTGCACAAATAGGACCCTCAACTTGACAATTCCTGAACAAGTAGGCACAAACCAGTCGCTGACGTGGCGCGTGAGATGCAATCGCGATGATGT
>JAOTQJ010000096.1:2861321-2898990 GCA_025642045.1 Solanum sejunctum
GAAGAAAGTGTATGTTAATTTGAAAATAAATAGTATACATAAATAGAAATGTAGCAGGGGTAAAATGATCAAATTATCCATTTTTTTCGGTTAGAATGGTAAAAAATAAGGCTTTCACGCGCCTCCTCCGCGAGTGTACTGCACTCACTGCCACGTCAGCGCCTGTGCCTACTTGTTCAGGAATTGTCAAGTTGAGGGTCCTATTTGTGCACTATGAAAGTTTAAGTTCCAACTTACAAAATGGTGTCAAGTTTAGGGTCCAATTTGAGGATTATCCCTTTTAATTTTCACAATGCTTGTGTAATTAAACAATTATTTTAGTGCAACTAGCTTTTTGTTATCCAAACTTGAGCATTAATTTTGTGGAATTAAAAAATGAGATAGTCAACTGATATATTTTAAGTGCCTCTATTAGCATTATCACTAGCATTTAATTATTATATTTGTCCAAGTTGTAGTTGCATATCTGATTTTATTAATATTGTGCTTAATACATCAAAGGTAAAAAATTATGCGTAGCATGCACGCTTAAATTAGGACATATAGTTATTAACTATGTGTAAAATTATGAGTTTGAAACTCGTTATAATTTTAAAAGAATTTAAATTTAAAATTCATCAATTTTAAATTTTGATTCTATGATTGTGAATGTACTTACATATTTTAAGGAGTCATTACAAATTAATAGTTTTATGTTGACTATCAACTTAATCAACAATAGGACCAAATTCACAACAACGACGACAACAAGTACCAGTAAAATCTTACAAGTGAGGTTTGAAAAGAGTAAAATGTACGTTGACTTTGTCATTACCTCATAAAGATAGAGTGAGTATTTTTAAATTTACATAAATAATTTTTTAAACATTTTGTATGGTCAAATTAAAATAGATTAAAAGGTACTACAAGTAAGAAGATAATATTTTTTTTTGATGTCACTTAATAAAATACACTTTAACAGTTCATTTTATGATGCAAGGGATCATATCCATTTTTCAAAGATTAATTAAAATAACTAGTTATTCACTTGTGTCATTTTTTTCTCCATAAGTTGTTATTCACATATATGACTTTTCTTAGATTAGATTTTTTTTCTTCCTTTGGTATAATTATATAGGATTCGAAATTTATTATGTTTATTGTTTATATAATAACAACAAAATATATTTCGTATAATTTTAAAAGTGTGACAATTTAAAGGAGATAGAATAGATGAAATTTTATCAGAATTTGATTAAATATGTCATTAATCGAGTATCTAAACCATATATAATAATAATGAAGTCATGTTAAAAACTATTAAGAAGAAGACAAATAACAATGACAAATAATGTAATAACAAGGATGAAGAAACAAACGATATTAATACGTGAACGCTAAATAACATTCGACTATCTATTGATCTTCTATTCTAATTCTCAATCTCCATAATTTTTTTAGAATGATATCTTCAAACAGTTGCAAGTGAATCATATCTTATCTAATCATTTCTTTTCGAGATTTTTGCGACTTATCACTACCTCTCTTAATTTATGCACCTCTTCTCTAGGGCGTCTATGTATCGTCTCTTCACATGCACAAAATATCTTAAACTCATCTTATATATTACGAAAATCAGTCTCACCTTGTTCTGAACAATTCAATTCTTGACCTAATCTTATCTAATATGTTCACAAATTCATTCAAATATTCTCATTTTTGCTACTCATCATTTTTTGATATTTGAGTTCTTGATCGATCAACATTTTACCCATACGAACTAATTTTACAATTACTCTATGAAATGTACCTTGAGAATTTATTTTTAATTTTTATAAACTCTAGCCCAAATTTTTTGATTAAAGATTGATTAACTTCAAATATTTATTTTCATCAAGTGTTTTTTTTCCTTGACTATTTATGCCCGCCACCGTTTTCTCAGCAAGCCACATTACTCTACCAGCGAAAAAATTCCAGGCGTAACGTGCCGGAATCCAATTTTCCGACCGGCGCATCCATGGAAACGGTATCCGTACATTCAAGTCAATGTGACAGAGTGACGGAGTTGACGAAGTTGGCTCAGGAAACAAATATGGATCCATTGATATGGGCCATGCAGCTTTCGTCCAGCCTCAACTCCGCCGGAATCTCTCTGCCGTCGAATGACGTCGCCGAACTTCTCGTGTCTCATATATGTTGGTCTAATAATGTTCCTCATGCTTGGAAGCTTCTAGAGAAAGCTTTGACGGTTAGAATTGTCCCTCCTCTGTTCGTGCTCGCCCTTCTCTCCACTAGGTCATTTTCTTCCCCTTCAATTTTTTGAAATTTTATCCTTCTATTTTCCGAGATTGATTTCGTCCCGAATAATAAATAATGAAAGTTGCATCAAGTTCAGAAAGGTAATATGACCATTGCATAACTTGAATGTGTAACTGACAATTTTGGCATATTATTTACGCTCATAGATCATTTTCTTGCCCTTCAATTTTTCAAATTTGTGTTTTTACTGACGGAATGGTATTGGAGGAGATGATCTAGGAGGGTGTGGAGGTTAGTAGGTAAGGAGTGTTGTGTTGATTTTCGAGGGGTTTATCCGTAGTCTTATTGCGTCTTGCTTTTGATTCCATCATCACTTGTTGTTGCTTGTGTTTAGGTTACCACATTAGTCTGTGTTTGTTATTGTTGCCTTATTTGTTGCTTTGTTTCTCTACTATCATTTTCGTTTTTTCATACCTATTTTGACATGTTGTACTCAAGCTGAGGTTCCTCCCAAAACAGCTTCTATGTACACTTTACTCTCTTCGGATCTCACTTGTGGGATGTCACCGTGGTATGTTGTTGTTGTTAGGATGGAATTCGACGAGAATTGCATTAGGTTAATGGCTTGTATACAAAAGGTCCAACTTTGATCACCAATTTGAAATGGTGTTAAATAGAGCAGAATGGGTATTGGGGGATTTGAGGCATAATTAATTGATTTATTCATGAAGTTTCTTTTGTTGTATTGACTTTATTTTTCTGGTGTATTACAGAGTAATTCCTGCTCGCAGGAGCTATCCAATGGCATACAGGCTGTATATGGAACTTCTAAAAAGATATGCTTTTTCATTACCATCTCTAATTAATGGTCCAAATTATCAAAAGTATGTTCCATTCTCCTGCTCCAAGTTATTTTCTTGTATTCTCTTTAGTTTAATCCAATAAGAACTTCTTTCTTCTGTTGTTTGGTGCTTTAGATTATACTAGTTCTTTCGGCACGTGTATGCCGGGTTATGTAGTGTATATTTTTTTGAACATTGGTAAAGTTGTATTCTTCAGCATTTAGGAGTAAGGACGTGCTGCGAAAGAATACAACTTTGTTAATAACACGGAATACACATGCTATGTAGTGTACATTTTTGTAATGTAATATCAATGTTACTAAAATAAAATTTTGGGTAACTAACTATATATCAAAGAATAAAATCTAAGTTTCTTGAGAACGATTGCATTGCAGCATGGTGACTTATTTTATTGAGGCTAATACAATTGGATATTTGTTATCATCTAAAAAGTTACAAATATAAATAGTAAAACAGATCAAAGAAATAGAAAAAGCTATGCCTCGAAAGCTTTAAACTCAAATAAACATGTATAATCTCCAAATTATAACAATTAACTAAAATATCGTAAGAATAAATGTAGAAATCTATGAGTTGTTTGCCGTAATGCCCCTTTATACAGATTGAGGAATGAATTAATGAAAAAGGCAGAAAATATGGACAATCACATAAATTATCAGTTAATTTTTTAAACACTTGGCACTATGTCATGTTTAGATTGAGCACTTATGCGCATGGTAAACTGTTTCCTTCAAACACATTCAACTCAAATTTTGAAAAAAATTTATGTGTTCCCAAATGCCTAGATTGCTAAAATAAGTTAAATCACTTGAAATATACAATTTTATTAAATTATACCTATTAGCCTTAGTAAGTCGTAAAGTCTCATGCTTATTCCAAGAGAAATTGATGAGCATAATTAAAGGAGATGGTACAAGTTATGTGGTTAAATTAACTATCTAATAGATTTTTGAGAACACGGTCGAAAGAAATTCCTAAGTTTGAATTAGAAGTGTCTAATAAGAATCTTTATGTCATGTGTTCAGATGTTCAGTGGGAGATAGAGAGACTTTTTCCGGTAAACCTTACCCTACCTATAGAAAGCATTACCAAGTATTCTAAATAAGGAAGCAAAAAGTATAACAAATTAATGCAATAATTGAAGTACAAAAGACAATAGATAGTAACAAAATCGAAGGACAAGAAATTACATCATCATCAACATACCCCAGTGCCTCAAAAGGCTCCCACTCATTGTGGGATGAGGGGGGAGGGTCGGATGTACGCAGCCTAACCCTTATGTTTAAAAACATAAAGCGGCTGTTTCCAGATGACCCATGAGGAACGTCGAAAGTTGCATTGACTAACTGCTACTTCACGAATGAAAGAAGTGCAAACAGTTTAAAGAGCCATTTTGCTTTATTCCATCATACTGCAAAGCCAAAAAATAGTCAATCTTTGGCTCTATCCGAGATTGATGGAGAAATACCATGGTTATCAGTATGGAAGGATAATCAAGACAACAATCTACTATCGACTAACCTTCTATCTAATTTGTGTCGTCCACAACGTTTGTCCTCAGTAAGTTGCAACCGTGTCATGTATTACCTAATCATCTCTAGCAAGTATTGTTAATCAGAATATGTCATTCACAAATGACATAGTCCATGACACTTCACCTTCAATTCTCCGCGTTAATTCATCTATCACAAAAGCAAATTTGTAAAAAAAAAACTAAGAGTTGATCCTTGGTGCATCCCATAACCATCTGAGTTTTCTCCTACTGTTTTTACTCAGATTTTAACTCTATCATGCACGTCCTTGATTCCCGTAATGTACCCAACATGTAATCCTCTAGCCTCCAAATTTCCTTAGTCAAAATTTCATTTAAACTTGATCATTGCAGTCTCCATTAAGGCCAAGGCGATGACTCCCATAATGTTAATCAAAAGCTTTGCCAAAAACACCATAAAAAAGGGGGAGTTTTCCTGTTACATCAAAAGCAAAATACTATATTAAAACGCCAAAAATGCAAAAACTTAACATTGATTGAAATATCAAAAATATTCTATAATAGATATATGATTTTTCCAAATATTGTTGCTTTTTTCATTACATGGGTTTATCAATGTGAAAAATGTTTTCAATTTATAATGTTGTATTTATTTTAGTCATGACTCATGAGTGAAAAACATTTATTAAGATGACTAAAGCAGCATGATATATCTACAAGTATAAAAGAAAAAATAAGTTAACAGTATAACTTCAAACTAATACGAGTATCTATCTTAAAACAATACTTAATTTTCTCAGAAAAAGAATAGGTGACGGGGAATCACAACCAGTCTCTCGAACTTTCTGTGAGAATTATGGGCTACTTTTCTTTTATAGGATACTTTGGTTTTTAAAGATGGAACTTCAACATGATACCTCTGAGATTCAATTAAATGGTTTATAATGGAAGTGTAATCACTTTCAGTACAATGAAATTGTAAAAGGGGAAAAAAAAGGTTAAACTACTGAACCGTCTACATGACTTACAAAATTTTAATATGTTAAGTGTACTTCTTCCACATCCTCTGCAACTTCCTCCACTTCAAATATGTTTGGTATGCCAATCCTGAGAAGAACATGATGACGCTTGCCCATTGCTTTATGGATAGTGGTCTGTCACTTAATACAAATGACACAACTGTGGTGATGGTTATGTTTGTCAGAGAACCAAATTGTATAATGATTAGAAAAAAAAAAAAAGTTCTGGTCAGCAGTACTGCATAGATAGTACATATCAAACACTGCTCCTGTATGTTGCTTATAGAATTGAACTGACTCAAATTTGCTGGCCTTTGGCCAGGAAAAAATTGACGATAAGCAATCAACATGAACCATTTGTTTATGCTTGCATGGTATAACTTGTCTCCACAATGCTTACTCTTCAGTGCTATTTCTCCAAAGCCACTTCAATAATAGGCTCATATTTTGTATTCTGAGATTTTTGATTCCTAGTCCTCCTACCTTCTGACTAGAAACCAAATCTTCCACTTGATAAAATGCAACCGTTTTGCTATCCCCATTCTCTTCCCAAATAAAGTTTCTCCTCATTTTGTTTATGCTTTTTCTCACTTTGTCTGAAATAGTAAATAGAGACATTAAATAGGTGGGAAGGACATCTTTTCTTGCATTGTTCAACTACCAGACAACTATGGCAACTTTTTGCAGCTTTAGCTCAAATTGTTTGGCGATGCCCCAAAGTACATTTGACCTAATATATAGTTGGAACAATATACATGGAGAAACTTGTCACAGAGTGCTGGAAGATTGTTCCAGCTTGCATGTGGTGGACAGTTTAGAAAGAGAGGAATGCAAGATGTTTTGAAGGCAAATGCAAATTTTTGGTGTAAAAAACAATTAGTTGACGATATCGAATCATTACTAGACTTTATGACCTCTTTGTAAGTTTTGTTTAAGGTTTATATGATATACAGAACTTTTTCTAGGGTGCTGACTAATATAACATGTTACCAATTTCAACAACAACATACCCAGTGAAAATATGTTACCAATTTGGATGGGAGTAAAACACTATTGACAAGAATGACCCTTCCTACTAATGACAAGTATTGGTGCGTTCCATCTTGCAAGCCTCCTTTTGCATCTATCAGGTACCCTTCCCTATATATCAACTACTTTGTTTTTTTGGGCCCAAAGAAAGACTCAAATATTTCGTAGGCAGAGCACCCACCTCACAGCCCAGACCCAAATATTTCATAGGCAGGGCACCCACTTCACAGCCCAGAATACTGGCTAGAATTAAGCAACTTGGGACTTCATCGACATAAAACTTTTGGCTCTTTCTCCAATTAACATGAAGGCTGGAGATACCTTCAAAAATGGTAAGAATCAATTGAAATGCATTAGTTAGGAAGTGCTCTGCATCAAAAGGCATGAAAGCATCATCATTCACATAAAGAAAATGTGAAATCTCTAAGTTGTTTTCCTTGTTTTGAATAGTGAGCCCCCTCAAATCACCATTGGTTGAGGAAATTCTCAGCATACTGCTAAGTTCCTCCCTGACAATGTTGAAAAGAAAAGGAGAGAGAGAGAGGGTTTTCTTGCTTTAATCTCCTTTTGGATTGTAAAAATCCTTCGAGGGATCTGTTAATAAGAATAGAAAACTTCAGTGGACTAATGCAATAATAAATCCGCTTAAGCCATTTGTCCCCAATACTCATGGCCCTCATAATATTTCTTATCCTCCAATGTCTAGTTTACAAAGGACTCCAGATTTCTTATCTTTCTGCGTAGCATCAACAATTTGTCTGCCCTTAATGAAGGCCATCTGGTGTTTGCTTACTATCTTCTCGTTCACCCTTTTCATTCTCTCAGCTAGGTCTTGGAGATAATCTTGTTATACTACTAATCCCCCTTTTTTTGGGTAATAAGAGCCACATGTGTAGCATTAAGACTTTTTCATGAGTGTGAAAGTTTTCCATAATTTGGCGAATGTCCACCTTCAAAAAGTCTCAGCTCGCACTGAGAAATCCCATTGAATAGAATATTACCTTTTTTGCTATTGAAGTACTAATTTGGCGTAACTATTTTTTTCCAATTGTCTCTTTTTGTCAATGGAGACTCTTGTTCCTTTCCTGTTTTTCTATATCTTCTATTTTCTTTCAGAGTGAGGTCCTTCAAATTTATGCTTTAATCTGCTGTGCAAATGCCACCTCATGTGAAATTTCTTGGATATAGTTTTTCATTGTATGATCCGGTGAATGTTTGTCCTCCTATATTTCATGGAAGGTAAACAGATGACCACGATGAAAAACAAATACTAATATTCATGACTCATTCAAATTCCCAAATGAATTTTTGTCTTGAGCTTGTTTAATTTTTTTGGATGAATTTCAGTAGAAGAGTTAACATGTCTGGAGGTGCGATTGCAGGATTATGGAATCAATAAATGATACTCTTCATCTTTCCCAGATATTTGAAATCCAGGGATCTGAAAGTGGAATGTATGTGATTGAATATGTTTTCACGGTTGTATGTCAATTACTTGATGCCTCACTTGATGATGAGGGGCTGCTGGAACTGACTGCTGAAATGAAATCTATGTGGCCAGTTGCAACTCAAGAAATAGAAATCGGCAATCGTGATGGCTTTGCTGCGAAAAGAGTTGAACATCGTGAAGGATTATGTGGAATGAACACTGTATTGGCTATTGAAATAATTGGCGAACTTTTTGGGGACGAACTGACATCCATGATTCTTTACTTGGCACGTAGGAACATGTAAGATGACACAGCTTCTTTCATTAAGTTTGTGCTGTATCAATTATTACATTCACAGTTTTGTTGAGCTATGATGGAAGTAGTGCTTAGCAAAATGCTCACTTTACTAGCCTAAGAGATATTATTGGTAGCTAAACATGCATTTTTTTTTCTTTCTTTAGGCCCACACATTGGGATTCTTTCATGCAGCACTTACAACTTCTAGTATCAAACTCGTCAGCCTTAAGAAACTCTAAGAATATCTCTCCAGAGGCTTTGCTAATGTTGATATCCAAAACCCGTGGAGTCCTCTCCAGAGAATGCAAAACAAGCTCGCGGAAATTTCTTCATGCTGTTATGACTTCTGGATCGCTTGCGCTTTCTGCTAGTCGGCGTGATGATGCTAGTACATCAGTTCTCTGGCTGCCAATTGATCTCTTTCTAGAAGATACCATGGATGGTCCAAAAGTGGCAGCTACAAGTGCTGCTGACACCCTTACTGGTAAATACTGTAGTCAATGGTCTAAGTTCAAGATACCCTGTTCTGACCTGCTAACTGAAATTATTGTCAAGGTCTGGTGAAGGCTCTGCAGGCGGTTAACTGTACATCGTGGAAGAACACATTTTTTGGGTTGTGGATTTCAGCCCTAAGGCTTGTTAATAGAGTAAGAATCAATGAAGATTTCCCTCCTTTCATCAGCTTTATCCAGGTTGCTAGATTGCAGAAAAACTATATTTCCAATCAATCCCGTCAGTTTCCATCTTCAGCTCTAGCTCTTCTTTTCCAACAGAAATTTGCAGAAGTGCATGCATGTTTCAAAGTTCTGTAAGACAAACCAATTTATTAGTTAAGGACTAACTACAGGGTTTCCTTCTTACCCTAGAATTTCATCCCTTTGTATAGAAGGTTAAACGGAACTGTTTTATCAGAATTGAAAGTGCAGTTCGGTATTTTAGATGAACAAATTTAATGTTAGCTTCATTTTGATATATGAAAATATACTAAATAATTGCTTTTGGTCAATTTAGGAAAGGGATCCCAGTGAGGGACCAGTACCTCGTCTTGATACCTGCCTATGCTTATTATTGTCTATTACACCTCTAGCTATTATCAACATTATTAAAGAAGAGGAAAATGGTAGCAGCACTAGTGATCAAAGAACAGAGTCCAAAGGAGAACGTCGTCAGGCCTTGGTTTCTAGCTTACAGCAACTGCATGATTATGAAGGCTTGTTGACCCCACCACTGCCTGCAATACCTTTGGCAAACCAAGCTGCATTGAAAGCAATGATGTTCCTCTCCGGGCTAAGTGGGGGGAGTGAGTATTTTGATGGGATGAGATTGAATGACGTGCCTGTCAATTGTGGTGAGTCCAGTAGATTTCAAAAGAGGTCTGTGTTATGTCAGCCTTGTATCACTTGCTGCCTGGATCCCATTTTGTATTCTTTTCAATTTGACTAAGTTCTAGAATTTGCTTCCTCTTTATTCCCACAACCACACCATGTTGTTACGAGCAGCACAAAATCCACCCCAAAATTGCCTTAGATAGCGTCCGCAATGGGCTAGAATGCCCTGGAATTCTCTAGAATTCCTTAGAATTGTTTGGAGCTTGCAAGAATACCCTGGAGGCTTCTAGAACACTCTAGGCTAGGCTAGAGAAGACTTTGTCTTGTAAATATCCAAGATATTTTCTTAGGAAGGTTCTAGGCCAAGAATTGCAGCCATTGGATCAAAATGATCCCAACCGTCCATTTAGAGTAGTGGCAAGCATAAATAGCCCTTAGGCTAGTCATTTTAGGCATCCAGAAATCAAGTAAACATTCAAGCATTGTAAAGCTTCCAAGTTCTCTTAATAAAAGAGTTCTTTCTTCCTCCAAATATCCAAGTTCCTTCGTAAAGTTTTCTTAAGCTTAGTCTTTCTAAGTCCTGCTAAGCTTACGGAGTTAGGCTGGCTAGCAACTTGAACGTTGTAAGTTTGCTAGGCCGCCGGATCGTTAGAGTTAAAATACGATCTCGTGACAATGTGGTGGGTGACCTTTCTGAGAATATTTGTACCTCCCTCAGCTATACCTCGTCCTTCACCTTCGCCTTTGTTTTTGAATTTTTAGCTTTTAATTTTTCAGGCAGATTGCTTTTAGACTATAGTTTGGAAAAATTTAATCAATCTAGTGCATCTCTTATTTTCCGCTTATATGCATAAGTATGTAATACTGGTAGAGTATGCTAATCATCTGTAATTATTTCTAGCTGGGAACTTGTGGCACCTTATTGTTGAGGCTTGCATTGCTAGAAACATTTTGGATACATCTGCTTATTTATGGCCGGGGTACGTTAAAGGTCAATGCAATCAAGTGCCTCGTAATTTGTCCGGCCCATTGCCTAGCTGGTCATCATTGATGAAGGGGTCTCTCCTAACTCCTCCAATGGTCAGTTTATTGGTTTCAACACCCGCTTCAAGGTATGACAGAAGTTGGCAATAAGAAAAATTTTCTTTATTTCTGGTTTGGTCATGTCACACCATCATACCCAAGGTTAGTTGGTCCATGCAGTAGTGGTGGTTAGCCGTTTTTGATTTCAAATTAGGAGTTTTCATATGTATTCAGAGCTAAACAATATAAAATCTGTTTGTAGCTGGAAAATAGCATGATTTTTAAAAAAGTCTGTAGATTTAAGCAGTAATTATATCCCATGCCACTGGTTAATGTGGCTTCTCCCCAGACCCCACTTGTGGGATTCCACTGGGTATATTGTTGTTTGTTGTACTGGTTAATGTGGCTTCTTTTAAGATTTTATTTGGAGTTCTCAAACATCTTCAGAGTTAAAAGATGTATTATAGAAAAACAGTTGATTACCAGAAAATAATGGGTTTATAGTTTTTTCTTAAGAAAACATCTGCAGATTGTAAGTATTCACATTTGGAGCTCTCTGATTGAAGGAGAATCTCATCCTTAACATCAAATATTCCTAGTGGCTAAGCGCTTGAAATTGCATCTTCTGGTGCTTTGGAGCAGGTTTAGATTGATAAAACAGAAGATAGACAAGTTGGATTTCTGTTTTATCAATCTAAATTGTTGAGGGTATACATGTCAGTGGTGATATATCGAGAAATGCAGTCATATCATTAAGTAGAATTGTTTTCCCTTTTTTCTCTTAGCTACAGCCTGGTATTCAGTTGAAAATTCTTCTCTTTTGAAGCCCGGGCTTCAAATGCTCTTTTTTGAAATTTATGTTGTATGACAATTGAATTTAAGCTCATGGATTTGATGGAAGCTTAGCAGAAATAGAGAAAGTATATGACATTGCTGTCAATGGCTCAGCTGAAGACAAGATTTCTGCTGCCACTATTCTCTGTGGGGCCTCTCTTGCTCGTGGTTGGAATATACAGGTAAAGCTTGTCACCTCCTGGTATTGATCTAGTACTTTGTACTGTAGTAGCAGTAAAACCTCAAGACTATCTTTAGCTCCATGAAACCTCTTTGAGAGCATGCACTTTGCTTGAGATTTTTCTAATAAACCTTGTTTTCTTTTTTCCCTTTTACTACTCTCCCATAAACCCATGTCAAGAAGGAAAATTTCATGACCTTAGCAAAAGTGTCTTCCCAAACAACGATTATTGCACAGCAGAAAGGACACCCTTGATTAAATGAATAAAAAAGAAAATAGCCGTACCTGAATAATGTAATTAGTAAACAAGGCTGAGAAGCACCACCAAATTGGTTGGATCCGCAAACCCCGGATAAAATAAAGAAAGATTGTAACAAAGTTGGGAGCAGAAGCACATTCACCTGTCGACCATCACTAATCTTGTAAATGACAATGAAGAGGCTGAATGAAGGTATTGATCTCCATGTCGTCTCTTGTGGGTGGAGTGTTTGTGTGACTGGGGGAGAGTATACCTGGTGTGTGTTCTCTAGAAGAGTCGGATTAGATAAAGCAGGCTGCCCACTGCTAGTGGCTCACAAGAGTTTTCAATGGAGAGATAGAAGAATGGAGCAATGTTGATCAAGTATTTGCTGGTAGAAGTGAATGGTAGATGATGAAGATTCATAAGAGAATAAAGCAACATTTTCTGTTGAGATGACTGCTATCTGTTCCTGAAGGAAACCTTCTTTTAGACGTTGGGCAAAATGGTTTCCTCTTGAGAAGCTCTCGCTGCAATCAGGACTGATGAAATTTATTTGGAGAGAGGGCCTTGTTGGAGAGGTGATACTCTCCTCAGGGATCAGACCATTTTCTGTTTATCTATAGTATATTTGGTTTGATTTGGCAAATAAATTCAGATGAAGGCACTCTGTTAAAAAAAACTGGTATCCGAAAGTTATTCTCCAGTTCAAAACTGGTATCTTGTATGTTTCATTTCATGTCTGCCACACTCATTTCCACCGTTTTTTCATCTACATGCTTGCAGGAATATACGCTTCTATTCATCACTAGGCTGCTTTCACCTTGTGTTCCTTCTGATTATTCTGGAACTGATGGCCATTTGATTGGCTATGCTCCAATTCTGAATGTTCTTGTTGTTGGTATATCATCTGTTGACTGTATCCAGATATTCTCTTTGCATGGACTGGTGGGTAATTCTTCAGCTATACATTTCTTGTTCTGAATTATGTTTGATGACATTCATATGTTAACGTCTTAGAAAAAACACTTCAACACAAATCAGATACTGGCATATAGTTGCACTATTTGATCTCTCCGGTTGACAGATATGCAGAAGCAATTTGTCTTGTGTACCATTTCAACATTTATTGTTGGTTTCACTAATGAATTGATCTGTGCACCGTTTCAGTCTTTATTGTTGGTTTAGCTAATGAGTTCAAACATTAGTTACCTGTTCTACATGTTGGAATCTGTTTATTGAAGACCTATATAACATGTTGGAAACTACACTCACTCCGAAGACTGGGGCCCTGGACATATTGCTAGCATTTATCATCTCTTGATGAGTCTGGGCCAGAAACGGTTGTTAGAAGTGTCTTCCCGTCAAATCTTGATGCTTGCCTCTTTAATGTACTTTTGCTAGTTCTATAGGCAATTGATACTTGAAAAAGAATTTGAAGAACTAAATTCTGTTGACATTAGGTTTTGAAAAAAGTTTGCTGAGTAGCAACTGCGCTTAAGATAGAGATGGAGAAACCAACTTATGTGCTGGTGTTGTACTTAACTTTTTTTCAGGTTCCACAGCTTGTTGGTGCTTTGATGCCAATTTGTGAAGCCTTCGGTTCTTGTCCACGCAATGTGTCATGGACTCTAATGTCAGAAGAAATTACATCACATGCTGTTTTCTCAAATGCATTCACACTTCTGCTGACATTGTGGAGGTTTGATCAGCCACCGCTTGAGCATGTCACGAGAGATGTTCCTGTGGGATCCCATCTAACTCCTGAATACCTATTGCTGGTTCGCAACTCCCAGTTGGCAGATCAAAGCAAAAGTGAGCAATTCTCTGGAGTTCTCAGTCAATTACCTAGAGAACCCATATTTATGGATTCTTTCCCTAAACTAAAATATTGGTACCGGCAACATCAAGCATGTATTGCATCACCTCTCTCAGGTCTCGTCCCAGGAACTCCTGTTCATCAGATAGTTGAAGCACTGATGAACTTCATGTTCCGTAAAATAAATAGTGCTGGTCAGTCCCTGATACCTGCAACTTCAAGTGGTAGTAACTCATCTGGATCTGGAAATGAGGAGATATCTCCTCATCTTAAGTTGCCCGCATG
Source organism: Solanum sejunctum (assembly GCA_025642045.1). NCBI lineage: Eukaryota > Viridiplantae > Streptophyta > Magnoliopsida > Solanales > Solanaceae > Solanum > Solanum sejunctum. Next base: position 2,875,398 of record JAOTQJ010000096.1, read on the forward strand.
GGATATTTTGGAAGCTGTTCCTTTTGTACTCAACGCTGCTCTCACGGCTTGTGCGCATGGGACCTTGTCCCCACGTGAACTAGCCACAGGTCAGTCATTTAACATAATGTGTACAGTTAGGCTTCAAGAGCAAATTTTATGCTTGACAGGCGCACATCTGAAAATGGTATACACTTTGAGAGCACTTGCACAAATGAAACACTTAAGTCAGTTGTCAGAGCTACAGCCTACAAGGCACATCACTCAATGCCTGAATGCTAACCCCCCACCTGACCAAAAAGAACAAACAATAAAGAAAAAATTGAAGACTTTAACTTCCTTTTGATGAGTGGGGGGTTTGATGTGAGATATATCATCCCCTTTCTACACATTCCCACCACTTGGTAGACCCTATGTGTCGCCCCACTCACGCATGCAACACAGCAAGAAGATAGAAAGAGGAGGAAAATTCACGACACACTTGTACTTATCTCATAGCTGATGTTGAGTTATTTTTTATAAGAGTTAGTATATTGAGTGCTGCACTTTCTCCATCTCAGGTCTTAAGAATCTAGCTGACTTTCTCCCTGCGTCTTTGGCAACAATTACAAGTTATTTTTCAGCTGAAGTGACACGGGGTATTTGGAAGCCTGCTTCTATGAATGGAACTGATTGGCCAAGTCCTGCTGCAAATTTAGCAGCAGTGGAACAACAAGTTAAGAAAATCCTAGCCGACACCGGTGTTGATGTCCCAAGTCTCTCTGTAGGTGGGCACTCATCTGATTTTGTCTGATCACTTGATTCTTTTGAAACGAGGAACTATGGCATAAAACGCCCCCTTTCCCTATCTTCTTCTATAGCCTATGGGCTAAGTTATCACACTGACAAGTTGACCCTTTGTAAATTTCTCAAAGGAATGGTGAGGGATCAGACAGTAGTAGACTGAATGTGAACCTACTCTCAGCCCCTTCTTTTTCTATTCCTTTTTGTCAGGATTAGATCTCTAATCTCCTTTTTTGAAATATTGATTGGCTGAGCTAAATAGCTGACAAGGATTGTCTGTTGATTCTAACATTGATGCATTATTTAAAGGAAACCATCATGACTTGCTTGTGGCAGACCTGGATTACCATATCTATCTATTATATTATACATCTGTGTGTAGGAGGAAGTAGGTGTAGGGAATTTAACTAATTCATATATCTTGATGTTTAGCTAATGCTGTATGTTTGTAGGTGGAAGTTCGCCAGCTATTCTTCCTTTGCCCCTGGCAGTCCTTGTGAGCCTCACCATTACGTATAAACTTGATAGAGATACGGACCGCTTTCTGAACTTGATAGGTGCAGCAGTGAGTAACCTGGCTACAAGTTGTCCTTGGCCATGTATGCCTGTTATGGCTGCCCTATGGGCTCAAAAGGTTAGACGCTGGAGTGACTTTCTTGTTTTCTCTGCATCCCGAACTGTTTTCCACCACAGCAGTGATGCAGTGGTTCAACTTCTTCGGGTCTGCTTTACAGCTACACTAGGTCTAGGTACATCTTCTGTAGAAAGCAACGGTGGGGTTGGTTCACTTCTTGGTCATGGATTTGGTTCGCATTTTTCTGGTGGCATTTCTGCTGTTGCCCCTGGTATACTCTTCTTGCGTGTTCATAGAGCTGTCAGAAATGTCATGTTTATGCCAGAAGAGATTGTCTCCCTTTTAATGCATTTTGTCAGAGAGATTGCAGATAGTGGAGTCCCTGCTAAGGATTTGGAGAAACTCAAGAAAACTAGAGGTGAGCTAAGGTCTCTCTCTAGTCAGAAAACAGATTGTGGATTCCCTGCGTCTTGTCACGTCTCTCTTGCTGCCGCAATGATCCATGTCAAGCTTGCAGCTTCATTGGGTGCTTCATTAATTTGGATTACAGGTGGTTTAAGTTTAGTCCAATCTTTGCTGAAAGAAACATTGCCATCTTGGTTTATATCAGCTCATAGGTCAGAGCCCAACGGTGGGTTCTCAGAAGGAATGGTTGCAAGGCTAAGGGGTTATGCCCTTGCATACTTGGCATTGCTGTGTGGAACATTTTGTTGGGGTGTGGATTCATCGTCACCCACATCCAAATGGCGGTCAAGTATGCTCGGAGCACACTTGGAATTTCTTGCGAGTGCACTAGATGGCAAAATATCGCTCGGATGTAACAAGGCTACATGGAGAGCATACGTGTCGGGATTCATAAGCTTGATGGTGGGATGCACGCCAAGCTGGTTTTTGGAGGTGGATCTTCAAGTTTTGAAGAGGCTGAGCAAGGGGTTGAAACGTTTGGACGAAGAAGTATTAGCTCTGGCGCTTTTGGAAACTAGTGGTGTTGGTGCTATGGGTGCTGCTGCTGAAATGATTATAGAGGGGAATATGAACTTTGCTAGATGAGAACACAAGGAGAACAGGTGATGCAAATGCGTAGCTTTGTTGCTATTTTTTGTTGTGTACATGTTAAGAAGACATATAAGTTTTGGAACCTTGCAATTGTGACTTTGTTTCCTTATGGAATGAGTTAGCAACCCTTCTCTGGATCAATTGAGTTTTGATTATGATCATCTCATACACACCAAAAAAGCAACAATTTTTGCCTTTCAAAAACAATGAGTATCATTTAACAGATTGTTCACTCGTGGACTCACAAAATTTGAGCTCAAATAAGTTGGTCATACAAACTGAGATATTCTAAATTTCTATTTTGTGAAATATAAACTCCAAAAAAAAAAAGATTTATGCCTTTGAAAACAAAGAGTATCATTGAAAAGGTGATGATCACCAATTGGAGTCACAAAATTTGATCTCAGACAAAGTAGGTTACACATATTTTAGAAAATTCATGTACGTATATACATGAAAAATAACGATTATCTTGAATTTTTGTTTCATGGAACATAAACTCAAAAAAAAAAAACTACTTTCATCTTTCAAAAATAATCAGTATCATATAATAGACTATCACCAATGGACCCAAAAAAGTAAAGCTCAAATACAGTCAGTCACAGATGTTCTTAAAAGTTCATGAACAAACACAAAAAATAGAGATAATCTTGAATTCGTGTTTTGTGATGCATAAGAAAAAGCTGCTTTTACCTTTTGAAAATAAAGAGTATCATTTAATAGGTCGTCATCAATGGATCAACAAACATATGAGGTCAAAAAGAGCCTCACACATCTTGAAAAATTTATAGATTAATACACACAAAAAACTGAGATAATCTTGAATTCTTGTGTTTTGTTACACATAAACACCAAAACATGTGTTGTCCACCTTTTGAAAATAACTATCAACCGTAATGAGCCCGCTAAGAGTTTTAGTAAGCCCCGTCTATCGGACAACTGTCCAAATCGCTTGTTTCCTATTGCTTGGCCCATAAAATCCTACCAGGCATTCTGCGGTGACGTCGGGCCACCTGGGTCTCTTTCCAGGGTCTTATGGACTGGTCGATGTAATTTTTCAGAAAAATTCGTCGAATCCCCGGGCAGTGCCACAAACCATGGGCTAACACCCACGAAAAACTACCCAAATCGCTTGTGTACTTTTGTTTGGCCAAAAACTCCTACCAGGCATCCTGTAGCGCCGTCGAGCCACCTAGTCCTCTTGCCGAGCTCGTTACAGACAGGTCAGTGTAATTTTTCAAAAAAGTTGGCCCGAATCCCCGAGCAGCCCCACAAATCGTGGGCTAACACCCACGAAAAACTATCGAAATCGAATGTTTCCTATTGCATGGCCTATAAACTTCTACCAGGCATCCTCCGGAGCCATCGAGCCACCTGGGCCTCTTGTCAGGCTCGTTACGAACGGGTTGATGTAATTTTTCGAAAACATTAGCCGAGATCCCTGGGCAGCACCAAAACATGGGCTAACACCTGTTAAAAAAAAAACTCCCCAAATCGCCTATTTACTATTGTTTGGCCAAAAACTCCTACCAAGCTTCCTGTGGTGTCGCCGAGCCACCTGGTCCTCTTACCGAGCTCGTTACAGATTGATCTGTGTAATTTTTTAAAAATATTGGCTCAGATCCCCGAGCAGCCCCATAAACCGTGGACTAACATTCACGAAAAACTACCCAAAATGTCTGTTTCCTATTGTTTGTCCCATAAAATTCTATCAGTAGTCCTACGGCGCCACCGGGCCTCTTTCTGGGATCGTGATGGACAAGTCGGTGTAATATTTTTGAAAAGTTGGCCCGGATCTTCTGGCAGCGCCACAAACCATGGGCTAACACCCACGAAAAAATTATCAAAATCGCTTGTTTCCTATTGCTTCGCCCATAAAATCCTACTAGGCATCCTGCGGCAGCACCGGACCACCTGGGCCTATTGTCGGGCCCATTACGGATGGGTCGATGTAATTTTTTGAAATAATTGGCTTGAAACCCTGCGCAGCGACACAAATCATGAGCTAACACCAACGAAAAACTGTCAAATTCTCTTGTTTCTTGTTCCTTGTTGCTTGGCTAATAAAATCCTACTAGGCATCTTGCGGCTCCGTTGGGCCACCTAGGTCTCTTGTCAGGCTCTTTGCGGACGGGGCGGTGTAATTTTTCGAAAAAATTGGCTTGAATCTCCTGATAGCGCCACAAACTGTGAACTAACACCCACGAAAAACTGTCAAATCGTTTGTTTCCTGTTGCTTGGCGCAACAATATTATCACTAATAAATTATTTCTCTAGCTGCTTCAGCTATTAACAATTTAAAATATTTAAAAAGTAAATACAAATTTTGATGGACTCTAAAAGTTTTTTACATGTGCAACACAATGAGGAAAAAAATAAGTAACATATATTATTTTAAAGTAACATAATATGTGTTGCCCATTGACGTGTCAGTTTCAGTTTGATTTTATTATGTCATTTTTATGAATTACTTCTTCAATTGCTATAGCTATAAATTTACGATATTGTCCCTAATTAATTATCTTTTCTTAAAGACAGTTATCAATTAACGTATTTACTTCAACTACCTACTTTTGCTACATAGTTTCTAGTAATTATTTCTTCTATTGCTTCAACTATGAATTTATAATGTTATCCCGAATAAATTTTTCTTAAAGGCAGTTGCCTATTGATGTGACTGTTTCGACTTGTGAGCTATTAACAATTTAAAATATTTAAAAAGTAACCACAAATTTTGATTGACTCTCAATTATTTTTATATGTGCAATATAAATTGGAACAAAATAAGTAACATATATTATTTAAAAATAACATAAGATGTGTAAAATCACAATAATTAACAACTTAAAAATTTAAAATGTATACATAAAAAATCTATCAGTATCACATATATCAAAATAAAAAAAATATATTGAACCCATGCTAACACGAGCTGCAATATCTATTTGAATTAATAGAATTTTAAGTTTGAATTTGACTATGATAGTATTTTAGAATAAACTTTAATTTGACTTTGGTGAGGTGTTCACAAGTAGATCTGCAACTAGTAAGTTTTAATAGAGATGAATTCAAGACTTAAAATTTTTTATTGATTTTTAGATCTAAGAAAGTCTACCCAATAATAATGCAAATTGCAATTATCAAAAAAGAACACACAATTCTTTAGAATCCTCCATTTGTTTCACTAAATATTAAACACAAATACGCATTCCTAATTGGTATATGATACTTATATTACAATTCGACTAAATTCAAATTAGCATAAAAGAAAAATCTTCATCTACTATAACATAACTGATACATTCCATAAATGCGTTTGAAAAGAATAAAATGTAAATTATACCTTACGCCTACCTTTATGGAGACTATTAAATCAAGAAAAGCATTTCAAAGAAGGTAAAGAAGAGAATACAGTAATCAAGAAACCATGTTTGGAACATTTGGAGGAAAAAACAGCAGGACAACAAATAATATGATAATCAAAACAAATTAAGAAATATGTAATAATTATAATAATAACAATAATAAAAATATTGATAAGAAAAATACAATATTCAACTACCTACTAATCTTCTGCCTTAATTCTCGATCTCTTTATTTTCCTATCAAGAAGTCTAAACACATGTATAAGCCATCGCACAACAAACATAAAATGGAAATAATACGAAGAAAAACCGAAGAAAATATTAGAAACAACAATGCAAATGTAATTCCAAAAATGAAGTCTGAAAATATAGGACATATAAATCTTACCCCTACCTTTACGGGATAGAGAAAGAGACACTTGATTCAAGAACCCGAAAAAGATACAATGATTGGTTATATTAGCACTAAATGAAACATATGTGCAACACACTATTTTGAACTGGATTCATCAAGTTGATCAGTTGAAACACATTGCAATTCATTAATTGATAAACAAAATTTTCATTTGACTACAACTGAGGATCAAACTTTAAGTTACACTGTTACATTTTTGCACGAACAGACTTCGCAACAATCAGCTTAGGTAGAAAACAAATACATCCTTCTACGCCAATAGACAAGTGACGCTCATGTTGTGTTAACTCGAAAACCTATGCCGACTTTCAAAAAACCAAGAAAGTTTCAGTGATCCGGAAATGTACAAGTTTGCACGAACAGACTTCGCAACAATCAATGAAGTCTGCTCTAGACGTATCGAAGTAGCCCAAAACTGAAAGTTGCTGCAAATCTTTTAGCAGAAATCAGTTCACTTCAAATTTTAACAGGTGTAGTAATCATACTGTTCAGCATATAGAACATTGAAAATTCCAGGGTACAGATTGGAGAGAATGATTTCTCACCTAGTACAGGCACTTAAAGCAACATCTCCCCGTCAGGGCCGGTGATCATTTTCTCCAAGTCTTCTTGTGACAGTAGAGTTCTCTTTCCCAGCGCACCGTTTTTATCATATGGTTGAGCCATTTTTCTCAAGAACTGCATTCAGGGGAGGGGAAAACATTGAAAATTAGAAGCACTAGTATCTACGTATGCAATCAAATCGAGGCTCATGTCATAATCAAAACAACTCTTAGATTCCAAGCAAGTTGGCCTCCACTATAATCAAATCGAGGCTCATGTCATAAATCTCATTGACCCATGTTGATTAATATATGTTCACAACAGTCAAATATTATACAATATACCCAGTGTAATTCCACGAGTGCGGTCTAGAGAGGATAAGAATGTACGCAGACCTTAACCCTACTAGGTTGGGAGAATGTTTCCAATAGACCCTCGGCCCAAGGATGAGAGCCCCCACCACCCCAAAAAAAAAGATAGCACTAAAGTTCTCTATATTTTTTACTATTTGAGGCTTCTATTGTAGAATGTACAGAAATTTAAACCTGATATGCTGTCTTCACTAGAATATTCCAACCTTAACAACCTTCTGCATCCCAGCCCGCTTCCCCGTATGAACAAAGATGAGGACAAAACAGAACTATTTTTTTTATCAAGCAGGACGAAAAAGAAGATCCTCCAAAAGATTCACAACACATTTGATGATCCTCAGAATGGTTCTCTGATGCATCTGACTATTAATGGCTTTCCAGAAACAGCTAACAGCAAAACATAAAACTAATACCACTCACCTCTTTTGCTATATAAACGGCCATGTCTGTACTTAAGTTCAGGTGAGCATCCCGTAAATGCGAAAGTATCCATCCAGGCAACTTGGAGCGCTTATCATGACGGCTATATCTGATCACAGGATACAAGAGGATAGGCATCATAAGCATCCGATTCCGCAACACAACTGAGACGGGCAAACAAACTAACCTTTTGTCAGCAAAAATCATCATGCCATAATCTGCCTTTGAACGAATAACTCGACCCACACATTGAGCAGCTTGCCTCTGAAAATATATGGTAAACAATTATATCAAGAAAAAAAATGCATATTATAAGGACTATAACAGAGTCTGTAAGTACCAAAGCATCAAAAGTCAGAAAATCGCCCTCTTTTATCTGGAAAGTCTCCCTCAGATATTCCAATCGTGCAAGCAATATTCTGTGCAATTTTAACATAGGTCAAGGTGCAATATACAGACTGAAAAAGATTAAGTTCAAGCGACTCTATCCAAGATCACAAAATCTGATTAAAAAGGGACAACATCATTTCGATATTATATTTAAAAGATGCATCATTGAAACTTGCTTCAGATTAAAAAGAGACACTTTTTCATCATTACATCACAAGGGAAGTGAAGCCTAACACATAGTAATACTAACCTGCTTAGTGTGTATTGGAATGGAACGCCAAACATGATAACAAGCCTGCCATAATGTCTATCAAAGTCTATACCTTCAGCCACTTTTCCCCTGCACAGTAACACACGGACATCGTTAAGTCCAATGTCACTAGAGGTATACCAGATCACTTTTGCACTTAATTTCACATCATCATTGCTGCTGAAAATGATATCTGCACTTTTGCAGTTGATACAAACACTGAATTAAGTAGTCTTACGGTAACCTTGCAATGTTATCTTTCAAAACAACTCCCTACAAATTTATTATTAAACAACATCGCTACTAGATAGATAGCAACAATGTTATCAAAGGTGTTATTAAGGCCTGAAATGAGGCTCACAACACGTTGAGGGCTTCCCCTCGTTTAATATTGCACTTCAGTGTCATCATCAAGGTTCTAACGCATTCAATTTCATCATCAAGGTTCTAAGCCATACCTTTCCTTGCTAATGAGACTTCTGATGAGGCGACACTAAACAGTTGGTATTTCACTTTATCGTGACTCTTGTATATTTCTTTGTCCATCAATTTGTTATTCATGCTTACAATTATTAGTTTTGGACTAAACAAGCATATTTGTATTGATTATTTGCGCTTAAAAGCCCGACGAACCTTAGAGCTTTTCCGTGCATTTTGCTTTTGATAACAGTAGATAGCAACCATTCATAACTTTCTACATTTCCTTTGTAGAGAAAGGAATCTAAATAAAGGAACTAAATCCACATCAGCAATAGGGGTATTTTTCCTTTAAGGAAACACGACAGTGAACAATCCGAAGTAATTATGCAATAGCAGAATTTTCTCAGCAATTTGAGCTAAGAATAATTATGTAATAAAGATCTCTTCAAGAAGTGCACATTATACAGTTTGCCGAGATTACAAATCAAACTGAAATTTGGTTTTTCTGTTCCAATCAAGCTATGTTTTAAGCCAATGTAATTCCTATAGCTGTTAGAACATGGCAAACTTAGCCGAGGTAACCTAAAATTTCTCTTCCAATTTAAAGAGAAATTTTGAACAAATCAGTTATCATTTGACAATTAATCTAGACAATTAGCTCTGGAAGCTAGTCTGACATTGAGATGGAAAATAACAAAGAACTAGCTCTAGAACACAAAATAATACTCTCTCCATTTTAATTTGTTTGTTATACTTTCCTTTTTAATCCGTTTAAAAAGAATGCCTCTCTTTTTCTGACAACTCTATAATTTCAACTTTCCAAATGGCATGTTTAAGACCACAGGATCCTAAAATCTTCTTTATTTTCTTAAACTCCGTGTGATGTCAAAACCAGACAAAAAAATTGAAACGGAGGAAGTAAGACTTCATCACTTATTTCTATTACATTCAAAAAGAAGCAACATATTCTTAGTACATGTTCAAACCTGAAACAACTCATTCAGTCACTTGGACAATTGAAAGAAATTTAAGACTAGTAATTTGTGTTTGGCGCAGAAGAAACAACGCATGGAAGTGCAAAATTGTTGAATGCATAAACTCGAAAAAAGTATCACCTAGCAACTGAGAAGAAAACCGCACCCCTCCCACTATCACAAGCCCTGCGATAATTATCCAAAGCCAATGTAGTCTCTACAACATCCTGGGTCTCGATAAATACGAGTTTATATTGCATTATATCCTGCATCATATAATGATGATAAGAAAAAACAATAGAGAGAAGTACATGTGTGATAAGCCATTGTTTGTTAAGCATTAAATGTACTAAATTAGTTCATAGAAAAGAGTGTCCTATCTGAAAGTTGAGAGAAGAACAAAATAAAATGTATAGTGGCACCTTTAATATTCCTGATTCATGCCAACTATTGACAATTCCATCCATGTAAGAATAACTAACAAAGAAACAGACAACCCCATCTGGAACAACAGAAACCATTTCTAGCAAAAGCTTCCCATAATTTTTCTCGACGCCAGGATCACTTCTCAGGTCATATTTAGTGCTTACGGGAAGCTGATCACTGCAATTTAAGAGAAATACAAAACAGATAACATATACCAAATTCTTCAGAATAATCAAGCTAAGATACATAAAAAAAAGTATATATGCTCTCCTACTCATCCGCATAAGAGGGTTGGAGTTGAGATAAGTATAGCCATGGGACCAATAGTTCATGTCAAAGGTTTACCTTCCCCGCGTAAGGACCATTGGACATATGCAATCCCTTGTCAAAGACATCTTGAAGCTTCGACTAACCACCGGATTAAAATTGAGAAGGCGAGGATAGAGCTCAATTGGACTGAGGGTCCCAGAAGTAATCACAACAGACTGGAATCGTTCAAAAACGGGCTTTATGGCAAGAGAGGCATCATGACAGGTAAGCTGGCATGCCAAAACATATCTGAGGTAAGAAAACTGAGCACCAACGGTAAAACAACTGAAAAAAAATATTACTGGCAACTTAGACATCTTCCCAGTAAAATGCATTTCAAAACAATATAGCGATATTTTTAGAGACAGTTTTCACCACAGAACACATGGACTACGATTAGACTAATTGGAGGCAATCATTGCAAAAAGAGGAACTAAAGAAAGACAAATAGATTCCCACTCAGGTAAGAGGCATCACAATGGTGAGTGTCTGAGAACAACAAACTAACCAGTGCACTCGAAAATCCAACCTCCGAAATGATAAAATGTTTAGAAACTAATAACAATAACATCCAATAAAGATTAGTTAACTCATTACAGATAAATCAAAAACTTAGACCAGTCAGAGGTGTTATGAGACAAACATGTCCCAAGAGAAGCCAACACGCACCTGCAGGACAGGATCAGGAATATGTGGCATCCTCTCGTCATATGGTTCAATTATAATGGAAAAGCCCCGAGAGTATGTCCCTACCAATGTAGCAAGGTCACAAACAGTTTGTATATGTAGAAAGTCATCTGTATCAGTTATCTCCAGGGTTAACATAAGGGAGTGAAGCCTATCATAACAAAATTTTAACATCTTTTGGTCAATTCCAACTTGTGTATTAATAGAAGCAACAAAGGCAACAGGACCCTCCTTTTCCACATTATCAGTCTCCAGACGCCCATTAAGATACTGGACAAATCTTCGCAAAACAGACAAGAAGTGCTCTGCTTTCCTTATATTTCCTGGCACTGCTTCCTTCATGATATCATCAGGCAAGGCAGGATTAGCAAGCCATACATCCTGAGCTGTACAAAGAAGTTAGATGAGCAAGGACCTTGGTTTACTATCACAAGCGCAATATCAGAAGTACATAGTCAATAAATAGTTTAATCAACATACCAGGCAGTCTTTGAGCTAGACCCTCAACTAGACGATTATACTCAACACGCAATCGACCAGCATCAGTAGCCTTCAGCCTTCCTACCATGCAAGATGTTAGCCAAACATGGGTATCTAGTGATCCTTTTACTTTTCTTTTCTTCTTTTTTCTCTACGTATTATCCTTTACACAGCTTGTGCAAAAGGGTGTTATAATAGATCATAACATCATATATACTAGATTGAACAATCTCCTAGTTATTTCAAATCATTTATAACCCAGAAAACTACAGCATAAAACAGACTTCAAATGCTATTAGTAAATTTATACTTCTATGCCCACAAGTAAGAATATGCAAACCATGGTTCAGCAGGAAGGGTAGTACGGACACGATGTCACAGAAGATAAATCACAGGTGTCCTTTCAATTATGAAATGCTTTATAATGTCTTTTAATGAAAAATACTTTATAATGTTTTGATTTGCTTATATTGCATTATTGTATTTAAAGTCTCGTGTCATACTTGAATTAGGGAGTCAATGATACTTACTAAGTACAGTGAAGTTGTACTTATGCTCCTTTTGATCACAAATTTTCCCACAAGGCTCTTCTTGAGAACTTCACTATAAGAGCTTGCATCATCATTGATGCATATTCTTTGTTCCCTCTTAAATGTCCCCTCTTCACTAGAGTCATTATTCCCCTTATTACCCCATTTAATGCTCCTTAGAATCTGCATATAGGATTTTGTTATCCATCAACCTGTGTACTCCTAGGTTCCCAGGTGCTTATGGCTGCTAATAAATATCCCAATCTTTTCCCTCAATTCCTGACCAACCTGAGTTGAGAATCAGTTCAGGACGATAATCACTGCCTTTCTTCTGTGTTTTACGTTTATCAAACTGATATACCTTCCGTACTTGTTTACGGGCACAGAAAATTTCTGAAAAAGCATCCTTTTTCTTCCATATTCACACCATGTTTCCCCTTGTTTTAGAAGCCTCCCATAGAGCCTAAGAGATCTATTCCATTCTTTGGAGTTAAAGTTGTTCTCGTGATGGAGTTCCTGCTTCTTTCTATTCAATCATACAGTTGTTCTGGGTGTTCTTGTGACTTCATATGACTTTAATCCTACTGTAAAGTATATAGTGTTGTCCATCAAGTGTCAGCTATGGAGAAATGAAAAAGAGAATAAAGAAAGAAGGGAGAAAGGTAGATTCTGGTGATCAAAAGGATCGCTGGAGAAGAGGAGAGAGGGAAATATCAAGCAAGCTAGGCCATCATCTCAGTATTAATGCCTGAGAGAGAACTTCTTCTAACAGGTTTTATTTCATTCTATTTTAACTTCTTATTATATCAAAACTTGATTCTTACCATGAATTCTTGAAACTAAATATATTCATCATAGGAGAATTCACAACTGAAAATGAATTTCTCGAATCATCGACAAGAAGGGGCAATTGATTTTTGCTTGTTTATTTAAAGATTGTCGTTGACAAGAAGAGGCAATGTCACAAAAGATATTTACCTTTCAATTTCTTGAGACATCCTTCTGAGATTCCTTGTGGCCCCTTCAAGTGTTTGCTTCCTCACACTGACACTAAGTGCCTCGATACATACATTGTCTATATTATGGGCCTCATCAAACACTACCACACACTCTTTCTCCATCTCCTTTGATATGATACCAGCAACCTTGGGATCAAGCAGGTATTGGTAGCTGTAAACCACAACATTTGCCTGCTGCACCATATGCCGCGCCAGAAAGTATGGGCACCACCCTTTTTCCTTACCGTACAATCTTAACTCCTGCAAAAGTGCAGTTTAATCATCGCACAAGACTTTATGCAAACTTGAGCACCATTAACAGAGACGAATAAAAAACAAGAAAACTAGACTCATATAAAGGCGGGCAAAATTTTCTGATCGACAATCAATCTCCAGAGCATATAAAGCAATCACTAAACAAGTTATATTTCCTTTCACCACTGCAAGTAACGTTTGAGTACATTTTACCCTCCACAGCCCCCACTTGTGGGATTTCACTGGGTATGTTGTTCGTTACTGCAAGTACAAGTGCTTCCCTATAACCCATTAGCAAGCCAAATTATATTAGATATAATGGATGTCTCTGTATCCTTTACAAATACAATGGAAAATCCTACACAAATGCAGTGTAACTGCCTTACAGAAATATATACAAACTTGAGCACCCATGTTAACAGAGAGGAGTATGAACAACAAACTTGTTTCAAATATAGACAGAAATTTCTAGTCAAGAATCAGTCCATATAGCGTGGGACGCAGTTTCAAAAACAATTATCTCTCTTCATCACTGCAAATTTAAGCTCTTCTTTATACCTGATTCTCTCTCTAACCATCTTACAGGAACATACACACCACACACTTTAACAGGAAAATATAAACAGATGTTATTGCCTACTACACAAATGCAATGCCAGGAATAACCAATCTATTTCCCCACAGGTACAAGCAAAAATGTGTCTTTCACTTAACTCCGCCTATGCAAGCTGAAGCTTAAACATGGTCTAAATATAAAAAGGGGATCAAATGGCTAACTCCAACAAAATTGGGATTGAGACATAGTTAAGCATACATTGACTCAAGAATGACAGTAAAAGTTCAAGTCAATAATCAATGTGGTGAATTAACTAAGTCATGTATCTCTTTGCCACTGAAAACTCAAGTGGTTATCTATAATCCCTTCTCAAACCAAATTAGATTAGATAGAACAGATGTCATTGTATCCTCCACAAAAGCAATGCCAAGAATAACCAATTTATTTCCCTGCGGATGCAAGCAAAAAATGTGTCTTTCACTAACTATAACCAGTTGAAGCATAAAAATAGTCTAACCATGAACCAGATTCATATACAACTCCAACTAATTTATGATCAAGGTTAGTAAATACCCAAACTCAGTCCCCCACTTTAACAGAAAAATATAAAAAACAAGGAAGCTCGATTTTTTTTTATTTGCACCGGGTGTTGGAGTCTCTTAGAGCCCCGATTAATCCTAGGGGTGCACAGACCCTCGGCAAGGAGTTCCCCGAAAGTGCAACGCGGTTAATTTAGGTTTTTACCCAGTCCGATGGCCCTTAGAAATTGTTTGCACCTAGTGGATTTCAAACTTGAGATCTTGAAAGGGAGCAAACCCCAAGGCTCAAGTCAATTGCCACCAGGCCGACCCCTAAGGGTTAACAAGGAAGCTCGACTTAACCATGACAGTAAAAGTTCTAGTCAAGAAACAGCCTTTAGAATTCAAAAAAAACTCTTCACCGCTGCACAATCAATTGTTTCACTATAATCCCTTCTTCAACCACATTAGATTATAGGCATAGTACATACACATAAACTCAAACTAAGTAAGCACTCCAACTTCGTGTATGCACATCTATACACCTCAGCTCATCTCCACTATGTCAATTGAACGCTCCAACTTACAAAATGATCATCTAGACAGCTCCAAAATTTATGTGCCACGTCAATATCAATTGTCCACAAGACACAGTGTAGACGAGTTAGAGTGTTTGATTGCAAATTGAGACAAAGTTGAGGCATCTAATTGTGTACTCTCACCGTTGGAGTGCCTACTTGCCCGTTGAGGCCAAATTTGAATGTTTGTTTATGTATGTTTATGCATTATGCCTAGATTATATAAACAAATAGCATTGTATCCTCCACAAGCAACGTCAAGAATAACCAATTTATTTTCCCACTGATGCAAGCAAAAAAATGTTATCTTTCACTTAACTATAACCATTTGAAGCGTAAAAATAATGAACCACATTCATATAGCTAACTCCAACAAATTGGGGATTGAGGCACAGATAATTATACATTGATTGAAATTTGAGAGAGAGAACCTGCAAAGTATAAACATTAGCACACAATCCATATTGATTGTGTCCTCCCTACCCTCTGACACGCCTCATCTTCACTCGCACTCCCGTAGCCTCCATGTCCACCACCCTCCTACCCCCACCTCCACCCCACATCATATAGTGTTTGTCTAGATTAGACAACTACTTATAGAGTAGTAAGTATATTTTGCATAGTTACTTATACATTGATTGAAGGGTGAGACAGAGATATGTACCTGCAAAGTATAAACACCAGCAGGCAAAGTTGCAGTACCAGCCTTATCAGCAGCATCATAATTCTCAAAAAAGGAACAAGTAGGAATATTTGGATTTTCAAGAGCAAGTGCTCTAACCCAACTAGCAGTAAGTTTCCTACATCCAGCATCAACAGAATCCCTATTCTCAGCAGAAA
Organism: Solanum sejunctum; assembly: GCA_025642045.1. NCBI lineage: Eukaryota > Viridiplantae > Streptophyta > Magnoliopsida > Solanales > Solanaceae > Solanum > Solanum sejunctum. The sequence goes on from JAOTQJ010000096.1 coordinate 2,891,115, forward strand.
CCACAGATGGGTTCACACACAAATTCTTTCTTGATGACAACCCAATAGCCAGCATTCTAGCCCCAGGCCCAAACTGCTGTAACTGATAATTATACAACAATTTAAGCTCAGCTAATGTTTTCTCCATTTCATGTACAGTTCTTGTACAATAAATAAGCTTAATAGGATTTGATGGTTTTGAAAGTCTGTAACTTGTGATTAAAGAAAGTAAAGCAATAGTTTTACCAGTGCCTGTAGGCATTTCAAGAAGACAATGCCCTTTTGCATCTAAAGCTCTTTTGAGTTCTAACATGTACTGATATTGTTCTGGATATATGTTATCATATGGGAAATAGACTGTTACATCTTCTAATTGGAATTTCATCTTCTGGGGTTTGCTGATTTTCTTGTTTTCTGATGAAAAAATTGAAACTTGGTGAGGTTTTTTGTGAAGAAAATTTGAGACCTAAATGGGAGCATCAAGAAATTTACGAAAGTTCTTGATTTAACAGTGAAGCGGCAGAGAGGAGGGCTGGGACTCTAAAATAAGGTTTAATACTTTTTTTTTGCGGCGGGGTGGGGGGTGGGGTGGGGGGGTTAATACAAAGTTTAATACTTAAGAATCAGACTTGATTATTTTTATGTGTATAAATTTTTAAATATTTTTAAAATGATCTTTTTAATTTATGAATATATTTTATCCTTAATTGAGGTTACATTAGGTAAAATATTTTATTTTATTTTATTTAAAATCACGTGAAATTACAATAATTAAAATATCTTAGAAAAAACAAGCATTTCTATCATTTTTATTAATTTTTTCTATAATTTAAAATAGTTACATAGTGTCTCGCTAATTAATAATTTCATACAGATTTCAAGTAATAGACCTTTGAATATGTGTATTTTTCTTCTAGATTCACTTTGAAAATACAAATATATAAAGAAAGAGATGAGAGATAGGAGGAGACGAGCGAAAGAGTTAATGTACTCAAGATACATGTGAATCACACTAGATATGTGCATATGAGATATCATATATATATGATATCTAAAATACGAATACATAGAAAGAGAGATAAGTGAGAGAATTAGTGTATCATATATACATGTAAATCCACTTGCATGTATTTGAGATGCCTATATCTAAAAACTTTATCAAAATTTAATATGAATGATAATTTTGAAAATTCACTAAAAATAATACATAATTAAACCATAAACTATATTGCTCTTGGTTAAAACAAATACGTAATTAGACTTAATCTAATATTTTACTTTATTTCTTGCTCTTAATTGAAACAAATACATAGCTCAAATGTTGAGTTTTGGTATAAAAAAGTTCCAGATAGAGAGTACATTTCTTTCTCAAAATATATCATATGCAGAGCGAATTTGAATTAGTTGAGCTCCAACACGAAGACGGAAAGAAAAAAAGGGAAAAAAAAAACAAATACAAATGCAAGGCAAGTTTGTACCATTTATAACGTTGGTGTGTGTATGCTCTCCTATTTAAAGACAACCTCAGCTCCTACAAAACTAGCCGTTACATATTCAACTTTCTCCCCCTTTCTCTCTTTAAAACCTTGGTTTTTCTCACTCTCTCTCTAAATCCAGAAGCTCAAATGACAATCTCAGTTGAATCTTCATCCCCTACATCTCTTAACAAGGTACTTTATGCATTAAAGATTGCAACTTTACATTTGTTTTTCTGCTAATTTTTCAGCAAGATGATTGTATTTTCTTCTTGTTGTTGTTTTTTGGTTTATCGAAAACAATCTTTCTACCTTGATGAACAAATAGATCTTTACTTAAAACCCCAACACGTAAAGGTTGCAACTTTAGATTTGTCTTTTCATAAAAATTGAATTTTTCCACCTTTTCAGGGTTCACCAAGCTTGATGGGTTCTCCTCCAATTTACAGTCCATCATCAGATAAATGGTTCTGGAGTAATCTTCGCAGCAGGGTAGATACAATTCTTGAAAATCGCGAAAATCACAATCCTGCTCAAAAGGTAAATTGAGCTTAAATTACTTCTCCAGATTTGTTTTTGGATATCTTTATGGTACTTCAATTTCTGCTGCTATATGTTGTTTATTCTACTCCAATTATCCTATTGTCATTTTGTAGTTTCTGTTTTGTTACGTCTGTTGTTGTTGCTGCTGCTGCTGCTGTTGTTGTTGTCATGTGTTGTTGCTTGTACTGCGGTTGCTTTTTTTTGGGAACTGCTTTGGACTGTTTTAACTTGAGCTGAGGGTCTATGGAAAACAATCTATATGCCTCTAAGGTAGGATAAGTTGTGTGTACTTTCTAGCCTCCCGGGACCCCATTTGTCTATGGAAAACAGTCCATCTACCTCTAAGATAGGATAAGTTCTGTGTACTTTCTAGGCTCCCTAGGCCTCACTGGTCGGATTACTCTTGGTTTTTTGTTGTTGTTGCTGTAGTATTTGTTTTTGGATTTCATTTTTTGTTTAATTTTGTAGCAGCGCGATGGAGCAGCGGATCGATCAAAGAGAATGAAGGAGGATGCTATGCTTCTACTGAGAGGATTTGATTCTGTTTCTTATTCTCTATCACTGTTATCTGACAATCTGGAAAATGCCCTTCAGGTATCCCTTGCTTTAATGTTTGATTAAAGCTCAAACAGGATTAAATATATGATTTTTAAAATGCTTTATGCTTTGATGAAGATGTGATTTGTTGGATTGAATTTTCGATCTGTATAAATCAGATTCTGTACCTTAATATAGATGAGCGTTCGTGTTTGTTAATCATAAATGGAGGACGCGGATTAAAGCAGTAAATAATTAGTAGGTGGTAAGTAGTGTATTGTCTTGATATCTATCAATTCTAGTATTCATAGTTCTGCTCATATAGTTTCGTATTCTCTGATTTGTGTTACTATTTGTTGTTTCTTGTACTGCGATTATCGTATTATTTTATTGTAGTTACTGTTCAGAATGTTTTGTTATGCTTTCACTTCCGTTACTCCTTTTCTGAACTTCTTTGGACTATTTTTCCTTGAGCTGAAAGATATATCAGAAACAATCTCTCTCTACCTTCAAGGTAGGAGTAAGGTCTTGATGCTACACCCTCCCAGACCCCACTTTGTGTGACTATATTGTGTAAAGAAGCACCTATCTTGTTTGTCGCTCGTCATTTAACTAGTTGCTCATTGATAAAACATAGTATACATTTTAAACAGCTTTACGATTGTAACTTGGAGGCAAATTCTGGATTTAAAATCAGTGTGCGCGTGTATTAATGTTTCAAAAGCTTGTTGTTTTAAGGTAGATATGATTTGTCAAAAAGAAGTTTTGGTTTGTAAAATTTGAGGTTCTTTTACACAGTGTTCATGCTTATTAATTAGTAGACACAATGTTGTTTTTTACAGTTTTGTAATATGATGTTTTGTGGCATGCATAACTACTGTATCCGAAAATAGCATCTCTATCTCTGAGGTGTAGTGGTAAGGTCTACCCTCCCCAGACCCTACTTGTGGGATTCCACCGTGTATGTTGAAGTTGAATCTTAGGAAGAGTACAAGTTGAAACTGTGTTTGCACGTGCATGTATCGAGTTATTGATCATGCATCCTGTAATTTTCATACAGGGAGCAAGGGATCTAGCAAAACCACCTACGTTGACAGATATACTTCATTGCACAATGGAGAAGGCAAAAGGTGGAGAAAACCAATCTAAGGAAGGTAAACATGAAGGAGGCGAAGAAAAAGACAAGAGTGAAGAAAGAAACAAAGGATTGAAGAGGAAATTAGACGAACGCTCGGAGGATTCACAACAAGAAGATGATACCAAAAAAGAAAATGGACAGGTCTTAAAACAGATTGGGAAGTTCAAGAAAGCCAAAAATGTTGGTACCTGTTTTCTCATTTTTTCTCGTGTTGCATTTCGCCAAGAATGATTATAGTTACTTTTGGGTTTGTGTTCACAAGCTAACTCGATATCATTATATCTCTGAAGCTTGCGATTTCCATGGCTTCAAAAGCAGCCACGTTAGCTCGAGAACTGAAATCAATGAGATCAGACTTGCGCTTTATGCAAGAACGTTCTGCTCTTTTGGAAGAGGAGAATAGAAGGCTTCGTAATGGTTTTGACACGGGGATACCACCAGAAGAAGATGACCTGGTAATACTTGACATCCTCACTCGAATTGTTTACTACTTGAATCGTAACAAGATGTAACTCTACGTTACTATATAAACTGATGATATCAAATGGTAGATAACATATACTGATACTACTTGTACTGTGACCCTCAAATTGTTTACTACTCGAACCATGAAACTAAAATCGTTTACTGTTTTGTTTGTAAATTTGCTTAGGTGAGGCTCCAGATGGAGGCACTTCTAGCTGAAAAATCCAGGCTTGCAAATGAAAATGCTAACTTGAATAGGGAGAACCAGTGCTTGAGACAACTTGTTGAGTACCACCAGTTGGCCTCAGAAGATCTCTCCGCGTCCTATGAAGGCTTACTAAGAGGAATGGGGCTGGAAATTTCATGTTCACCTGAGGTAGATGGTGGATCCGGAGCACGTAACAAAGATATATACGGAATTTCCAAATCCCTTGATGAGATCTATGATGAAGAATGAAGAAACAGTGATTTGAGTAGAACTATTTTTCGGTCCATGTTGTTTTCTACAAACAACAACATACCCAACATAATCTCACAAGTCGGGTCTGGGCCATGTTGTAATCTACTATATCAAAATAATATAAATTTCTGTTGTACCTCATATATGTTGCAAGGTGTTTTTCTCTTTAATGAAAGACAACAATTATGTTGTTCCTCCTTTTCTGCTTCTTTTTCCCTTAGACTATTTGATTACTAGATTGGAGTATTTGTAATAGTTTGAAGATGAACGTCCTACTCGGTGCTAAGTGTGACTCATAGAATGACCATAGACATGAATCATAGAATCATTGAGTATAGAGATTCTACTAACCCATCCATAAGCATTTTGAAACAACGGAGACGTATTCACCCATCGTATAAGCCTTTTGAACATTGATCATCATCATTCTCCGTATTTATACAATTTCCCTACGTTAGATGATGGTGATGAATTTCAGTCTTTGTTTCCTGGAAGTTGCCTTAACTTTTGATTATTATCTAACAAATAAACAAGTCAACTTTGAGGATGCACGTCTAGACACCTCCACTCATATTCACTTTGCCGATCTCTCTATCCCATAATGGATAAGCATAATGTTTGCATACATCCTGAGACAGATAGTTAAGTAATTAATTATGAAACGATGAGGAGAAATGAACTTCAACAAAAAAGTATTTTAATAATTGTTTGGATTTCCATGTATCCAGATGGAACCATGACCCCCACGCCAGCCAAACCAAACCCTACTCCTTCATGCCTCTTGATAAGTGGCAAATTATATATGTATACAGAGAGACAAAAATATTGCCACTATAAGATACATAATTCCAAATAAAAGTCATAAATACTACTCCTAAGATTCTAAGAGAATAAATTGCATAAATAACATAAAAATATTTTAATTATATATAACAACATATTCAGTATAATCTTACTGTAAAGTTTGAAGAAAATAAAATATATCTAGATTTTATCCTTGTCTGTAACTTGTTTTTACAAGATAAAAAAATTATTTTCATAAACTATCGACTCAACAGAATAGTTTTGGAGCAGGATTGTAAGAACGAAAAGAAATAAAATAAAATAATAATGCAAATATAGTAATAAATAATGCAGAGCAAGAAATTACACGATTACTGAATAATTACTAACTCTGGTCCCCTCCCTCCCCAACATGACAGGTGACACTACTCGACTACCGATTGACATTTCTAATTTTCGATCTATATTAGGTCGTGCTTTCAGTAAATTGAAATCGTATCATATCCTCTATAACTTGTACTAAATTGATGGTGTTGAATTTGTTAGGCATAATCACATAAATAAATACTCAAATTTGGCTTTAATCCATAAATAAGCACTGTAATTTTAAAAGTGTACAACTAGACATTTCAACTTGATCTCAACTGACAACTAAAAACTCCAACTAGTCCTCGTTACATTTTACTAGGAAGTGATGCCACTTGTTGTGGCAAGAACTTTATCTCTTCCCCATGATTAACACATGCAACAACTAATGGATGAATGCAACCCTTTGAAATTGATGAGACATTGTTACAATAACATTACTTTCAAAATTTTTTTGGAGCATCGCTTTCAGAAATAAATTTTACAATATGAGAGTTTGAATTAATCGTATTTCAATTTAAAAAAATTTAATCAGAACTTCTTGTACATATTTAAATTCTGAATTTTTCGCTATGAGCATTAAGCGCCCTTGGCTGCATTCATAGATCAAGTTTTACCAATAATTGCAATTCATTACATCAACAATGTAATGAATATGATCCCTTTATAGTGTAAGTGCAAATTTAGATTACTCGAAATTTCAAAAAATAAATATCAAATTAAAAAATAAAATAAATTTTAATTTATCAAGATACATTCCCTTGGAGAATAAGGAATACTAAGCAACTTAAAAAGATATATGAAAAGATATATAATAGCAGATGGTTTGTACATCACCATTATAACATATGCTATCCTCTTTGTTTCAATTTATATGAAATCTTTCGTATTTCAAAATTCAAACAAGGTTATTTTTTATCATAACTTATTCATATATATATCTTTTAAATATTTTAAATTATCCGTTATTGTAATTTATATACATAGTTTACAATACCTTATTTGACTCTCAAAATATGAAAAATATCATATAAATTAAGATAAAAAAAACAGTATTTTTGGAAATGGCCACCCAAAATTGGCCCCAATTTGAAATCCCTTTAACTCTTTGCACCCTCTTGGTATCCCAATTTGACTTGATTTTTTGCAAACTATTTGTCTCTTCACCATTTCCTACTTCATTCTTAGTATCATCATTTTGCCACGAAAGCATGAGCGTGCCATTATCACGCTCTGCTTTGAAGTAAGAGCTGCAAGCACGTGTGCTTACAGCTCTTAACACTAAACGACCACCTTCACAATGAGATCTTACTCGAACCTTCTCATTTTCACTGATTGAAGTCAGGGGAGGGGGGAAATTTAATGTCCTTTTAATTCTTTTCATGAATTCTCGACACATTGATCGTTGAACACCACAAGAAATCCGTGTTTCGTTGAAATAACAACCCGTCTCGTTTCCTAAGCTCTCCGTGCACATCTCCAAGCTACTTGTACTCATGATGAGAGAAGATGCCTTCATCGAGGGAGGAATGTAGACGTCGTGGTAGGTAGAAGGGTTATTGAGGATTTGTATGAAGCTCCAGCTATTCACATCTTCAAGAATTTGAGACATGGTGGATGTTTTGTTGTACTTGAAAGAACAGAGCAAAAACAGGGGAAAACAGAGGAATTTTTTTTTCTGTTTTTTTACTTGAAATTGTGTAATTTATGGGTGGCGAGAAAATAGAGTTTCTATCCAAATCTCTACTTCAGAATAGTATGTTGAGGGAGGAAACGTGAAATAGAGTTTCTATTCAAATCTCGACTTCAAAATAGTATATTAAGAGTAAAAACGTGAAAATTTCCACTTCAAAATATTATATTAAGGGAAAACACGAAATAGAGTTTCTGTTCAAATTTCTACTTCAAAGAGTGCGTGTAATGAGGGGAGGCTTTTTTCTAAGTTTATGCTAGTAAAAATAGCACGACGAAAAATATAGCAATTTTAGGTGGATAGAAAAGATATGACATGAAAGAGAAGTGGAGGGTACAAGCATGAATTTATAGGAATGAGAAGTTACCACTTGGGGGGTTTGTAGGGGTTGGGGAAAGGAGATTCTATCGTAGACTCAGAATTAAAATTTCTTAAAT
>JAOTQJ010000096.1:2923937-2941960 GCA_025642045.1 Solanum sejunctum
ATTAAATTTAATATTCTTTATCTTAATTTTTTTAATCTCAATTTCATGTTTAAGAAAAATTTATATATTTTTAGAGTTTTTTAATTAATTAATATATAAAAATAAAGTTATTTAAAAAATAAAATAAGAAAAGGAGATAAGAAGGATAAAATATAAATATAAAAATAAAAATAATGTGTTTAATAAATGTGAACAAATGAAAGTTAGGAAGGAAAAAAGGTCAGAAGGAAAAATAATAAAGTTTTTGATTGGATTGAAATTTTGAGCCTAATATGTGGGACCCAAATCAGTTTTACTTTTGGAAAAAAGGGAAAGTTGCTATACGTGTTTGAACCCAAGACAGTAGGGGAGAATCTTGAACCCCTTTAACAACTGAGCTAGACACTTGTACGTGAATTTGATTTTGTATATATAATATAATTTTTCAATAAAGGAGTCCGAATGAACTCCTAAAGCCCATGTAAATTCGCCCTTGTTAATTATTATGTTTTGATTTAACATTTTTGATGAAATGTGCAGGGAGTATGGACGTTTATTCAGCCTTAGATGCTAATTTAAAACAAATTGCTTCAAGGATTGTGGAGAAAGCTGGGGAGATGTGCAAAGCAAAATCTGTAATTTATTATCTTCTTTTAATTATTATTAAAGCAGCTACTATTTTTGGGTGTGCACAAAGTAAACTCTCACTGGTATGCAAAGCTTGCAAACCATAAGAGGTAAATCAAAGTAAATCACAATAGCTAAATTTAGTGCGACGAGTTCGACGCAAAAGACAAACCTCTTCTCTTCACTAATAAGAGATTTTGAATATCAGATCTCTAATACGAAAGTCCCGGATCCAAACTATTAGATCATTCCAAAGGGTCAAAATGAAATGATCGAACAATATTATTGTTAAAACAATTCTTTTATTAAAAAAGGGAAAGAAAAGGTTAAGTTTGTACTTGATTGATTTTTTTTTTAACTCATTTTGTAGGTGACTGATGTTGTAGTTGAGGTTGTGGAAGGTGATGCTCGGAATGTCCTTTGTGAAGCTGTAGATAAACTTCATGCCTCTGTTTTAGTTGTTGGTTCTCATGGTTATGGAGCTATAAAGAGGTAAATTTAATTTCCATACGCTGATGGCATATAGCTTGTTTATATTTCTAGTTGATGTGACCTATGATAACGAGTATTATTTACTATCGATTTTACTAGGTTATCGGTTGATGTTTATTATCTGTTTTTTCATATAATGATCTCAGAGGTGATGTAGAGCTACAGGTCGAGAAATGATCAGTGTAGTCTAGTAATGTGCTCTTTTCTATGGGAGAACATCCTTCTAGTGCTCCCACTTCTCCTCATTCTAGTATTATCTTTGATTATCTTACCACTTATTCCTCGGTATTTTCAACTTTGCCTGTCCCCTCTTATGTTTTCCAAATTTATTTTCGGAAAACACTATTCAAACTGAAGGATCAATAAAGTTTATGTAGACTTATCCTTCCAGATCTCACTTGTGAGATTACACTGTGTATGTTATTGTCATTGTTATCGACTCTATAGCCAACAGGTGGTCCGGCTTTGTACAGATTTATTTACACTGCCGGGGCATATAACTACAATTCATTATTGATTGTGTGCAGGGCTTTCTTGGGTAGTGTAAGTGACCACTGTGCTCATCATGCCCACTGCAGTGTAATGATTGTGAAGAAGCCAAAGAATACTTAGCGTGTAAGGTTGTGATAGTCGTGTAAAAGATGTTGCCAAAAAACTTCAGTGTCTCGTGTATTGAATCTCAATGTTATATATGAAATAAAAGTCCAAATGTAGTGTATGAGCCATTCTTTCCTAAGTTTTTCCCTTTCATCTGTGCGGGCGAGGAATGCATACAAAGCGGTAAAAGAAGAGTCGGTTCTATTTCTCAAAATAGACGAGGAAGGGATATAACTCGACTTACAGGAGAGGGAAATAAACATCGAGTGACTGACCCACCCAATGCGGCCAGCGAACCGGAGCGTAAAGCTGTGTAACGCGGTGATTTTCAGATCGCTGCATCAGGAAAACAGAAACAAATAAGAGAGAACAGCTTTAAATCTGGGAAGATCCAGAACATAATTTTCAATTTTTTCGATCACACATACTGGAAGGTTTTTCAAATACTGCAAATCTTCCCAAGTAGATAGAGAAGGTAAGGTTTAAAGTTTTAAGTTGTGAGTAGGTCATGGACCAAGAAATTCAGAAGCTATTTCATCTGACTTCTTACAGGAAAGATGACACCAACAGCTCGGCTGACTCTCAATCTCAGAAACTGCAGGGACAGCTTAAATCCAACGTAGATCACCTGTAAAATTGCAAAGAAAGGTGGAACAAAATAGTTACGACGCCTCAAGCAACTGGATGACTGTCCATTAATCTAGAAAAAAGGCAGACGTGCAAGAAGACTTTGACAAACTCTCACAGTGGCTCCTGCTCAGGCTTCTCCTGGAATTTTTGGGGCTTCCCCTGAAGCAGAACGATATTTTTTGGAAGAGGTCTCTTGGAGCAGAAATTAACATTAGGTATCCCTATGCCGCCCCAAAAACGAAGATACAGGATTATACTCAACCATAAAATATAAGGCCTCGTGAAACTACACTAGGAGCAGGATATATCTGCTAATGACAACTTACCAGCTGCACATTGATCTAGGGTTTTGACAAATTTCCAAAAGGCTTACTTACAGTTTCGAAAGGGCGATATTGATCCAAACTGAATGAGGATAGAAGCTTTTCAGATCTATTGTAAATAATGTACAACCAAAATAATGCTTCTCAAACAAATCAACAAGCAAAAGGAGAACAATTGAGATCATTTTGTATACGAGCTTTGCAATTTGAATTTGTGAAAACGTCAAATCAGTCACGGTGTAAAACAAGTTGTGATTCACAGACATGTCCTGTCCATGGAAACAAAGTGCTCAGTGCAAAATGCAACAGGTAGATCTCGCAATGAAAAATATACATTAACATTGAAATATATGCTACTTTTACATAACCTACGTCAACAACAAAATGGGCAGCATATAGCCAGCAAAGGGAGATTACCTTGATACGGAACCCAGAACGAGGCTGAGAAGAGACAGATCTAGAACGACGCTTTAGGAGATTTGCTGCTAGCAATCGAAAGTGAAGTAACTAGCTATAGAACCTGCAAACTACATTATCGCACCTTCCACTCCGGCTATGGCTTCTCCTTCCCGGCTATGGCTTCTCCTTTCTGCAAACAGTTTGGAGGTGTTGAAGAATATTTCGCGCCTTTTGTTTGGATGGTTATATGTATTGTTGCATACCGTTCTATTGGAATATATTATCTTTTAATTGGATTGATTGTATTGTTATTTGTCGTTATATAAATTCATAATTTGAATAATAAATTTATAAGAAATTATATGGTATATGGTAGAGTTGCAAGAAAAAAAAAATAGGTTGAATGACTTTTTAAACTCCACTTTATTAGTGATGGTTCGATTCTCCATACTGTAATCTCCTCTTCATTTTCCTTTCTCCTATCCCCAATTTTTCATAAAAAAGAAAGTCAAAAATTAAAAAAAGATATTAAAGTAGTGATGTAATCACACCAAATCGATTGTTATATAAAGTGGATCTTTTCGTCGTTCTCTAATAATAAATTTAACTTATACAATAAAATAAAATTTAAATACAACAACAACATACCCAGTAAAATCCCACAAATGGAGTCTGAGGAGGGTAAAATGTACGCAGATCTTACCATTACCATAGGGGTAGAGAGATTGTTTTCTGGGAACGCTCATCTCAAAACCTATAAACAGAAATAACTAGATATGACAGAAAAGAAAAAAAGAAGAAAAAAAGAACAACTAATAAAATAACACTAATACATATTATATTTAAATTAATAATACAATACGATGCAAACGGATAACAACCATTCGAATAAGGGATTAGGCTCAATTGTTTAGTTCCCTAACATGGTATGGTATTAGAATATGAAATCGAATCTATTTAGAATATTAAAAGACGTTATTTTAACCATGAGTCAAAAAATCATTCTTAAAATATGCTGATATTTAATTTTTGCTCTTCAAATATATTAATTTTTAATTTTTTTATTCTTTAAAATCTAATGTAAGTGTTTTACAACGGCAAGTAACTTATGAAATATTATAATATACTAAATTTCTTTCTTATGAACAAAATTGTTTTTCTTGAAAATTAAAAATTAAATACTATTGCAAATATCTACTATATATATTATAATTTTAATTAATTTTCTATGTTTCGCGTTAAGAATATTAAACTCAAATGAAGATTTGGATAACTATGTTTAATTAATGTTGTAGAACATTCTACACATCGCTAGAAAACTATTCCTCCAATTATAGTAGTATAATAAGTGATTAAGTAATTGTTATTTCGATTGAGGTTAACGTATATAATTATTTCTATTGAGGATGATGTCTATAATTAACAAATAGATATATATTTTATATAATTAAATTATTTAATTTTTTATTTAATTTTTAATATCTATATTAGAATTCGATTAATTCAGATTCAACATGCACAGAACTTAATTTTGAGAAAAAATGCTCCCTGTTAAATATATTTTTCTATCTAAATTTAAATTTGAGACCTTTAGTTAAAAGAAACAAGATTGGATGGAACCAAAAGCATAAGATGAATTAATCAGTCTAGTTGTCCAGTAAGACACTAGAAAGAATCGTCCCATGAATCATCAAAGCAATACAACGTACCAGATTGACTCCGTTTTTCGAACATGGAATTCAAACTTTCTCATGCAAAAGAGTTCGCCCAAGCTTCTGACCATGAGTCAAAAAGAAAAGATTGATCGTACAGTCGTTAGCAAAAGAGCTAGCCGCATTTATGAAAATATTGGAGAAGGCAAATAAAATAGAACAAAGTTAGGGAGCGAAGCGATTTCTATTGTTTCAATGTCATTATCTTTCCTTTCTCTACAATAGGATAGCAGCTTTCTTTCTGATAGCAGATTTCGTAGCTACCACCGTTGTAACCAATGAAGCAAATTGAAAATCCAACTTGAGGTGGTCATTATGATCAAAAACACAATATCTAGAGAATTTTATTGACGTCGTATATAACATGAAGAATCTGGTTAACACTCATATTGTTAAATAAAAAAATAAAGACTTAACTGGACGATATTCACGAATCAGACAGTGAAAGATGAACAATCGCTAAAGAATAGAGTAATCATATACATTTCATCGCATTTTTTAATGGTCTTAATTTTATTTAATTATTTAATAAATATATACTAATATAAAAGAATCTAAATAATCTAATTTATCATATATTTACGTACTCAATTTTTATAATTCAAATATTTCAATAAAAATCACAAATAACTTGACATGATTATCATAATATATTCTGTTTTAAATTTTTTATATATTCCGACTTCAATTTTTGTCCTTTTCTAGCATCCTATTCTAGGGAATTCTATTCTTTAATGATCTAACCAGAACCAGAATTAGATTCCTTTAGATAAGAACAAAAAATATATATAATAAAACAAACCCCTTTATATTTCTTGTTCAAATATCCCACTTTTATTTTGCTTTTTTTCATCAAATATTTTTTTAAAAAAAAATTATTTTGAATTTCAAGAATGGCAAATGAACAAGAGGAGAAACCAGTGATGGTGGTTGGAATAGAAGATAATGAACATAGTTTTTATGGATTAGAATGGACTTTGGATCATTTTTTTGCAAATTATACTTCTAATTATCCATTTAAACTTGTATTAGTTCATGCTAAACCTACTCCTGCTTCTATCATTGGCCTTGCTGCTGGTCCTGGTATGTCTTACTATTATTTTATTTTTTATTATTTAGTTTATATTTTATATGAGATCGAGGGTCTTTCGAAAATAGTTATAGTAATAAAATTTGTATATATTTTACTCTTTCAAGATCTTATTTATAAAATTTTATTGAATGTATTATTATTATTATTTTATATGATAATATTTGACAAGATGTTTCATTGGTGAGATTTTAAGGTACATAGTCAAAGTACTCTTAAAACTAGTGATTTTGGGTGTGGTTGGTAGGATGGAAAATGTTGTGGAAAGATGTTTTTTTTTAAAAAAAATAGGTAGTTTCTTACTTTTTTTGTGTGTGTGTTTGATATATAAGAATTGTTCATTAATCTCGAATGGAGTTAAAGATTATTATTTTTTATTTTTGAGATATGATGGAATAAAGCAAAATGGTTTTTTAAATTTTCTGCGCTTCTTTTAATTGTGAAGTAGCAGTTAGTTAATGTAACTTTCGATGCTTATCATGGATCATTTGAAAATAATCACACTATGTTTTTAAACTGACCAAAACATAGGGGTCAAGTGACATACATCTAACTTCCCTTACTTCGCAATGAACGGAAGCCTTTGAGGCTTTGAGATAATGTTGTTGTTGTTGTTTGATATATAAGAAAAAAATTATTTTTAAGATATTTATATATAATTTAAATAAATAATATTAATTGTGGAGTTGTGTGATGGTGGAATAAGTAAATATTTTTATAATGAGGAAATCTTTTTAAATTCATGTGCTGCCTTTTAAAGAAATTGGCGCACGGATGATAGATGTGCGAAAATGATTAAATAAATAAAAATATGTTCTTTTTAATCGTTTAATATGATTATATGAAATAAGTCACATAATTTCAATTTTTTAGTTATAATAGATAGAGAATTGGTATAAACGATGCACTCAAGGGAGAAAAAAGCAAATTAAAGTACGCTCGCTTGCTATTTTGTTCTCGTGACCAGCTCGAAAAAACTCAAAAATATATATATTAGTTATGTTTTTGATGAATTGTGCAGGGAGTGTGGAAGCTTTTTCAGCCATAGAGGCTAATTTGAAGAGAATTGCTGCAAGGGTTGTGGAGAAAGCTATGGATATATGCAAAGCAAAATCTGTAATTTATTATCTTGTTTTAATTATTATTATTTTGATAACAAGGGAGCCCGCAGTCGCTATAGATAAGTCCGGTGCGACGAGCTTGACTCAGAAGACAAACTTTTTGTTTTCGTTGATAAGGAGTTTTAAACTTGAAATCTCCAACATGAAAGCTCCACCCTCAAATCATTAGGTCACCTCAAAGGGTCAAACAATATTATTATTAAAATCACTCTTTTTGTAGGTGAATGATGCTGTAGTTGAGGTTGTGGAAGGTGATGCTAGGACTGTCCTCTGTGAAGCTGTAGAGAAACATCATGCCTCTCTGTTAGTAGTTGGTTGTCATGGTTATGGAGTTATAAAGAGGTAAATTTAGTTGCAATACTCTGACGGTATATAGCTTGTTTATATTTCTAGTTAATGTAGCCTACGATAACGAGTACTATTATTGTCAATTTTGGTATAAGTTTTTGCATAATAACTTTATTGGAGGTCGAAGATTAGGATAAAAGACTAGTCAATAGTCTAGCACATGCTCTACTCCCTCATCTCCTCGTTAGTACTATTAATATTATTCTAGTATTATCTTTAATCCTACTATTTTTGCATTATGTACAATCTTACTCATGAGATCACAGAGAGTATATTATTGTCATCATTGTTGACTAAGCATACAGGTGGTCTGATTGTATATTTATTTATCCCACCAGTGCATATAACTTAAACTATTTGTGCAGGACTGTATTGGGTAGTGTAAGTGACTATTGTGCTCATCATGCCCACTGCAGTGTGATGATTGTGAAGAAGCCAAAGATTAAATTTTGAATTGTTTCTACTTGATATATGTGTATCAACTTGATTTCTTGACCCTCAGCATGTAAGTTTGTAGTACCTGTGTAAAATGCTGCAAAAAAAACTCCCAGTGTCGTGTGTATTGAATTTCTATTTTATATATGAAATAAGAGACCAAATGTAGTGTATGAGCTATCCTTTCCTAAGTTTTACCTTCCATCAATACGTTTATTCAATAGTCGCTCAAGAATTGTGGCGATGAGTTACTCAACCCAATGAGAGACATTGTTCCACATTGGGGTGACTTGGAAGGAATGGATATAATTCAGTAAAAACCTTGACTATTTGATGAATGTAGTAGTCAGTTCTATTTCTGGATGAAGAACGGATAACAAAATGACTTACTGCAACATGCCTAATAAAATGTAGGCAGACCTTTTCACTACTCTATAGAGGTTCTTTTCAAAAGACTCAAATTAAATATAAAATGACTTGTAAACAATGGCGCAGAACTAACCAGCAAACCTGAGTGCAAGGCTGTGTAACACCCACCCCCCTCCAGACCGTACTCCTAAAATTTCATTAGATATGATGTTGCATTAGGAAAACAGAAACAATTCGAGAAAAAAATTTTAAAAAAGTCACAGGAAAGTAAATAATGTCATCACATCAGTAGCAATTCACTGGAGGAAACAAATAATAAAATCTGCAAAAGTACAGAAAATAATTTTCGATTTTTGACATCATACATACTGCAAAGTTTTATAGATACTAAAATACTGCAAATCTTTTCAAGTCTAATTTGGTCAGGGACCAAGAAATTCAGAAGCTATTTCATTCAACTTCTTACAGGAAAAGACGACACCACAGCTCAGCTGATCTTTTCAGGCACCTATAACACTCTTCAATCTCTGAAACTGCAGCGACAGCTTAATCCAACATAGATCACCTGTAAAATTGCTTGAAAAGTCAACAAAATAGTTATGGTAGGTTACGACGCCTCAAGCAACTGGATGACTGTCCATTAATCTAGAAAAAAGGCAGAAGTGCAGCAAGAGGACCTTGACAAGCTCCCACTGCGACTCCGGCTGCGGCTCCTGCTCGGGCTTCTCCTGGAATTGCGTGGTTTGGGGCTTCTGCTCCTGCTGGGGCTCCTCCTGGAATTGCGTGGTTCTGGGCTTCTACTCTCACTCTTGCTTCTCCTGGGTTTTGGACTTTTACTTAAGCTCTGGCTTCTCCTGGAGTCACGAGGTTTTGGGCTTTTGCTCGCACGTTTTGGGTGCTGAAACCAATCCAGTCAAATATAATATGCCAACAGACAGAGATGATTCGAAGTAAAAAAAAAGAAAAAAAGAGAATGTAATCAAATAACTTGATACAAATTTAATAAGACAAAATGGTTATTCCACCAGATACAATATTTCCTGGTTTTCATTTTATCTTAGAAGAGTCATTTGACTTACAGATGGTACTGGGGATCTGGATCTTGATGGAGATCTGCAAAATGTCCAGAAACAATTCAATTTAATATCCAACCTTCTGCTTAACAACTTTCATCCAACTGCCTTGATGCCACTTCCACGTCGGAGTGACCATAATCAAAGTAGATATGCAGAAACCCGTAATCATTTGACCATCCCAAAGAGAAAACAATGACAAGTATGAAGCCATGCAAGTTACCTAGTTAAGGAAGAGTTCTAGTCAATAATTTAAGTTTAATTTGTGCTATTTGAAGACCAATTAACAGAAGTGAAAGAACCAATTAGTGTCTTATTAGCTTGGCAGATGGCGATCCCAAATTCAAAGTGAAGTTTAAGTATGCCAGTCCAGCTTGACCATCAAAATCCATGATCTTCTTGTTCCCAATCTAGCATCGATGGACATTTCATGATGCTCATTACGGGAGAGACACCATAAAAGATTCCGAAGTTGCCATCTAGAAAACAGCATACCTCCACAACAAACTTTGTTGTAGGCAAGACCATATCCACTCAAGATCCTAATACGCATTCCAAGATCCTCGTATATATCCAACATCTAGAAAAACCAACAGTGTGATTTTTTCATATTTACAAAGGAAATAATAAATGATTGTACCTTGATAACACAGAATATTCTCCGACGTTACCAAAATGCAAAAGTAACAAGTAGTAGGAACAACCAACTTCTAAATCCAACACTCGACAACTATTTTGTTTCGAACGGATTCTGAAATGCAGTATCAAGACATATTTTCAAAACTGAATGACCAGTTAACCACAAATTTAATAGCAGCAGTACAGAACTCTTGAAAGTGCAGAGCACTTTCCGTAACTTGTTTGGTTGATCAAATGGTTTGACATTGGTTAAATTCAAAAATATCTCTCACCCTGAAGCAGAACGATATTTTTTGGAAAGAGACACCCTGAAGCAGAATGAAATTAACACTAGGTATCCCTACGCTGCCCTAAAAAACGAAGATGCAGGATAATACCTTACCAAAGTATTAAGGCCTCGTGAAACTACAATAGGAGTAGGATATATCTGCTAATGACAACTTACCAGCTTCCCAGTGCCCACTGAGCCAGTGCACATTGATCTAGGGTCTTTGAGAAAAGGTTCACTTACAGTTTTGAAAAGGCGGTATTGATCCAAACTAAATGAGGGATTAGAAGCTTTACGTTCATATGCAATACACATGATTTATTGCTCTATATATATGGTAAAAAAGAAGACTGTTGTATCCAAAACTTTCCAGATCTATTGTAATAACATACAACCAAAATAACACTTCTCAAATAAATCGATAAGTAGAGGGGAACAATTAAAATCATTTTGTATACGAGCTTTGCAATTTGAATTTGTCAAATTTACAAGCAACTTATATGAAAACGCTAAATCAGTCACTGCAAATCAACTTTTGATTCACAGCCATCTCATGTCCATGACAATACAAAGTCTAGTCTAGATTCAGGGTGTTGGAAACAAAGTGGTCAGCTGCTTGCCCACTAAATGAATGAGGTGCAAAATGCAACAGTTAATCCCAGCTAGCTCTCACAATGAGAAGATTAAAATGATTCAAATCAACTGAGAGATAAGTACAAGGACTTGCAGAAAAATATACATCAACCTTGTACACATGCTATTTTTACATACCTGCTCCAAAAACAAAATGGGCAGCATATAACCAGTAAGGAAGATTACCTTGACACAGATCGCCCTTTTAACCCAGAACGGGGCTGAGAAGAGACAGATCTAGAACGAGATCTTGTACGCTTTGATGATTTAGCTTTAGGAGATTTGCTGCTAGGAAAGAGAATAGCAATGAGATCCATGGTAGCATTTGAAAGTGAAGTAACTAGCTATATAACCGGCAAACTACATTATCCGCACCTTCTGCTCCGGCTACGACTGTAACTTCGACTGCGGCTACGGCTACCACTCTTTCCTCTCGAGTAAGAACGGCTGCGGCTGCGGCTTCTAGAATCATGTTCTTTCACCTACATAAGAAGGTGCCATATGGTATAGGATAACAAAAGAAAAGGCATTAAGCAGTCTATAATCAAAGGATTTGAGTTATAATCACATCATACTCGAATTGTTGAACGAGAAAAAGCATTCCGAAACTCAGATTCATCAAGTTTTTTAATCTACATACAAAGAACATTAATTATACTTGTTAGTCAAGCGTAAACATATTTCACATATCTTGAAGAAAAATTGAGGATAACATACAGAATAAGAAAAAGGAATAACTTACAGCATACTTCATGTCATCATAGTTGGTATAATCCACAATCCCAGTAGTCCCTTCAGAGCAAAATTAGTTGTTAGCACACCATCCGCCGCAAAAGAATTAGTTAAGCAGAAAAAATCCACAAGTCATAGCAAGATTAGGGAGCTTGACACCGTGAAAATTGAGTAGAAGGACAAGAAAATTATTTCAAAGATGAGGCACCACACATTTGATATACAGAAATAAGAGGAATCTGAAGCACATATTTTCACAGGCCTTAAACTGCTCAGCTATGCTTTCGGCCATTTTAGTCACAACCACAACCTTGAACTGTCCAATAAATCTCAGCTGACCCTAGATTTTGAGTGCCAACCACCTTTTTGAATTTCATATATTAGTTAAATATAATCAACTAATAAACTCCTATTTTAGGGTCACAATCAATCTTGGCCATCTGTTGTCTATTAATTGTGTTAATTATAAAGGCTCTAGTATACAGAGCGCTTATTGCATGATCTGGTGCGATCAGCTAGAGAAACTTTAAAAGATTGAAAAGCAATTCTAATCCCTAAATGTAAGAGTAAAATATCAAATTCCACTTAGATCTGAAATTATTTTTCTTTTCGTCAGCAATTAGACACTGTATTTGATGAAAAGTTGGCACATTCTACCAAGAAAGAGAAAAGTACAAGCATGGCCATCGATTTAACACCTTGCTATCAATGCATGGAAAATAGGAGTTCTTGTGACTGAAATTGTAGAAGAGCTTAACTAAGACAATGGCAATTTACTAATTTAAGGGCTTGCTCATAATTTGGACTTCGTAGAAAGCTCATGCAGCAAACGTTTAAAAAGCTCGGCAGTGCAAAATGTTGTGGAAGAGCAAAGCAAACCCCCAAGTCAGACAGAGACATCTTGCCAAAAGCTATACCCTAATGCAACAGATATTTTATCTGAGAAAAGAGTTGTGGAACTGCAAGACGCTTATTATTTCATTGCTATCATATGTGGTAGATTGGAGTATTGGACTTCATTTTAAAATGTTTTTGATGTGCTTTAGTACCATTAGTAGTGCCTGAACCACAGAAGGAGACCATCAACTGGCAAGGACAGAAGGTAACGACGACAGAAATCTCTCTTGGAGAACTTTTCCTTTGTGCAAACAGTTTGGAGGTGTTGCGAGTCCCATGCTGGTTGAAGGAATAGAGGGTTATCTCCTTACATGGTCTTCGGCAGACCACCACCTCATGAACTACCTTTTGGAGTTGAGTTACGCCCAATTGTTCACTTCCTTAACATGGTATGGTTTAGAGCCACATCCACTCCTATTCTAGGTGCA
Organism: Solanum sejunctum; assembly: GCA_025642045.1. Taxonomy (NCBI): domain Eukaryota; kingdom Viridiplantae; phylum Streptophyta; class Magnoliopsida; order Solanales; family Solanaceae; genus Solanum; species Solanum sejunctum. Next base: position 2,936,730 of record JAOTQJ010000096.1, read on the forward strand.
CCCAACGTTAAGACCCCTTATTAAATTGTAACATACCAGATGTTCCATCTTTGTCTTGTAACATTACGTGTTACACATTGGTCAAGAAAATGAGTTGTCTCCATGTTGATTTGGGAAATACTAACTTAATGGGCAAAGATAAACCAAGTTAAGTACAATGCTTATTTTAAAGGTGCTAACAGAATTTTGGAAGGATGTTTGGCATGAGGCAGGTAGGCTAGAGGTCTTGCATCCTGATATATATTTTCTAGTATCTCACCAACAAAAGCCCATAGCAAATCACTGAACTCCTCAAGGGTGGAACCTCATCTTTAGAAAATTAAATGATTGGGAGATTCCCAGAGTAGAAAATTTTTTCAACACCATTGGGCAATTTAATGGTCTGCAAGGGGTCAAGACATTTTGTGGTGGAAACGCAATCGGAAGGGTGTTTTTTAAGGTACGCCGTGCATACAACTGGCTGAATCACTCCAATCAGTCTCAAAGTCACTGGCCATGGATAGGAATCTGGAAGTCAAAAATCCCACTCAAAGTGGCATGTTTTGTCTGGTTGTTATCAAAAGTAGTTGTACTGACTCATGACAACTTAAAGAGAAGGGGAATACCATTGTGTTCTAGATGTTCCTTTTGTGGGGAACTGCTGGGACAGTTAACCATCTCTTTCTACACTGCAAGATCACTGTCCAACTATGGAGGTTATTCCTGAATGTTAAGGGTATGTCACGGACCATGCTTGCCAAATTCACAGAAGCAATCCAGAATTGGGAGGAAGCAGGAAAGCAATCCAAGAACAGAAACAGATGGAGAATTATCCCAGCTAGTATATGGTGGGCAATATGGAAGGAAAGGAACTCTAGAGCTTTTCAACTGTAGAGAATAGTATGCAAAAAGTCAAACTGAATTGCCTTATGCTATTATGTTTGATATCATATGTTCACAGGCCATAGAACAAAATTTTGGTTTTGATTCGGTCTGAAAAGAGAAACATTAGCAGCTGCTATAAGGTGGGGAAAAACACTTGTGTCCCAATGATGAACCACAATTATGTTCCAACACAAAAGACTTAATAAAGGACTTTACTTTGAGAAAGCATTTCTGATTGCCTTATGAAAGATAGTCAGCTAATTCAAGACAATAAGTTTTAGAACCATCAAAACAATTTAGATTTAATTTGTCCAGCAAATAAATTGCTATTTTCAAAACAAAAGATCAAAAATCCTTCTTCTCCCACCCCTTCTCAGAGAAGAAAACCAGCAAAAAGAGGAGGAGGAGGAGGAGGGCGCGGGCGGGAGCCATAGAGACTTTGACTCTTAATTTACCAATATAGATCCTGATATAGGCAAGCTTCTTTGGTATAAAGAACAGACCCTTAAATAACCAAAAGGATGATCAAGACGAGCAAAAAACTAATATCTGTTGCCTATCATCTTACCGCTCCCCTCACGGAAAACTTGTGAGAAACAAACATCCCCAGCTCGACGCATATGATCCTACATAAGAAACATAGAATACCAGCATTCAGCATCTAGAAGATAAATACTGGAAAAGGAAAATCACTAGAGTGAGCCGTGATCCTGATAATTCACCACTCAGACACCACTCACCTTCAGATCCTGCCAGGATGCTGAATGGGGCAATCCAGTAACTAAAACTGAGAATAAATAAGTGAATTAGTACAAGACGGCATGAAATTAATAAAGAATTTTAGGCAAGTACACTAATATCAAACATGCCTCGAAACTCGGTACGTTTGGGCGCTCCAAATTTGTGATTACGACCACCATTATAGCCACTATTATAACGATCATAAGACGATGAGTTACCACGCCCACCATGTGCGAGTTCAACCTGTATATATGTAACAATTTCAAAAGGCTTAAGCACCTCAAAAAAAGAAAACTATTTAGCATTTAGGTGTCTTATGTGTATTAGATGTGTTAATTCGCCTTGAAAGACAACTAACCTAAAAAAGAAACACACCTGAGTAAAGTAGGACAGATACAGACGATTTATATAACTAATAATCCCAACTAATTAGGGACAAGCATTTAAATAAAGAAACATAATGGTTTAGGAGAAATGCTAAAGTGAACGAAAATGCAATTAAGACATGAATTAGAAAACCCTGACTCAGAAGAATGCAGGTCACACATACTTCTGAAAGTAAACAGAGGATACAGTTGATTCATATGTGTGTATCCTATATGCTGTTAAGATTTTACTAACCCTCAAGCGATGCCCATCAAAATCATATCCATCACGCCCACGAATAGCATCCTCGGCATCGCGTGCCTCTTCAAACTGTTTTTATTTCCAACATAAAAATGTCAAAATAGCTTAAAATTTGAAAAGGAAATATACAATGAACTTCATTTTAGTCACTGCAGCCAAAACTCACCTCAACAAAAGCATAACCAGGGGGTCTTGGTGGGATTTTCAGATCAATATGTGCTATCGGGCCATACTACAATTACACACCACACACATTTAAGTGTAGAAGTCAAACAAACTGAACATTAGTAAATGACATCCAACTAAACTATGAAGCTAAGTATACTGCTCGTACCTTATAGAACAGATCCTCCACTTCTCGCTCACGAATATCACCAGGAAGATTGCCAACATAAATCGTCCTACTTGAACGACTCATTGTTCCTAAAAGATAAAAAATATATATACACAATTAAATCCTCTTCCAGAGAAACAAAAATTGGATAAAACCCAAAAGGAACTTGAATCACAAAAACACAACTTAAGCAACCAAATTGGTGCACCCACATACATAAAGAAACAAAATAACAAACATACATATAGGGTGTGTTCAATAAGAAGGAAAACATTAAAATGTTTTCCAAGTTTCTCATGTCCAGTTGGTCAAATTTTTCGAGAAATATATCTTTCTAGGGAAAAGAGTTGCTTAAAAATGAGGAAAATAACTTCGTTAATGGAAGCAGAGAAAACAAGTACAACAAGTGACATTCCACATCAATTGTGTCTTCCCCAACCTCCAAACAACTCGTCTTCACACTCACCCCCATCCCCACGACCTCTATCCTCCCACACGAACCTCCCATGATATTTTTGTCTAGATTACATACAAATAACTTCAATATTATGGTTTTGCTTACCTATCATACACAAACAAGTAAGAAACCCAATTCTTTTCCTACAAAATATTCATTATCCTTCATACCAAACACACTCATAATGGGTACACAATTACAAATGTATATACACTTTATTGCAATTTTTCTTTGTACGTAGGCTGCTTGTATGCTAGATCTACCCCTAAACAACAATTTAACTTGAAATACATTCTTCCGTCGGCAAAAATGGAAGAAATTGTGAAAACAAAAAACAGATCTTTATAGCTATTTCGTCTAATTGATGCCGATTAAAGGGACCTCCACCATGAACAGAGACCGGAGAAACATACCTTTAGTAGAAGATTGATGAAGGATGAAAGCACAGAGCGATTGGAGAAGGAGGAGAATTTTGAAGGTTAGGGTTTTATAGAATATAAAGGGTTGAAAATCCTGTGAAGCTTAGAAATATCTTCTTCAGCTTGTTGTCATCTATCCTATTGGGACACGTGTACTAATCTGAGAAAAATATATTATATTTGAATTCACACCTCGACTAATTTCACATATATTTATCGCTTTTCACCATTAATAATACCATAGATTAATTTTGTAAAATATTTATCACCTCCCATTAAAAAAAAATTACTTAAGTAGAATCTTTTTACTAAATAATTATTGATTTTAGCGATACGTTTTATTTATTATCATTTATAGCGATACTATGATAAATTTATATTTGTGTCAAAAATATATCATGCATTCAATATAAATATATTATAACTATTTAGTAAAAATAATTTATTATTGCTATAAATGATAAATATTTCTTAAGCTAGTATATCTATGTAAGTTTTCCTTAAAAAAACGTACTATCTCTAATTAATTTCACGAGAACACTGATAATAAGTATTAGGGAATTTTTCACAAATAGCTTAGGCTTAAAATTTACGCACAATACATAAATTGGGCCCTTAACTTGGAGCGACATTTTAAGTTGGAACTCAAACTTTCAAAGTGCTCAAATAGGCACTCCGACTTACCTGCTTTTTTTAACTATAAATAAGTAGAATAGTGTTAGATGTGGAATAGTGTTAGATGACGTGATATTTTTTATTTTAAAAAATATAAATAGGTAGAATAAGTTTATGACATGGCATAGTAGGATCGGACATAAAATTCATGTCATAGAGAGTGTATCTCACGCACATGGGTTGTTGCATAGCTGTGCCTACTTGATAAAAAATGAGCAAGTTGGAGTGCTTATTTGTGCACTTTGAAAGTTTAAGTTCCAACTTAAAAATTTGCTCCAAGTTAAGAGGACAATTTATGTATTATGCCTAAAATTTAATATGGTCAAATAGTTATATCTTACATAATTACACGGCATAACTTTAGCTATGTGACCTAGCGGAGAGGAGAGAAGCGAATTGTCTAGACATATTTATCAATTTGTATATGTATATTTGTTAGATAATAGTATATATGTAACTAATAGACATATGTATTTATATATCTTGCAAGCAAAATTGGGAGAAGGAAAGAGGCGAGCAAGATCAAGAGAGGAAGGAGAGAGACGAGTGAAAAAGGGCAGATATTAAAGAGAACCGAATTGTATATGTATATCTATATAATTGATTATGTATATCTGTCAAAATGATCGTATATATGCAATTGGTACACATATATAATTGTATATTTGGCAAGAAATTACAGAGATAGACGAGAGAAAAGTGAGAGAAAATACCAATAAAAAGCTAATTATAGCTATAAATTATAATTTTTTCAAACTATAGTTGTATAGTTAAATACATATTATATGTTTACCTAGTTACATTATTTTTTTAAAAAAATAATCATATCCATCAGAGTTAGGACAAATGAAAATTAAAGTATACGTATTTTATGTTTGGTGAAAAAATAAACACGGTACCTTATGATGCTCAAGTTACTTTATTACTCATTGAGTCGCATTACTAGATGTCATATTTCGTGTATGATTTATTGCGTGAAGTTTCTTTTATTATCGGTAGATCAAAATTTTATATATTTGAATTTTTTAACTGTACTATAAGAAAGGATTCTTGTAAAATTAGTTTGAGTTGTGGGAAGCAAAAAAGAATTAGTATGAGTTGTGTGAAGCAAGCC